>CM022951.1:1692934-2224088 GCA_012931725.1 Litsea cubeba
GGACTCGATATGCATTAGTGCATAGTTTCCACATGGAAAACATGAAGTCCTAACCGTAGGTATATAAGTGTTGCCTAGCCTACCCACATTCTCTCTCTTATTAATTTATTACTATTATTATTTTAATCTGTGGGTTCATTGTCAATTTGTCATCTTCTCAAATTGTTGTGCGACTTTTGAATCCCATAGTCATATTGCAGGCGACCTTTCTTAAGGAAAAGACCTTCAATTTAGAACCCATCATTAACAAGACACTTAGTTGTCATAATCCAGCAGTTCATATCCATGTGGATAGCTCTAGATCTGATTGATATTTGGCCCAGACATCTTCTTTGAACGATCAATAATCAAAACAACAAACAAGCGGTTTGGCGAAAGAATCAAATAATGTACAAATCATATAAATCACACCTCACGATTTATCTGCCTGTATATCCGTAGTAATATAAAAACATTAGTCAATTAAAGGTGTGATAAGATCATGCAATATATAATAATGTACCTATAATTTACACATTCACCCATAACATTTACATAAGTCTCTACACAAAAACGGAAAATTGAAACCGATAAGTTCCTAATCCGTGTGTTCCTAATCCATTCATCCGTTCCTAAATCGTTCCTAATCCGTTCATCCGTTCCAAAAATAGGAAATAGGAACGGATGAACAGATTAGGAACACAAGGATTAGAAATGATAATCCGTTCCAATTTTTCATTTTTGGTGTAGTGAGTGAGTGTAAATAAAAATGTTCACATGCAACATGCACATAAATGAATGCAAACAAAAAAAACCCCTAAAAATGTGAAAAATACAGATTGAATGATATCATCAATCAATACATTTGGTAAATAGAGAAGAATCCTCTATCCAGAGGATTTCCTTCATTTCTCTGTAACAATGCTATCTCTCTGACGATATTTGAGGGGAGGAATCAGGGTTGAAAGTTAGATGCTTCTTTTTTTACGTGGATTTGTAAAATTCGATAGAGAGAGGTGGAGACCGAGAAATCAGTGGAATAGGAGATTTTTTATGGGAAAATCCTTTCTCACATTTTCTCTCTTCACCAAAATACGATTTTTTCTTGAACTCAAGAAATATCAGAAAGAATTTCTCTCCAAAGATGTTACCCAAACATCCCACTGAGTAGCACTTCTCCATCATTGTTATCTGGGCAGTCCACCTCCCCAATTTACTCAGGGTTGAAAGTTGAAACCCATCTGAACTACGAGACAATCCCCCAAGCATCATGTGCACTAGCTCCATCATAAAGTCCATGAGTCCTCTTCTCGCTCTCTCTCTCTCTCTCTCTCTCTCTCCTTGTACCATGAACAATTTGCAAACAGGTGCACTAGCTCTGTCACAAAAACCATCCCTCCTCTTTCGGCACATTAAAAAAAGACAAGTAGATGATGTTTTGGTAGATGGGCCCAGTCTGCAGATTAAATGTCACATTCGTTGTTTTATTCATCTTCCTTTTCAACTAAAACAATAAAAAATCACACAATTTTTATTCCATCACGTTGGCATGAACTAATTGCCCACTGCTACATTGCAGTCGGAAAAACCAATATCATTCTTTCCCCGTTATATTTTAGAAACACAATCAAATTCAAGTTCTCACCAATTTCATGTCTTGGGTTTTTTCAATGGGCCTGAAATCAATTGGTCTAGAGACTAGGGTGGTTCCCATTTGTTTAATTGGGTCAACAGTGTCTCATCACCTTTTTTTTTTTTAATCAAAAGAGAGATTTCATTAGAAAGTTGAACAAAATTGAGCTGTGCCAACACTCTCGTGGCAATGTGGTGTTGGCACTTTGGTATCATATACATTTCTCGAGATCGTTCTTAGGCCTTTAGATTCATAGTATCACTCCTGGCCTGTAGGCAACCTAACAAGAGGGTTACAAAGTGACTTTTACGGATCTGATAAATTAACTATATTTAGAAAGCACACTTATAAGACCCATCCCAACCCTCAGTAAGCCTGAGTCTACTCTTCCAAAAATTAGTGTGATACTTCAGTCGCTGGTCCTCTGTGATCGGCTATAGTCTTTCATCTGTGGTGCTCTTCATATTCCTGATTTTGATTTCAAGATGTCTCCACCCCAGAGCAATACATTGATCTTAGAAAGGTGTTTTGCAAATTGAGTAGCAGCCCTTTTTCTCTTGTAGATATATACACCTCTTGGACAACATGTGGAAGAGATGCTCTGAATATGCTATGGTAGTGGATAAAAAGGTTTTTAGAGCTGTCGGCTGCTTTATTAACGTTACAGCTACAATGGCTGATTTGCCAAAACTAAAACTGAGCCAATAGTTCCGGAAGCTTTTTCCATGTAACCATTGGGTCCCAAGATATATTAATTTGTGGGTTGTTGGAGATTTGATAGAACTAAGGATTGCTTAGTCAGTTGGTAATTCCACATCATATTCAGCTGTTTAGGGATCGATCCTTGAATATGCGGCATATGCCTTTCTTTGCACGTGTGTGACTCTCCTTCCCACTTCTGTGGGCTTCTCTTTTTATGTGTTTGGGCTCTCTTAAATCCTCGCCCCCCTTGGCTTGAGTAAAAAAAAAAAAAGTTACCTTTGATATTGGATATGGCTCATTGCCGAAATCCTTCAAATTGATAGGCCGCTACACAGAGCTTGCAGTACCAATGAGTGGATTCATTGAGCCATCAAAATTAAGCAAGACCATAATCCCTGGTGGTGGTTACCATATCCTTGTCATGGTCCCTGCAAAAGTAACTGGAACATAGATTTGCCATAAAAATTCCATTCATACAGGGATATGAGTGTTTTAGTTCTAACCTTCCTAGGGTATGTAGGGGCTTGGCTAAACTGATATTCCTTCCTTAACTCCCATATGTATCAAAAGACTGTGACCCATAAACTTACGCTTGACTTTGTTGCTGTATTCACTAACCAATGAGTATAGGATACCAACAAGCAGGCGTAGGCTGCTTGGAAATAACTTCCAAATTTGTTTTGTAATCAAACAAGAAGAACAAATGATGTATGAATTCCTCCAACTCCCTACAGAGGATGCAAAGGGTATCTATTTTATGCAGAAATCTCCTAATCCCTCGTACTAAGTTTCTCGTGCAACATTTTCAATGTAAACGACTTAATTTTTTGTGGGACCTCAAGTTTCCACACCATTTTCCATGGCAGTTGGAGTCCAAGGGTAAGCCGTGATGGAATTTATAGAGAAATCTAAGAAACATGAGGCTACCGACTCCTGCCTCTAATAGAAAGTATCCATCCAGTCCTTAGGATATTCATAATTGTTCCTACAACCAAATAAGCAAAGGTGTTTCTACTCCTCTAGATTTTAGAATGAAGGCTAAGAGACACAACTATTGTGCTCTCTGATGCTTCCTTTAGGACAATGGACATGAAAGCAGGCTTTGACTTTGCTATTTACTTTGATAATTCTTGGATGTATGTAGGAGCGCCTCATGGGGCCAAGGTCCTTTCAAAAGAAGCCAATGCAAGTGCAGTCCCATGCGTGCTAAAAGAAGCTCGATTGAGGGGATTCCATAAGATTCACCTTTTGTCAGACGCTTTAGAAGTTGTTCGAGTGATAAATGGGGCCGTAGACTGGTCCATCCATCACATTTTGCTACACATTAAAGATGTGAGCTCTAATTTTGATGATATTATCTTCTCACATATCCCCTAGAAGACTTAATGATTTTGCTCATGATCTTGCCAAGGACTCTTTTGGGAAGGGTATTGTCACGCCCTCGAAATGGGTTGCCGAGACAATCCCAAATTCCCCCAATAACCACATCTTGGGGGTACCTGATGATGTTTGGAAAAAGTAGGGGTCAATTTAAGAAATTTCCCCGAAGACGGTCGTTTTCCACAGGGTTTTGCTATGTGAGATCCCATAGACATCCAGATTGCCTAACTGAATTTCAAATTGCGAAAGTTTGTGTAAACCATTCAATAGATAATATAATAATAAGACAAATATTAGAGACTACACAACATTCTTAAAATAACAGTATTATAGGAGTTGTTAATACAAAATAAACATTTACATTAATTACATCAACCCAAAATAAACCAAGGCCGCTAAAAAACAAAGGCTTGGACAAAAGGAACAAAATAACTATTCCCCAAAAGAAGTAAAGGGCCCAAAAGTTGTGACGTTCTCTCAGTGCTGGTACAATGCATCACTCTACATGGTCAAGGAGAGTGGTGCCATCACCTATAGCACGAAGCGTAGTATTAGCCTGAAAATAGAGTATGTAATGTGATCAAAGTAAATAACATCAACAAACCGCATCAATATAGAATGTAGCGATGGTAGATGATATGAAATAAACTAAAGACTGAACTAAGCAGATTATGCATGAATCACGATGAGAGGATGGACTCATAAAAAATAAAAATAAAAACTATATAGAGTCATAGTAATCCGCTCTCAACACCATAGTGACTCCAACGTAAGTATGGCAGGGGCTTCTCACATAAATCAAAATTAAATGGCTGATTATGTTGCAAAATTCTCCCAAGCGGTGTCTCCAATGTGACCATGGGGAGCGGGCAAAAGGTACATAAGAACCGAGGTGAGCTCTAGGACACCTCAAAACTAACATAATTACACTGCAATGAATTCTCTAAAACCATATTGAGCTTGGCCTAGCCTTGAGGAATTGAAGCCGAGTGGTGCCGACTCTGAAGGAGACGATGGCATGGTATGACAAAAGAGACGTGCAAAGTAGAGATCGAATCTTAGAAATAAAGATTTCAAATAAGCTACAAATGAATTCTCCAATGAGTTATCCATTGATAGGACATCCAACTGTTTCTGACTGACTAAAATACAGACCGAATAGGCAAAATGAAAAATATACCAAAACCAAAATGGATAACCAGTGACCCAATTTCACAATGACAGTCAATCGGCTAAAAAAAGATTAACAAAGAGAAAACCAACCCTTTAGGTTTGATAATTTACCAACACCAAAGTAAGTCTTACCGGATTTGGACAGCATTTTGGTACAAAAAGAGAGGTCCCAAATGGGTGAAAGAAAGGAACTTGGATCCGGATAACTCGGAAGGCAGCAGTGCAATGAATGCGCGCTAACCGACCTTAGAAACCCATCAAGGATCCGGTCTATCATGGGACGCGCTAAGTCCCATGGTGACCAACACAATTTAAGTCAAATAGCATTCAAAGAATCTTTACGATCACCATTATATGTCATGGATTATCTTTGGACATCTAAGCATGACAACGTTCAACTCTATGCCCTAGGATCCGGATGTTGGGGTTTCTTACCCTTGGTGCTTCAGAATGTGATAGACATCCAAAATCCTAAGTCTGAATAACTCATTCTCGTACACCACATCCCCCTGGGTAATTCGAGGAGTGAGTGTTTTCTCAACACCTCACTTTCCAATAGTCTTAAAGGTAAAAAGTAATAGGCATTATACGTGTTTCAAGGATCCACCTTATTCTAAGTTCCAAATTCCCCAAACTAAGGAGAATCAGCACAATTGGGTTTCCCAACATTCAATGGCCTAAGAGTCCTCAAACTAAGTTTATAAAGTGTTCACAACTTGGCCACAAGGTCACAAGTTGAGTGGAGTAAGGTATTTACAACCCGACACCCAATTGGCCATCGAAAGGGTCAACTAGCCAAGAGCCTTGGCTTGTGTCAAAGGGGTAAACTTTGGCCATGTTCGAGCTCCACCCAACATGTTTCTAAGGTTCACAACTCATTGGGGAAAGATAGAAATCAAAAGTAAATAGGTTTAAAACAAGTCTAAAACAGAGGATGAACGAGTGTGACCGGTGAACTGTCGAGTGGCCACAGACTGAACCCCCGATTGAACTACAATTAGCCTCTCCGCTAGCCATAAGTGTGCTCTTGGCTAGCCATGATGATCAGGAAGCAATTAGTGGTTTATTGTTAGGGGTGAATCTGGGTCTTTTTCTCCCCTTTCCTTTGCTCATATTTGGGGGATCTTTGGGATATTTGTTAAGGGTAATTTATGGACCAAATCAACCCCTTAATTATTAAAAAAACTTAACTAAGATTACAAATCAACAATGAGCTAGAAATTGAGCCTTCTAAGCTTAACATATTGAATTGAACATGTGAATCAAATAACTTGCATATATGTAATGTAAATCCGAAATTGATCTCACTTGCTTTGGGTTTCTGGACTTCTAAGAACAAAAGGGAAACACCTCAATCCACTGCGAGACCTGTTCACAATCCCAAATAGTCGATCACCCTATAAAATATCCGTAAATTAGAAAATAGGTGTGAAATTGAAATTTGGCCATGAGAATAAGAGTACACGACCAACAAGTTATAAACAATCCATTACATCAAAGTACCTTGAAATCGAGGGGTTCATCGCGGGAGAGGGTAGTTCAACCTGAAAATCAATGAAAACGAGTGTAGATGTGCGTAGGAAGGAGACAAGCACTTCTGTTGGATCGGAATTTCAATTAGAGCAAGGAACAGAGGTGAGTTCAGGGATGGAACATGGCTGGAACATAGGGGACAGAGACACGAAAGAGATGTAACCGAGTTGGTACTAATCCCTTGATATTTATAAAAAAGACTTTAGCGAGTGAGATGTAACCAAGTTGGGTACTATTCCCTTGATATTTATAAAAGAGACTTTAGTGAATTCACAAGTTTGTCATCAATCTTATGGACACAATTAATTCGACCTCTAATTTGATTTTCTTGTCATCAAAACGAGTCATGTTCTACATAAAAGTTTCACGAAATAATTTCTTCTTTCCAATGAACCTAAGTGTGATAATTTTTGAGGTCTTGGTAAAAACGACAACCTTTCCAAAAGGCGTAGTCAAACTTAAAGTGTAAAGCAAATAGCCTAAACGATGGTCTTCTAGACATTCAAAAAGTGCAGAGTATTGATGAAGATTATTCCAAATTAAATTGGCTTTCCAACAAGCCCAAAATCACAACTTTTGGACACTTTTTGGGAAAAGTCAACTTTTATAAAAATGAGTTCTATGACCCTAGTCAAATGAAAAATCTCGAAATGAAAAGTTTATGGACATCAAATGGGTATGGGTTGAACACGAAAGTTTTACAACATAACTCATACCATCTAACGTACATAAGTTGGTATATTTTTTGAAATACCTAAAACACCCTTGACACTGGCCAAATGTAACAAGCTACACTTTCTAAATCGGAATGAGGCTGAAACGCAGTCAAACCAATTCGAAAGCTACTCAAACTCTAAAACTCACTTAATTAACAATAAACATACTTAATTAGTATATAATCAAGGTAATTGGATTCTGGGTCTTGCAATATTTTTTGGGGCGATGGTGAGATTGAGTTTTCTTTTTTCTACAGCTTTTTATGTACTTTTGTTTTATATTGTTCGAGCCCCCTTTCTTTTTGTTGCTATGCTTTTCTTCTAATGAATCTCCCTTTCACAAAAGAAAAAACCAAAAAAAAAAAAAAAAAAACTATGTTATCCCAAATAAGGGCCAACAATTATCTATTCCTAGCTAGATCTTCCATACTTTGGATAATGGTTATCCCATAACGTTAGATTTATTAGGTTGGCAATTCGATGAGTTTTGGAACAAAACTCAAGTCCAAATTGAGTTGTAATGTTACATTTTTAGATATGGACTATAGTGGTACGTCATCATGAAGATTGAAGGAATAAAAATGAAGAAATTTAGAGTTTTACAATCAAGCGGCCATAGTTCGAGATAAAACCTTAGCTCGCTTAGCCGTACCCTACTTTGGGTCGAGCTAATGGCCTCGCTAGCTCAATCAAAAGTCAGATAGAGCTTTCACTCGCTCGATCGAACCCAGTCTTAGATCGAGAGGACTTCGCGAAAGTCTCCCAACTATTTTGGAAACCTCACCTACTTTCTCTCTTCTGCTTACTTGAGTTCTATTTTTTTTTACAAATCCTCTTGCACGAACTAAAGCCTATAAAAACAAACTCTTGTTACCCTAAAACCTCACCTATCTCATTCAAAGTTTAGAGATTCTTTGAGAGATCTTTGATAGTGCTATGTTACTGTGTTTGTAAGAGTTTTGCATTGAAGTTCTTCTTTTATTCTTTTCACTTCAAAGCACCTTGAGAGGCGTCAAGTTGGGCTATAGTTCAAGCATAAGCGAACTGTGAACAAGTGAGTTGCTGGTGAGAAGATCTATAGTCCATTAGGTTGTGGTCAACTGGAGATTGGTCTGTGAGTTCTCTTGTATTCGTTCATATTTATGGTGCTTGGTTTACCTTGGATAGGGTGATAGGTAACGTGGAATTTTTCCGTTTGGGTTTTCCACATAAAAAATCGTGTGTCTTCTTTGTATGATTGATTGTTTGCTTGTTTAGTTTAGTTTAATTGGATTGCACTGCATAATAGAAATCTAATTGAGACCTAGACCCTTCCACGGTCATCTTTCACATAACCTTTTCTTGGAATATATATGTTGGGCTCAACTCTTGACTATTTGTTTCTTTTGAAAAAAATATTCAATACCATTGAACGAAGAGAAATAGAGAGAACAAAGGACTAACTAGATCACATAATTAAGAAGGAAAAAACTCAAATCAAACCCTAGTGTTAAAACCACTAGAACCCCTTTGAGGAAAATAGGGGCTTAGGACTTATCTAGGGTGATACATCTTCAATTTTTCCAAGGTGGGATCTTTCAAGTGGTTCAGTGAATTGGGTCAAGGGTACTTACTGGCTCAAATTTTAGTATAGCATGATGTTTTTTCCCCTTTATAGTGAACCATCCTTACTTGCAGAAAAGGCAAAAATTTTAAATGTCTTTTCTATGATAATGAGAGATTGAGATAAGAAAAGTGTTTAGAGTGGAAGTCCTCTTATCATCATCATCAAAGTCTTCTCCCAACCATGTTGGGGTCAACCACATGAATGTATTTTTCCATTCCAATCTATATATAGTGGGGTATATCATTGGATAGATTTCACCTTTTTAAGTCTATCTTTACTACTTCCATTCATGTTCTTTTTAAACTAGTCATTTTTCTTGAGGGGTCATCAACCTACATAAAAAAAATTTCCACATAGGTGTCATTGTTGGTTTTTATGTTGACTATCTCCAAACTATTTCAAATGAGTCATTCTTAATTTACCACCTATATATGCTAAGCAAAATGCTTCAAAATGTGTGAGACCTCAATCCGCCTAGGTAATCTCTTAAGGCAAAATCAGGTCAAGTGATCTTGTGAGCCAAGAAAAGGAAATCCACAGGAGTAAGGTTGAAGTGCTTCGGTTAGCACCTTGACGCTTTGTCCAAGTCCCACATCGAAAATATCCAAGTCCTGACCCTAGGCTTATAAGTCAAACCCCGTCTTAACTCAGCATGACATATTTTTGGTGGGGGGAGTATGAGACCCTAGCTTCAGAGCACTCCATTGAGACAAGACCAGGTCAAGTGATCCTGTGGGCCACAAGGTGCGATCTGCTCAATGGAAGGGTGGAGTGCTTCGGTAAGCACCATGAGGCCTTGTCCAAGACCCACATTGAAAATATCCAAGTGCTGACACTGGGCATATATGTACAGCCTAGCCTTAACCCCACATGACACATTTTAAAACTGTGAGACTTTAGTCAAAGCGGACAATATCATGTGAATAGTGGGACCGGGTCATTACTGAATGCTCTCATTTTTAATTTTATCTCTTTTTTTTTTCTCTTTACCACACATTCATCTCGGCTACACTCATTTTTGATGTGTTGTTTCCTAGTTGGCCAATATTATGCTCCACGAGTCATGATTAGTGTAATTATTATTTTGTAAAATTCCTCCTTCAATCTTATTGGTAGAGCCAATCATAAAGTACTCTAGAAGAAAATCTAACTCTTATCCTATTTTAACATCCTCTTCAATCTCCCTATTCTTAATAATTGTAGAGCCAATGTATTAGAAGAACTTTCTTTGTGGTATTTTTTTAAAATAAGCTATTATAAAAGCCCTTTCTCACATGAAATATAAACTACATGGCATGCAGATCATCATGTTACACAAACTCATCTTAATGCTACAAAAGATTCTGGTTTTGATGGGTCCTAGGAGACTCAAACAATTAAGCTAGTAAAGTCAATTCCAATCGAAGAGATTGTACTCTAGATCGATTTCATTTCCCTACCAAACTATATTATATATAAATAATGGTAAATTAATATTTTATATATTGCAATCTAGATTTAATTGCTCTACCAAACCATATTACATGTAAGTTCTGATATATTGTCATTTTATGTATTGCAGTAATCATGTCTATACTATATGGACCGAGACTGGCTCCATTTAACATTATCAGACATTTAAGACTGTATAATATAAAAGTTTTTCATAATATGGTTTGGTAGAGGGGGAGGGAGGGAGAGGACGAGTGGGGAGGGAAGGAGAGAGAAGAAGAAAAAGGGAGAGAGGGAGAGAGTAGAGGAGGGGGAGGGAGGAAGCAAGAAGGGGAACAGAGCTACGGCCGCGGGCTACCGGCTAGGGATCCCTCCCCGCCGGAGACTGGGAGGGTGGTGTGGGGTGGAAGGAGGGAGAGGATGGGGGAAGAGGGTGAAGGGGGAGGGAGAGGGAGAGGGAGAGGGGGGAGGGGTAGTTTAGAAAATTTTTATTTTTTTATTTTTTGGTGTGGTGTGGAGAGATAAAAATGCGGTGCCAATAGAAGCCCCCTTTGAAAAATCCTCTCATATGGTGGGATGGGTTGCCAAACATGGGTTTTCCATGATCACGAGGAAAAGAGGCGAGGGTTTGCGCCATGGATTGTTGCCAAACGTGCCCTTATTGGAATTTCTTGTAAGAATTTAGTTCTTCTGAGCTTTTTTGACATGATGTGATGTCTTGTCCTCTAGCATTTGCAAACGCCATGTTTCTTTACAAAATTTTCGAAATTCCAGCCGCATAAGAGTTTCAAATGACATTTGAAATTCTTATAATTTCAACCCATTTTCTTTTTAGTGGAATTTCTAGATGCTTAAGTATAAAGGAGGACTCAAGAATCGATCAAGTTTGAGAAATCAGAAATTCTACAAATAGAAACCTCTGAATTCCAATAAAGAAACATATGCCCTACGAATTCATTTTTCACCGGTGAGTTTATTTGACATTCATTTCTTAATCTTCACACTTGTTTATTCAATTTCTGGCACTCTAATATCTTTCATCTTCAAGTTTGTTTCTTCAATTTTTATCACCAAGCATTAATAAATTCTTTAGAATTCTTTTTTTGTTTTTTTTACTTGTAAAGGTTGTTCATTTATTTGGTATTAGTTGGTACAACTCGTTTAAGAAATAATTGACAAGGCTCTCAAAACCATGGTTTCAAACATCGGCCAATACCGATTCATATCGGCCGATACGAATCGGTATCGGCTGGCACCGGTCCGATAAATGAAATTTATTCGGTATCGGACTCCGGCACCCTATATATCGCCAAAATATCGGACCGTATCGGCCAATATTTTCAAAATATCGGTCAAGACCGATATAACGGTCAAATATCGGTCGTAACAGTCTCTTTTTTTCATTTTTTTTTGAAATATGGCAGAAATCTCTGGAAAAACAATGAGAGGGAGAGAAGGAGATTTGAGGTTAGAAAAACACACATCAATGGAGAAAAAGAAAAAAAAAAAAACAACCTGCCAACACAATTCCACCCACAAACATGCTAGAAAAAAAAAAGAAAGAAGATGAGATAGGGAGGAAGTGGGCATACCTGGGGCTGCTCCATCACCATTTGCAGTCGCGGATGGCGCTCTACAGGTTAGGCCCTCCTCTTCCTTTCCATCTTCCTCCTCCTTTCCTTTTTCTTCTTATTCTCGTTTCCCTCTTCTCCATTTTCATTTTCTGCTTCTTTCCCTCTCCCTTTTCTTCCTTTTTTTTCCTTTTCCCTCCCTCTCTGTTTTGCTATGCGTCGACCTGAAATGGCAAAAGGGTAAGGCCTTCTAGGATTTTCTTTTTTATTCCATGATTCCATCAGTCATCACGTGACACGTGTTTACCCTTTTTTGCAATGGCCATCACGTGTGGACCTTTATGGACCTTGTCAAACTATGAGCTCCACAGTGGGCCCCACCCATAGAAAATCAAGATATGTGGGCCCTTGGACAAGTTTCATTTTAATAGAAAAAAGGTGGATAGTCAAATTGATCAATTTTAAAACATTAATCAATTTCATTGAACCACATCTCCAATTAGAATAAAGTTTAGCCAAAATCCATATAAGAGGAGAGCAATTACTTTAATGGCTTTTAATAATAGTGTGTAGATGATAGATCTACTCATACACATGATTTTGAATTTTTTTAAATTCTTTTATTTTTGAATTTTTTAATATTTGAATTATAATAAATCATTTATTGGGAGCATATCTTTTTAACCCATACCAAAGAAATGACGACGATGTATGGACAGCATGGCAGTTATTCATATGACCCTAATTGGGTACCCCCTTTACCAACACAGATAGTTTCTATCGAAGAGATATTAATTGAGCAAAAGAGGCTTCCCCCACCACCACATGATCCCCAACGACCTTTACATGCCCCTCATATCGGGAAACGTATCGGCCGCCACGGTACGTGGCGGCTTTGTAGCGGCCGCTACGGGCCGCCACGGATGCGACGGCCGATATTTCGGCCGTGGCGTGGCGGTATCCCCCGCCACGGCCGATATATCGGCCGCCACGCTACGTGGCGGCCGCTATTTCAATCCATGCTCTCAACTCTCGGAAGTTGAAAGCTATGTAGTATGACGGTCGGAACATGGAGTTTTGATATTCTGAAAATGAAAGTTGTTGCCATCACTGAGCTTGATATTTTTCGTGAAGTTGGTGCCATCACCGAGCTTGATATTTTTCGAAGCTGGTGCCATCACCGAGCTTGATATTTTTCGAAGCTGGTGCCATCACCGAGCTTGATGCCTTGGAACATCGAGGTTGGTGGTATCACCGAGCCTGATTTTTCTGGATGTGACTGGTTGGTATTCTTACCAAAGCCAGTATACTATTTTTGTTGCTAGCGATCTGGTACAATTACCGAGATACGCATGTGATCGAAATCGGGACATTACTGGCTGGTACTTTTACCGGAGCCAGTGGAATCTTCTTGGCTTTTTAGCCGAAGTGGCGAATGGCACTGCTACTGAGCTGGAGAGGATCGAGTCATCCTCGCCTAGCTGGTACTGTTACCGGAGCTGGTGGCCTCGATGCACTGCTGCCGAGCTGGAGAGGGCATTACTGCCAAGTTGGAGCGTGACGCTGCTGGTGATGTTTGGCGTGGACTCCCGATAGCCCCTAGACGTAGAGACTACTGTTGAGCTCGAGATTATCTTGCTTTGATCAGCTTCACCTTTTCAGGTTTTTGGAGGCATGATGTTTGGGAAGATGACTTTTTGTTCGCTTCCCACAGACGACGCCAATTGTAAGTGCATAAAAATTCACTCACAGGGGGGTAGTGATTTTGATGATGTCTTGAGGAGGATGAAGCTCCTTATAGAACCGCTGCCTGCCTTGAACCTAAGAAAGGGTAACAGAAAGTAGACAGTAAAGGACCCTGGCTTGGGCAGCGCAAGGCTCTCCGATGCCTAAGTCAGTGTGAAAATTGGACAGTAGGATGGAGATGGAGAAAAGAGTACTTTATCTCATACCAGCATGTGGTTCAGAGGAGATCAGAGAGATCAGCCTTATTGATGGAGTTGGCTCTTGTGTATTTATAGGCAGGGAGCCTTGTCTTTGGGTGAGGTGTCTCATGACTCATGACAGGAAGTCAGATCATAGCTCACCTTTCTTTAAATGACAATCTCTCATTGTAGTTCACCTTGTCCCCTCAGGCCATGTGCTGGAGACACAGGACCATGTACGGGAGCTTTAGGAGTAGTGGGACGGTCAGACGCTAGGGATAGGGCGGTGGAGCAATAAATGCTCTTGTCTTATTTACACGCAATTCTCAGAGTTTGTAAATGTCTTTACTCAAGGTAAGGCTCAGTATTCATTACCGAGACCGAGGTGAGGCTAATGTTCTGGTCTCATGCTTGTACCGAGACCGAAGTGAAGCTAATGTGTTTTCTGAGGCCGAGATGGGACTTTGCCCTGAGGTCGGTACGAGACGGCACTCGTGTTTTATCGAGATGGGACTCGTGTTTTAAGAAGCCGAGATGGGACTCGTATTTTCCGAGGTCGAGGTCTGGTTATTGCCCACACATCATATTTCCTACAAAAGTTCCCTCCTGCTAAGACTCATGATTTCTGTGAGGCCAAAGTCATTCTTTCTTTTGTCAGGTGCCGAGACCAAGGGGCATTTTACCGAGACCAAGCATTTGGCCGAAGTGGAGAGTCTAAGAAAATATCCCCCACACAGGATTACCCCTCCAATCCTTGCCTCTTGAGTGAAGTTTGTTGAAAGCGCCATCGAAATTGAGTTCCAACCATCCTGGAGGAGGCAATAACCACCAATCTGTTGGTGCTCCATCAGAAGAACCTAGACCTGCATAAATAGGACTAATTTGCATTGATAAAATAGATGAGATGGATTTTGTTTTGATATAATATGGATTTAGTGGATGATATTGGAAGATGTAGTTATTTCTGGATTTCCAAGATACCACATCATTGTAATGCCCAGGGTTTTGGTGGTTGTTTGTGCCTGATACCAAAACCATGTATGTAAAGTTCCAGTATTCATTGGTTTTGGAAAAAGTGGGGGAAACTGAGACCAAACAAGTGTAGTGAACGTGCAACGTGCAACGTGCAAATAGATGCTCCACTGTTTCATCCTCCTGGCGGCAAAGTGGACACTCACGAGGAATATTATCCATCCATCTTGAAAGTCGTTGCCCTGTTTGCAGTCTGTCTTGCAGCAATTTCCAGCAGAATGGCTGTAGTTTGTGCGTAATGGGCAACTTTCAAATTAGTTGCCAGGGCAATTTTGACCCCATGGGCTTTGGTAATAACCTTTTGTAGATGGACTTGAACCTATACGTGCCTGCAAGTTCGTCAAGCTAGCATCTGAGACCTAGTCCTCCTAAGGGTAAGGACACTATCTTCTGCTCAATGTTTTTCGGCCAACATTCTCTCAAAACGATTTAAACCCTAGCTTAAACCATGGGTTGTTATTTGTATCAGTTCTTGGGCCCATGCCAAATAATTGTTATCTGATGCCTGCGCAGATGTGGCCTTAGAGGCCCAATCTATGTGGCACCCAATGGTCGTCCAAGGCCTTTATCTGGCGCCCATCCCCTATTGCCCATCGCCGATTGTTTAGAATGTGAGAGTGATGTTTGAGCATCTATTTCCAGGTCTGTGAATCAGATTGTTTTGCCTGGCATGTAGTAGAATTCCTAGAGACTCAATTCTATTGAATAAAATAGAGCCCTAGACATAAAGACTCAACTATATTCTAACTTTCTTTCTATGATTTTCTTAGGACATAGTTGTTTGATGGTGGAATTCATTGTGAAAGTATTTCCTACCTTCCCTTGTAGTAAATGATGTTTCACATAACTGAGAAAGAAATATTGGGGTTTTGAGGTGTTAGTCCTCCTTAAACCCAATTTTTCTAGTCTCATGACTGAAATTCAGATAATGCCACAACAGTCGCTTGACCCTAGTCAATATCATTTTTATTTTTATTTTTTTGCCCCGAGATCACTTGATATTATGGAACAGTGTATGTCACGAAAATTTATAAATCTCATGATATCATGGGATTATCCCAATGGTTTCATGGTTTTTATGTAGCATCTTAGCTAAGATTTTTTTCAAATGATAGAAACTAAGAAGTGGTTGTCAAATATGTATTAACTTTTAACAAGATATTATTTTTTTATTCTATAAAAAATGAACTCACTTGTTGGTTGCAGATGGTATATGATACAGAAGCTGATAAATCTCATCTATTACATGGTATCATATCAAGCGACTTTGGTGACACTATTAGAATTTCAGTCAAAAAATTAGAAAGCCAATTTGAACGTATAAACAGTTTTGCACCTTTATAATAAGAAAAAAATATTTTTTTCATTAAAAAAATAAAAAATACTTTGCCTAACTATATTGTTTTTCTTCATAAATTCTTTTAATAAGAGTTCAAGTTTAGTTTTTTTTTTTTTTTTCAAGTTTAAATTTTATTTTTATGAAAAGTTCAAAAGGGCAAAAAAATGATCTGAACAAAATCAACTCAAAAATCCCTAGAAAGGAAATATTGGATGCTTTTTTTCTTGCCATTCTTGTGGCTCACAGCCGTCTCCAAGTCCAAGGACATTGGTCACGTCCATCCAGCAGCATGCACAGTAACAATCCCATCAAGAGATTCCACTTTTGGGCAAAATGGAAAAGAAACGCCACATCCTCTAATTTCTGAAAAAGGAGGACCGTCCAAAAAGTTCGCAACCCGTCCAAAACAGTCTCCAATTTCAATCATCATTCATCAAGACCCCTTGTCTCAACTCTGGACATGGCTGTCCAAATGCGTCTCTCCACCTCCACTTTGCCCAGCCATTAATCCATTAAAGAAAGAGAGACCGAAACGAAGAAGAAGGACAAAAGCAACACAGATCAAATCCTGGCACATCTCGAGGAAAACTCTTATCTTTCCCAGCTGTCCTTCAGCCACTGAAATTGCAAAGCCCGAAATGGAAAAGAGTAGATATTTTTCAATCTTCTTTTAGTTACTTCTTTCTCGACATCTGTTTTCAGATTCTCTGATTGATTACAGTGCGAATTTAGTTGGGTTGTGGATAGCTTTGCAGATATCAAGGAGTGTCAGACCAATCTTTCTTCTTCACCTTTCTAACCCACCCAAGCCAGGCTTTTTTTCCCATGGAAGAAAACACCACTTTTTGAGAAATCTCAAAAATCAATGCTTTTCAGAGTACGGAAAGTTGGGTGCTTCTGCTTCTGCTCATGAATTTCTCAGCGCCCTGTGAAAAGCCTCTTAAGAAGAGACGTTGTGCCAATCCCCTCTTTTTTATTTGGTACAACTCATAATAATTATTTCTTTTGTGGGTTTGACTTTTGAGAAATACTCTGTTAGATTATGGATTCTGCAGAACCCATTTCAGAAATCATGAGAAATTGGTGTTTTTTTTACTGAAGTTTGATTTCCAAACTTCTCTCTCCTTTCTTTCCCTTTTAGTTCTTGGATTTTGAAAAGAAAGACAAACCATTTAAAGAGGTTAAAAAAAGGCCCTCAAAGATATCATTTATAATGGTTTCTTTTTGGGTTTGGTGGAGATAGTTTTCTTGGGTTTTGGGACTTTTGCTTGCTTTTCTTTTTGTGGGTTTTGGAGATTGAGCATCTATGGCAGATCAGTATGACCTTTTCAGCATGAGGGGAAGAAATGATGGTATTTCAGTTGAAAATGAGGACTTTGATGAGGAACAAGTTTGGGCTGTTGTAGAGAGGAAGGATATCAGTCCAAAATTTAGGAAATCTAGCAGGGACTCTCCTGTTTCAGCTCCTAGACATGTTCCAACTGCTGCTAGAGTGATTCCAAGGTTCAGTACCCCTACAGAAGGCAGAGTCCAGCATTCAGCTCCTGTGAACATTCCTGACTGGTCAAAAATTTACAGAAACAATGGTTCAGAAAATCATGGTTTCAAAGATGGTTCTTGGGCTAGCTATGGTGTTGCTGATGGTGATGGAGTCTTTGGTCATAATGATGGTGATTCAAATGAGGAAGATGATGATGATGAAGATAACGATCAGATTCCCCCACATGAATGGCTTGCTAGGAAACTGGCAAGGAGCCAGATCTCTTCTTTCTCTGTGTGTGAAGGTGCTGGAAGGACACTCAAAGGAAGAGATCTGAGCAAGGTGAGGAATGCTATTCTGACTAGAACTGGGTTCTTAGAGTAACATGGCTCAAAACCATCTAATCTCTCATGCTATTGTCTTGTTGGTGTCTTTCTTTTGGTTGTTTTTGTTTATTGGACCTATATGTAATTGATGTTGGATGAATCTATAACAAATGTTTCTGATTTCTGGGTACTCAGACCTGGCTGTTTTAGTGTTTTTGTGATCATCTTTTGGCCCCTAGGTTTTGTCTTGTGGTTTTTATTGGAATTGATTTGGCCAGTTGAGTACGGTGTATTATGGTAGGTTATTGTGTCTGGTTTAGCAACATGGGCTATAAGAAATACATTATACCTCTGCTAGGTAGAAAGGTTTGGAGTTTTTTTCCTTCTAATAGATATAATATATTGTTCTTTTTCCCCTGCTGCTCTTTCTCATTTCAATGCAGGTGGCATTGTTGTTTCCCCAATTTTGTGTTCTCCCTGCTATCAGTCATGGCTGTGGATGAAAGCTAGGGATTTTGGCGGCACGGTAATCTTATCCTTGGGTAACCCTGCCCAATTTCCTAAAAAAAGAGAAGAAAATCACCCTGCCACAAGTAATTGTACCCTTGACAGTGTGATAGTGCCTAAAATTATAAATATTTGGATATCATATTGATATTTTTTTTTAATGCAATCGGAGAAAATGTTTGTGTGATATTGCATAAATTTAAAAATTATAAAATCACAAAAATATGAATGCAATATTCATAGTCAAAGACATTTTAATTTTTAAAAGCTACTTGAATACGTATAGGGACATATTTCAACTTTTGATATAATTACGAACTATTATCAAGACGATAACAGCAGAATGCTTAAATTGATATGAGACTCAAATTTTGATATTATGTCATACCTCCTTTAGATCTATGTTGACAACCCTGGCTCAAAACAATTGCTGTTCTCTATCACCATTGACCTAGTTGTGGCCTTGTAAAACTTATCATAATGGCAAGAAATGCGTTGTAGTGGGTCAGAAGTTGTTGACTTTTATTAAGTACTTGGGTTTTAGAAAAATTTGTTGCTTCGTTTTTTTGGGGGTAAAAAGATTGTTACATAATTGTTATTGTTATTGGGTAAAGCTAGGGATGAGGATAGGACAGCTGCTCCACTACAAAATGCTGGACTTTTATTGTCATGTTGTGAAAGGCTTTTAACAGAAAGGTCTAGAAACTCCATTATTAGAGGACCCCAGAAAGTCTCTCTCTTCGTGGATAAGCGCTGATGCCTGCCAGAAGGCTATTTTCAACCGTTGTTTAATATAATGAGTAGGAAGTGGAAGGGAGGAGAGGATGAGAGGGACATGTGAGAATGCTTAGTCTACCAAGATTCATCTTTTCTTGGTATAAAAAATTCCAATGAGAAATCTTATTTGGATTGGGACTCTCTCCCACTCTATATGGGTTTTAGCTCCAAATTATCAAGTCATCTTTTAGGAATTGGTTGAACAAGGGGAGTCAGAAACACTCCAGATTGTGAGGTCTACAATGAAGTAGACACATCATTCTGATCCTCAAAGGAAGGGGGCCTGGCTTGACGCTTTACAAACCCTTAAAATGAGGGTTTTTAGTTTTTAAGAAAAAACTCAAGGACTGGGCTTGGGATTAGGCCCCGCCCCCGCCCCCGCCCCCTCTCTCTTCCTTTCCCCTTTTTTGTATTTTATATGGTATATTGAAAATTTTAAATATATGCTAAAATGACCTTTTGAAATCATAGGTTTAGTTTTCCCAATGTTTCACAAGATTTTCTGTTTTTGTTCTAATTTTCCATAGGGATGAGTAAATTTTAAATATATGCTAAAATGACCTTTATTCTTCTGTGGAGTACATGATGGAGCAAAATTAGATCTTCAATGACATAGAATTCCCTACCTCAGATCTATCCTAGATCAAGTTAGCTTTGCCTGTTGGCTCTTGCGACAACCAAATCATCCAAGTAATTTGAAATTTTCTATCTCATCAGTAGTTAAGAAGGTTGTAAGAAAGAAAGAAAGAAAGAATAAATCTCTAAAAGAAGTTCGAATGTGGCACCGGTTGGTTCCATGGTGTTTTCTATCATTAGTAGTTAAGTTAGCCCCCTTTTTTATCTTTTTTTTTTTATGTTGATTTTCTTTATTTCTGAGCGGAAAACGTAAAAATTGGTTTTCTTATTTTCAAGCTTTGGTCCTTTCCATGACCCGCGGGTAGGGTAAGGGCCTAGGCAGTGTAGGCCCTATCAGGAGTTTGGCCCTCCCAAGCTTGACTTTGCATTTATTGAGGGCCGGGTAAGAAAAACCCCAAGCGCGGTCCTTTGGCAGCCTTACAAGTAAGCGTGAAAATCACAAGGGTTTGAATGGGCTTTCTGTAACTCATTTGTGTGAACAAGAATTGAAACATTGAGTAGAGGTATTCTTTAAGCAAAAACTAAAAAAGAAAAAACAAAGAAAGAAGAGAAAAAGAAGCATTCTTTTGAGTGCGTCATCTACACGGCGAGAAAAGTGGGACTCCAAAATTAAACCTATCTATTGAAAATCAAAACCGCCTAAAATTAGAGGGCTCTTATGTTTAGGATGTTGTCGTTTTCCACTCATCTATGAGAACCTACCTCAGATGATCTAGAGTGCGGATTGGGTGCTAAAACTTGCAAAATCTATTGGTGCTAAAATATGTAAAATTTATTAGAGGGACTGCACTAGATTGTTAGATAATGAGAATGAAGCGAATAGTATGGGAGGTTGGACCCACAATCTCATAAACAGTCATGCCAATTAGGGAGTGATTAATTTTTCCAGTAAGGAGCTGGAGATCCTGACTTCGAACCATTTGGGGCCTTATCCCGATACACAGTGCTAGTGGGTGGTGTTGTGTATATAGAAAACATTTGGAGCCTTACCCGATACACAATGCTAGTGGGTGGTGTTGTGTATCTTGAGTTTTACTAATGATCAACTGCAAAGGGTTCGTGGGTTTGTTGGAATAAGGGAGTGTGGCCCACCTGACCACATGGGCTCACTTCTTTCTAGAACATCCAATAAAGTATATTTTCCCCATAGTCAAAGGATTTAAAACTTGCCTTTATAAGTTGCTTAATCAGGGAGATATAATTGGAGATATTCTAAATTACTTACCTTGATGGGAGGATCCTCTATCTATAAAAGAATCTCTTGGGTTACTTTCTTGCCTACGGTTAATTTTCTTGGATTCCATCAATTTGCGAGAGAAATAAGAAAAGGGTTAAGGACGTTGTAAATCCCTTTTCAGTTTAGCTCCAGCCATGGAATCAAGTATAATCTTAATTACATTAAGTGTTTAGTTTTATTTGTTTGTATCCAATGAGATCTTGGCATCATAGAAAAATTTTAACATTTGGTTTTCGTGGGTTATATTTCTATTTTGACCACTCCCATTATTCAAATGATCCTCCAAAAATTTGGCATTTTCCGATTCAACGATCCTAGTTGTATGGTTATGACAGTAAAATCTTTACCCTTTGGACCTATCTGGATATCCAATAAAATATCCGCTAATTATTTTAGGGTCCAATTTTCGTTCATGCGGGTTGAAGATTCTTACTTCATATGGACATCCCCATACTCGAAAATGATTTAAACTGGGTTTCCTATTAATCCATAACTCAAAAGGGGTTTTTGGAACTGCCTTTGTAGGAACCCGGTTTAAGATGTACATTGTAATATTTAGTGCTTCACTTCACATGGACTCTGGTAAATTAGTGTTACTGACGATACTCCTGACGATTTCAATAAGCGTCATGTTTCTTCTCTCAGCTACACCATTTTGTTGAGGTATGCCAGGCATTGTGTATTGGGCAATAACACCTTCCTCTTGAAAAAATCTAGCAAATGGGCCCACATTATGACCCGATTCGGTGTATCTATCGTAATACTCTCCACCTCTATCTGATCTCAGGATCTTGATTTTTCTATCTAATTAATAAAGAAAAACATCAGATGCTTTAAATGCCTTCAAAATTTAAATGCCTTCAAAATATTTAAGACATAGATAAAAAAAAGCAATTAGATAGAAAAATCAAATTCTAAGTCGTGAGATCAGATAGAGGTTAGGTCCTCATCACGAAAAATAAAAAAATCCCTTTGATGGCCTTACACAAAGGTTGGGTCCACAACAGTTCCCATCATGTGCATACTCTTATTATTATTATTGGGGTCTGGGATAGAGGATGGTCTTCTTAAATGGACAACTGTACTTTTGAGAGTCTCGTGTTTTGGGTTGTTAAGGAAAGAGGGGACTTGTTAAAAGGACCATTGTACTTTAGAAGAAGGGAATATCATCATCCTCTGGTGAATCTTGTATTTTCAGTAGAAGTTTATTGAAAGAAATCCTTTCTTCCATCTGGAGTGAAACCTCATCTGATTGGAGCCCAAGTAACTCCACTTTAGTGCAATTGCAGTCGGATGAAACATCATTTTCGAGATGGACTCATCTGTTCTTTCTTCCTTTTATACTATCTACTTTTTCATTTTAATTTCTTTTGAAGACAGTAACGTTTTTCATTATAAAAAAAGAGCCTCTAGACTTAAAAGGCCATTTAGGTGTTTTATTTGTAAAATAAATTTAAGTGAATAATTATTTAAAAAAGAAAACCAGAGGGATCTTAATGAAAAATATAAATTTCAAAAGTCACTTTTTCTAATAAAATAATCAAAACGTCAATCTCTCATCCTACTAAAAAACAAAAAGTCTCTTCTTTGTAATTAAAAAAATAATCCATTACATGCCACAAAATGATAAAAATCCAAGAAGATGGATTTTGAAATTTTGTCATTTTTGAAATGGCCTTTTTTCTTTTCATATCTCTTGACTCTTCACTTGAATTCACGGAACCCACAAAACAAATTAAAGTCATGGAGCTACAATGCAACTGGGTGCTCTTTTCCTCTTCAGTTTTCTCTCCTTCACATCATTTCAGATTGGACATTGATTGCATCAAATTCAATCAACAGGTTATTCTCACTGTGAGAAGCTGGAAGGCTCAGGAAAAGGTCCTTTTGATGCCCACGGGAAAGGAAACTCTGCTTTCTTTCCAACCATTTAACATCTCTTAAAACTAGGTGCGCTTCCCACTTGTTCCATGGAAAGGTCCATTGGGCCCTGTTGTAGTGCAACCATAGTTTTAAAACTTGGCGAAAGGCCAAAACTATGAGCTGTGTCACACAGCACATAAGGTTTTAGCCTATCACTAGAACCAATTTTTTCATTTCAATCTGAAGGGGGAAATGGATTGAGACTCCCTCACCACCACATTTTCATTCTCTTGTCATTTTATTTACATCTAAAGCCCTTTACAAAGTAATTAAAAAATGAAGATTTGTAAGTTTTATTCCCAAACTATTTTTTAAATATATTTTTTTCAGGTGAAAGAGTCCAAGTTGTTGAAATTATTGTTAGAATATAACTCATTACAGTTTTTAGTTGAGTTGTTTAGTAGGCCTTTTTGTGTTGTAATAATAGAAGAAAACCTTCTGTTACTAAATATAGGTTAAAGTCAAATGAAATGGTTTTTTTTTTTTATATTGAAATGGTCTTTTTTTTTTCTTTTTTACAAACAAGAGGAAGCCCCGTAATAAGAGGGTTTTATATCGCATAGCTTCCTAGGGATGGATCCCTCAGTAGCTATCTTGTCCCATAAGTACTTTATCACTCATCCAATCTATCAAAAATTTAAAAAAAGGGTGATTCTATTGGCACCCCCAAAAAGTGCTGTGCGCACCCACCCCCCTCTATGAACAGTGATTTTAAATCACTGTGTGGGCGCAGCAATAGGAAGGGGGGGGGGGGGGTGCAATAGAATCACCCTTAAAAAAAAGATATATTTTTTTTAGAGAAAACATGTAGTGGTTGTGGTTTTCAAGTGTGATATGATGAAATGAAAGAGAGTTTTTGCTCCTCTTTTTTTCACCTCTTTTACATTGGCTTTCGCATGCTCTCTTCGTTTTAATTAATAAACACAACATGAAAAGTCTTTTTTAAGTCCCCTACTCATCTGTGCAATACAAGTTTGTGGTGGGTGTGATAATACTATCATTGAATAGTCCGCTTTGGCCCTATGAGCCGCACGATTTTATTTTCAGAGCCCATTAAGCATCAAAAGGCTTCATGCTAAGTCACACGGTGTCCTCCATAGTAGCCCAGTCTCTGGGCAACCTCATAAGCGATGTGGTATCTTACAATCCCCCACCCTCATAGGAGATCCCCAATTTATGAGCCCTAACAATGAATCCATATGGAAATGTTAGTGAGAATGCACGCATGTAAGGGAAATGGGTTTCATTTAGCATGGATTAATGAAAATGAAAAGAATAGTTATGCATATTGTTTATCTTTGATTAAATGATGAAATGTATCATGCTGTAAAATCCTAGCTTCTTGTATGATGATTTCAGGGAAACTGTAAAATGGGTTTTCATTGTGAAAGTTTTTAAATGCCATTAGCAAAAAAAAAAAAAAAAAACTACTAATTAAGCCTAGTGTGGCAGAGTTTCGATAGCAAAACGACACTAATTTTCTTGTTCAAGTAAATATCAATCAAACCAGGACGTGAATATGTGATAAATTTTATCAGCTTCACCATCCTACCAGACACGAGAAGGTTATAATATTCAGCAATGTATCTATCACATGTTGTGTGCTCTCTTCTATCTCTATCTATGAAATGAATGGCAAACACTATTGTGACTGAAAAGCTTGCAACTTTCAATTTTCCTGTTTTTTTTCAATGATGAGTTTCTAATCTTGCATCTGATGGGCGAAAACCACTTCCATTAGCTGTGGCTTGTGACATGGCATGTGGACAGATCTGGGAAGGCACAGCGACTGCTTGAAAATTGACTTTAGAAGGTGGTAACTTGGCAAGTAAAGCTTCCATGATGTTACTTAAAATTCCTCTATCGTATGGATTCATAGAATTGTTGTAGCGTTGTCTGAAATTCTCATATGCTGTCTGCATCACCCACAAATCACACATAAAGAAAACTTTAGATTTATCACAAGAAGTGAACAACAATAACAACAATAATTGTCCGTCTCATTAGGCCAATAATATTTGTGCCAGTATCTCGTAAGCTCAGCTGGCTAAGGACACCGAACCAGAAGCACCCCTTCTGAATTAGAGCTCCCCCTTGTGAAAAAAATAAAATAAAGTACAACATTCTGAATCAAGTAATGAAAGATTAGAATGAACGGGGGAAAAATGCCAAACTGGTTTAAGCACTGAACCTGGTTAACTGAAATCAAGTAAGCATTGTAGGTTACGAGCACAGCAAGAAAGCAGATGGCAAACAAACCAAACCACGCTAGAGCAAGGGCTTCTGGGACAGTTCGCAAAGTAGCTAACAGGCCGGTGCCAGCGTCCAACATTTTCTCCTTTATTCGCCGGCATGAGAAAGTAAAGATGTAGATGAAGAACACCAATGCTGAGGAAATGAACATCAAGTAGAACCTGTAATTGAGCTGCATTGCATGTACAAATACTGTTGTCAATCACCTTCATTTAGCTAACTCTATTTAGGAAAGTTGGGCATGTTTGGTAACAAACAATGAATCCATAAATCTAATGATTCTTCACTATCACTGAAACAAGGATTCATAGTTGAGGATCTCACATTGATATTGGTATGTATCAATGCATATAACTGAGAAAAATAGGATTCGATGCGCAATTTCACTTCAGTGAGGATATGCGCAATTTCACTTCAGTGAGGATTTTCGAATCTTATGGGGGTGGTCAGATCTGAAAATCCTAATAAATGAAGATTTTCCTTCGTCCAAATCCTCATGAATTTACAATTGCCAAACATGGATTTCCCACAAATTTAGGGAAACCACAAATCTTTTTTCTAAAGATTTAGTTGCCAAACGTGACATTTTTCTAGCTTGTCCGAGCTCAGCCCATTCATTTATTCAGGAACAGGTTAGTCAGCAGACTAAGCCCATTTAAATAAATAGGGGTGGATTGGGCGTTTAAGTATATACGCCATAGTCCCGCCCATTTCATAATTTGGCCTAAACATTAGCCCAGATGAGGACTTAAAAGCAGAACCCGAAAAATAGCTACTTTGGGGTGGGCTTGGGCCATGGTTAAAGCAATTAAAACCCTATTCTAATTTGGCCCATTTCATAGAGTCCCTTTTCTACATGTAATTGAAATTGTAGAAAATTTAAGGCTAAAGGGCCATTTGAAAACTCTATTCTAATTAATAAAAGAAAATCAGATTAAAGTCTAAAATAGAATATTTAAATTTTTCGCTCTATTTTACAATTTGTGTGTTTGGTAACATTTAAAAAAAAAAAAAAACTCTTATTTCATGAGGTAATCGGGGCCCACCTTTAAAGGTGTGGTAATTGTGGTCCACTTTTTATAAATTACAGTGTAGAACTCACTGTTTACATCATTTTAAAAAATTTATGAGGTTATTCTCATCTAAACAATTGTAAGTTTTGCATTGTAAACCTCCATTTACATTAGCTAAAAAAAAAAGTTCTAAAACTAAAGCAACCCCCCTCAGCACTTTTTTATAGAGTCAAATGCTCTATTTTGTAAATAAATTCTAAAATTAGAAAATACAATTAGAGGTTTACCAAATACTCTAATATGTAAATAAGCTCTTAATAATAAAAAAAATAAGATTTTATTTTTAGAGTTAACGAATGCCTCCCTAGTGGTAAAAAGAGGTGAATATAAAAACTAACTATTAAAGGAAAATGAATCAGAGGAGATGGACATAAATCCACATCCATCACCATAGCAATTCAAATCCTAAAAAAAGGCATAGTCCAGTCTATGTATCTACCTTACATCAATAGGTGGAACTGCTCCCCCACCAATGAAATCTTTATTTTTTTAAGGTTTATTTATTTATTTATATAGTGGCGGTCCCAAAAGGAGAATTTCTTGGGTCCACCCTTGCTTATATCCTTCACCTCTCACCTCTTTGACCATGAATTCCTGTATATTCAATTCCGTGCTTAATGAATGTGCCCATAATAACATTAGTTATATCCGATGAGCATCATGAACTGTGAAGGAGATAAGGTGCAGATGAAGAGGACACAACCAATTTCCTTTGTTTTATTATTGTACTAGTTTAAGGGGTGGCTAAACATTTTTAATTGCAGGGGAGATCATTCTCCATGAGGCATCTTCACCTTTAATTCTTCGCTTTAAGCCTTCTTTTCTCAGCCATAATGGATAATATGATTTGAACCCACAATCTTAAAGTTGCGATGGTGAGCACCTTCCATTGTGCCAATGGCTCATATCCACTGTTCTCATCTTCCAAAACCAGCATTGCTTAAAATCATATGAAGTTCAATACTCACATATATGACAACAAGCTTGTAATTAAAATTTTTGTGCTTACCAGTCCAATGCACTGACCAATCCATGGGCAGTGATGATCAAATTTCTCAACACAATTGTCACAAACAGCACAATGGCAGCTTCGTGGTGGCCGGAATAACTTGCAAACTCGGCAGTACTTCAACTTAATTTCCACCCCATTAAGAACAACAGCCTTTCTTCTAAACTGATTACTGGGGCCCTCTTCCTCTATAGGTGGGTGATCACTTCTGTGGATGATTCCTGGATCTCTTGTGCACAGTATAAACAAGTTAACAAGTACCTGTAAGATAACCAAGTAATTAATTTAGTGATCCTGATATGGGGAAAAAAAAACCATCTATTCTAAATTTCTTTGGCCTTATTCTCATTTTCTTTCATTTTTCAAGTAGAGAATGATATTTGCCAAATTCCTACTGTGTGTGGAAGCCCTAGAACTCATAGGAATGGGTCTCTTTTGTAGAAACAAAGAAAGGAAAGACTAAGATCAACCTAGGTTGATACAAATTTTCTAGTTCTCCACTTTATTTCTTTCTTTTCAATGAGTCCCACATAAGAATCCAACCCTTTCCTACTCTCTACTCCACCATGAAATGATCCTCACATCAATTTTACCCACTTCTTGTAATTGAGTCTTCAAAAAAAAATCATGGTTATGGGATTTTTATACTTTTGAGGCACCAAAAAAGAATGGGTTAGAATAATTTGATGGGGGGCAGAATTGCTTGTCCAATCTTAATTTATGATAAGACCTTTCAATCAAACCTTTCATTAATTGGCGTACTTTATAATGGAGCAGAGCACTAAACATATATCAACTTTGGTTGATGCTAATCAGTCCCCCTTATCAACGAGGTAAGAATTGAAGATACAGAAGGAATAGTCAAACTCTTTGGGCTTAATTTTAGAGGGTAAAAGGTATAAGATCCCCTTGAGATTTTCCATTTCTATTTTATTCAAGCCCACACAAGTGTGAAGAGGAAAGCTCTCAAAGTGGGAAGGACAGCCCACACACGCGGGTAGAGTGGTATGTCTAAGGATCAATCCCTGAGCAGGCGGCTAACATGTTGGGTGTCCAACCAACCAACCAACCCCTTTGATCCAAGCACATCTTCTAGGAAACCCTAAGACTTACAGTAGGAATTAGGAAAATGGTTCCCTGATGAAAGTTTTCCATGTATACTAACTATTATTTTTACGATGATTATGCATACTAACAATTATTGCTAGAATCACAGAAAATGTGATAATTAGAGCAGAGTGCTTTGGTAAATCATCTCCAATGTACACGCAGAAAATCCAGTTTGAAAGAAGTATGGAAATTGTTGTCAAGAGAAATCCTCTTGGATTTGGGCCGCAGACGAGATGCCCTCTGAAGAAAAAAACCTGCAGTAGGAAAATAAGCTATGCTCAAGAATTTTCTTCTGCTTATAAGTAGATAATCAGGTTTAGTGAAGAAGAAGAAAAAAAACTTTCGCGATTATTTATATGATAATTGGCCAGTATGTGAACTTTAACTGAGATTCAGTCTTCAACTACAAAATTATAGATGTGGAGATCAAATTTATGGTAGCTCAGGATTCCAGCCAAATTAGATGATTATTGCTGGATGTTGCTAAACTTGCTTGCAGTGAGAATTTAATAACTTGTATTACATCATTCTATATGTAGAAAACATTAAGTATTGTTGAATTTGTAACTAAATGAATTTACAACTCAATATTTTTGCATGAAAAGACAGAACATCAGCACCAAAAAGATAATCAAAAGAAACTAAATTGTTAGGCATAGATATACACATCATTATTGGATGAAACCATTTATCATGGTTTGTTGAATTCTACTTTTCTCTCAAATAGACTCAAAATTATCTTGAATTATTGGGTTATGTCTTGTATTCTGGATTTACCGGAGTGGTCCATTGGGTTAGCTAATAACTGTGTTTAGGGTCAATGGTATTATATTTTGGTCTTTGTACCGGGACTATCTTAGGGACTTACAAAAGCGGAGATTATATATATGATTGTAATCTGTAATCTTAGACTATAAAAAGAGAGTCAACATGCGAAGATCGTTATCTTGCTGTGGACATAGGCAGTCTTGTCGAACCACATAAAATTCTCGTCTCTTTTTATACGTGGTTTGATTGTCTATCGTAGGTATTCGCGTGCGTGAGTTTTCTGACTGCTCTGTAACAGTGGGCAATTCATTCACGCCAACCTGAATGAATAAAATTGTTATAATGTTTTATTGTTTTAGTTGAAAAGGGAGATGAATAAAACAAACAACGAAGGTGACATTTAATCTGCAGCATGGGAGGGAGGCCCATATACCTAATATCACCTACTTGTCTTTTGTTTAATAAGACAAAAGAGGAGGGATGGATTTTTGTGACAGAGCTAATGCACCTGTTGTTTGCAAATTGTCTCATGGTACAAAGAGAGCCAGCCAAAAGAGGAGGGATGGACTTTGTGATGGAGCTAGTGCACATGATGCTTGATTATTGTCTCTTGTCTGCTGATTCAGATGAGATTCTCCCATGTGTAAAATGGGGAGGTGCACGGCTCAGACACAAGTGATGGAAATGGTCTCTTTTTAAATTATTGATGATACCCTTTATTATTTTATTTTTTTTTGTTATTAGAGGGTTCCCAATTCTTTAGGCTGAACTAATCCCTCTGGCCCAGAGGGAAGACGGGTAAATTCCCCTGTAGTCCCAGTATTGTAGTGCAGTTTCCAACATACAACCTCCGGAAGCAAACCATGGTCCTAGACCAACTGAACTCCCCTTGGGATTATTAATGATACCATTGAATATGTAGTTTTAACATTTAAAGGAGTTATTTATTTGAACTCATTTACCACTCATTTACATTGTAAATGTTAGGCATAAACATATTGTTGATGGAGAAGGGAGAAGAGGAATGAGGAACACACTAACCACTGTGTATTGAGTTATATTAATTGTTCTATTTAACTGAATTATATTCATATATATTTATATAATCCTAAAATAAAAAAGAGTCCTAACCAAAAAAGGAAACACACTAATAAAAGAATATGCCTAATAATATCTAAATACTAGCATGTCCATTTTTCTTCCTCTCTCTCTCTCTCTCTCTATATATATATATATATATATGCTGTTCTTTGTTTAATAGCAATCTCTTTGAATATGCATTCATTGGTGGATAAACATTGAATAGATAAACCTCAACTTCATCAAAGTCTCTACTCATTTGTTTTCTTGAAACCAGAATACCAGGAAAGGAACTATAGACCCCAAGTTCAGAATAAGAAGACAAAATAAGAATGTCAAAACTTACATTCTTCCCTGGCCAAACTTGATAAACTCTCAGCGGTTGTGGAATTTCAGTTACGTCAGATACCCGCTGGCTAGCATCAGGGCCTTGCAATGGATTTGGTTTGATCTCATCCGTCTCCACAGTATTTCTATATGAAACTGGTGGAATATTTTGGGTATCCATTTCAAATTCCTCTTCCTGCATTATGCTGGGTCTTTGCATTGTACCCAAATCTGCAAGAAAATGTTGGAACGGAGGAAGTTCCTTGTCTGTTGCATTCATCAGATGAATTTCATGGTTGCAGTGATGGGAAATGGGGATTACTTGGTCTGCTTCCAAATCTTTGTTTGTTGATTCCTGCTGTGTTTTGATGGAATCCATCTGGGGTAGATTAGATTTTCTGGGGGACATTTCTTCCTTGTCCTTTTGTTTTTCAAGGAAGGAGATTTAACCGTCTGGGGTTGCATATTGTCCTTTAACCAACTTCAGAAACTGAATGAAATAACTCTTGTCAATTCTCTCAACTGCTTCTTGGTTCAAATTATCATATGTGAAGAGGGGTCCAGCATGTGGGCCCACCTGGCAACCTATGGCCTGACTGAGTGTTACCCTACCAAACTTGACTCTCCTGTGACACAGGTCATTAGGCACAAGTTAGGCCGGGTTGATCATAATTAATATTTTGATTACTTTAAGCATATAGGCCCCATGTCAGTTCTATATTTAGGCAATATATTATGAGGAACAAATCAAGTTCCAAAACATGTTCCATTAGGTATAAAAATCAGGTCCAGACATAGTCAAAAGCCACAATATCATCCACCTTGCATGGCTGGTAGGAGACTAATTAATCAAGGATAAATGTCATTAAAGATGGATGTATGCCTGGGGTAGCCCCTCTTTCAAGACCTACATTAAAATTTGAATAAACCAATCCCAACACATGTGAATGACCACATTGATCATGACCATCAACCATCTGCATGGAATCTCACCAAGCCCCGTCTTCATTGGGTGAATCTGTAGTCAACCATATTAAGGAGAATCTAACTTGCCATGTTGGGTCAATGAACCGGCAGGAACTTGTTCCATAAAATCCATTTAGGGAATCCTTCACATTCCATGCATAACCTCTCATGAATAAAAAAAAAAATGATGGGCTCTGTCTAACATTTTTTTTTTTTAGATCGAGTACTAGAAAACCAAAAGAACTATATAAAATGATGAACTTGGGAAGTTGGATATGCTAATCTTGTATCTTAGAAGTATCAATCCAATATCAAGAACTGATAACAAGTGTCATATCGTTCCAACACGGATACACCGGGCTTGTTCAAGTACCCAGGTATCGTAGTTTGTCGCATGCAGGAGCAATCTGTCACGTAAAATATCAAACTAACTCTTCAGTTCTATAAGTCCGGTTCTACATGTGTTCAATTCGACGGTGAATATGGCCTTCGCAAAATCATGGGACCGTTGCAAATCCTCTATAGAATTCCAATGTAGCCAACAATGTGTGGGTGTGTGAGTACTTACCTTACAAAAAAAAATCATTAGAGGCATCTAAATGTATGATTAACACTACTACATATAACAATAATAGATAAAACTCAGTTCTTAGAAGTGTCCACATCATTTTACTAACCGAACGTTGGGTATGCACACATTTATGTTTTCTTAAAAGAAATGTCTTTGTTTACATTACTTGTACACAATTATGTGACCAGTGCAGAGAAAAATGCACAGGCACCTATGAGTGATGCTACAGAAAAAGAAAAGGGAATTCATGGATTTATGAATCAAAGCCAGCAAAGGCTACCTCAAGGATTAACAACAAATTTTGTGTAGCTTGTAGCCATCACGGAATCTCTTCCAATAAAAACAGCTATCCAAGCATATTTCAAAGAATGGAGTCAGAAGTGGCTAGGTGATCTCCGGCATTGTCTTTGCTTTTGGGGCCTTCTCTACTGATAAAATGGAGAAGGTTCTTCCACCAGCAGTCCTCTATAATTCTACATGTGAATTACATACATTCTTTATATATCACATACATACCCAAGATCCCTACATCCATTGTTCTTCTCAGAAAACTGCACTCCACACAGCATTTTCACCTTCACCACAGCGCTGGTGAACTTCTTTGATCCGTTCAGCAGACTTGCAAATACCACTGCAACTCCAGTCAAATGAGGCAACACAGACGTTGCCTGCCTGAGCCTTCCACTCGCAATCTGCATATAGCTCTAGGTGTTACTACTCTGTCCAATCAACATTAATTTTGCAGCATGCACGCACACGTTGGTACTTGAAACAGGCAATGGCAATGCATCAAGGTGAGCGTTTTAAGTATGATTGGAAAGAATTTTAAGGACACTAGAATACGATCATATAATGACCTGACAGTAGTCTACCTTAAGAAAAACAAGATGACTCCAAAACTTTGTGATGTATATCATTCAACTTTGTTATTTTCAAAATAAATAAATAAATCTTGCATTCATTGTTCCATTGAGGGAGCATGAAATATATACTTTGAGAGAAAATGTACCACAAGCTTTGAAATTGATGCATAGGGCAAAAAAATTCATAGGCAAAACAATGATGAAGGAACTTTACCGGGTGGAGTGCCACAGCACAGTCTGCGATCATCAATGTGCAGAATATCTAATCCGATAAACCAAGCTCCCAAAGAAACATCCTCGTTTGCATACTTATGCAGCACATGCCTGATAGAGAAGTAGCCGTCAAGATATGATTCAAGGAACTAATACTATTATGCAATTATCATCATAAAAATAGCTGCATTCTTGTTGGGAGTTGGGACCAGAACTTCATAGAGATGGGCCCCACCATTTAATGATCAAGGTCATTCACATGATAGGCTCCACTGTGAATGGATATGATGGAGCGAAAATCTCCACATCAGACAACAGCAGTCATCCAATGGGTAGATTATTTTAAACCTTTCCCTTTGCTATATTCATCTTTAATGCTTCCAAGTTCCAACCATCCATTTGCATAATGTCTAGGACACTCCAAAATCAATAGTAGGACCCATTATGACTGACCTGGAATTCAGATTGGTTAATGGATCCCACCACTATGGAACCCTGTCCCAAACCAAGACTAAATGATAAAACTAGTTGGGGCTGAGCTATAAATTTGCACAAGAAAAGAAAGCTTCTGCTGGAAAGATAGCACAACACAACTTACTGATTTATTGATATATATGTAGCCAAATCTTTTGAAATGGCATAAAGTTGACCGGTAGCATGCCGGAAATACTTGTTTCCCTCCTCACCAAATTTCCAATACTCAGGTTCATGGTACCTAACACCCCTGTCCCACAACAAAAATTAAGAATCTGGAATATCACTTCTCAGGCACCCACCAACCAACTCTGTCAACTTACTTTTGAGAAAGGACAGGACCAGACTTCATGCACCCAATATAAACCCTAGGCTTTGAACGATGGCGAACCAATGTTGCTCCAAGTGTTGCTACAATAATTTTAAAAAGATTAAGCCAACGTCAACATGAAAGAATGATGAGAGAACACACACCGCGCATGTTGGAAAACCCAATTCATTTTGTTTGGGAGAACTTTAATGCCAAAAATCTACATTGAAAGGGATAACTTCCAGTTTAGAACATATCAGGATGTTCCACACTCAGCATTTCTTTTCAGAAAAGTAACCCTCATTCAGATCTTTATTAAGTATGACAAAATTGACAGGTGGCAAAATTGTTTACCCAAATGCTTTGACAAACCAGTTTAGAGATGAAAGGACGAACACCTATCTCTTATTGAGAAGAGGGAAACAGGGGAGCATCAAATCTTGGCCTTATTGGTGACTCAAAAGTTAGGCCCCACCAATATCCCATGGTTCATTTTCTTTACCCAACAAATGATCTTAATGAAAATACTAGGTCACTAAGTTTGAAGGATCCATGGATCATACAGAGCCTTTTAAAGACGAGTTTTCCAACAAACTGCACATGTTCCCCAGCCATGAAGGTTAAGTGCTCTTCTGGTGTTGTTGACCACCATATGTTAGCATCATCATCATTTGAATGCATCATATACCCTCTCAGGTTGGTTGGGTGCTGTTTTTTCTCATAGGAGATTCAAATTTTGATTTTGGCAAGCTTTTCATATCCAACTGTCATGCTCACACTGTTTCCAGACTTAAAACCAGCACATGCCAATGATATAAATGAACGTGGAACAGCACACTAGGATGGGTCGCTAAAAACAGGGTACTGGGGAGTCCAATGCCAATGTTTCTCAACCACCGAAGTGACCTTCATTGGGTTCATAATAGATTAGAATCATCAAAAGCGGGCACCAAGTAGGGTTCAACAAAAGCGGCCAACGATCAGGGACCATCGAGGGACTACCCGAAGGCACTTTTCATTAATCCATTCATGTCTTGTAACTAACATATGTTAGCATTGGACAAAAATCAGATATTGAAGAAGGAGAATGATGACATTAAGGTTGAACACACAACGTGGTCAAGCAAGTTCAAACCAGGAATGTACATGTGCACTCCACTTCATGAAGATCCAAACCATTCAAAAGATGTGCCCATCGATGTTTACCAATGTAACCAAATGATTCACTGCAACAATCACGATTTGATTTGGACATTTTTCCAAAACAATGCAATTGAATCACAAATTAATCACATTTTCTTAATAAAATCAAAATTTCCACAAGATGGGACACTCATAAAATGGATCCAAGCCATCAATTTCAACCCTTGCTCCATGCATACACGCCCCAAATTTCCTCTCATCGGAGTAACATTGACCATTGGATCAGACACAGGAAAAACGTGGCTGAATTGTGTTATTTTCTTTTTCCATTTAGGCCTCCACATAGGCTGGCACAATCAACTTTAAATGGTATGAGCAGTCCTAAATTCTGTTTGTCCAATCCAACAGTAAATGGAACTCAGATTGGCCTGAGATTTTATACATTTATAGAGGAGCAAACCGTACACCTAATAAACAGACTGGATTGCGCATATGTGGATCCCATTGTGCACAGAAAATAAATGTATTAATAATTCTTTATTAATTGGTGCTCTACCACAGTTTTCTTCTATCCAACAATTTCTATTTCTTTCTTTGGAGAAGAGCTTAAGACTGTTGTAAGTAAAAAGAGTAGGCCACAACTTAAATGATTCAGATCACTGGATGGTGGACCCTATTTCAAAGATTTGATTTAACCTTAATTGACCACACCATGTGGTCAACCTGATGTAATCAATCCCCCATTAATAAGTATAGAAATTTTAACCAATTTCTAAAACCTGAATAAAACTAGGATATTATAGGCCTCTGATGGAAGCCAGCTTTAGTAACAAAGTTTTCAAATAAACCACAGACAGAAAAAAGGTGAATAATGGCAGAAGTTATTTACCTATATTGACATGGACATCATCATCGACCTTGATATAGAAGTCTGCATCCCACATAGAAACAGCAGTGGCGAAATACATCTTTGTCTTTGCTGATAATTCTAGGTATCCTTCAACATGTTCCTACAACAGATTGTAGCCACTATTCTTCAACCAAAACAAAAAAATGGGAAAATGAAGTTGGCACATGCAGGCAGACTATTGACTAAACAAGGATAATATTTACTATAGACACCAAAGAGAAAATTCTTGCACCAAGAGGCATGTATGATTCTATATACTTCTCAGTATATAAAGGGCCTGTAAGGCCGATAATGGATAATGGAGTTTAATGGTTATAAGTTATAGTTATAACCATTATAATTCAGGCAAGGTTGAAAAACTCTTGACTCGAATTCGACTCATCCAATGCCAAAAATTTGACTCTAATAGAGTCAATGCGGTGACTTGAGAGTCAGTTTTTTTCTAAAAAAATAATTTTGAAATATTTAAAAATGGATCAAATACGTATAAAAATTTTAAAAATATATTTTATTTACATGCATCCATCAGAATGAATTCAAATTAATAAATTTATATATGCAAGAAAAATATTATAATAAGAAAACTAAAAGAAAAAAAATCTTGCATGTTGTACAATTTTTTAGTTCAAATATCAAATGTAAAAGATTAAATATAAGTTTAAAATTACATTTTGATCGTCATTTTTAAAATTATTACTAAATGTTTCATTAGAAGAATTTCAGATGGTCTTTTTGGGGATTTTATGTAGCCTTCTCTCCTACTTTTTAAAATTCTACTTTAAACTGTTTCAGTAAAAAAAATGAAAGAATTCTCAAGCAAAAAAAAAAAAAGAAAGAAAGAAAGAAAGAGTTCAAAGACTTTCATTAGAATACTATATTTTTTTTCCTTTATTTCAGTTTTCAACTTGTTCCGGTTTGCTAAAACCTGTTCATCACACTGGCTATTTGCTAGTGCAACTACCAATCTACTATACTACAATGAAAAGGGAAAAAAGTGTAAACTTTATATAAGCCTAATATAAAAGGCATTACCAGCCTCATGAAGTCTCCATGTTTCTTATCCTCAGCTTCGATAGCTTTATCCAGAATACCACCTGATGTAGCACTGGTGATGAAAACTCCACTTCATTAGTTTTGAGTTCCATCAAAATTATTACAGAAGATAAAGTGCTAATGGACGATACAAGTATAATATTAATGTATAAAGATATGTATTTATATATGGGTAGTTCGTCGAATTGAAATTGAATCAGGCTTAGAATCACAATATTATATATAAGGCACACAAGAAAACACCCGGGCATTTTGGAGTTGAAAAAAAACCCATCCTTCGACAAATAAAATGAGGAAAGAAATTAATGAGCAAAGTTGCTTACAGTGTGTTCCTATCCTCTTGAGGAAACAAATGAAACAAGTGTCTGTTTTTTCTCTCTTCAAAAAGATAGGATTGATTAACTTTCCAACTTCTTCTCCTTTTAAAAGCAAGATGTTTGGCAATTATTTTGACGATGGCACTACCAACCGTTCCATTTAATTTCATCAGCTTGGATTTTTGTAAGTAGCTCCTATTTAGATTCATCTCAATAGGTTTCTTTTGATAGGGTGCCAATTTCATAAGGGCCTTCTACAATTACCAATGGGTCCATTTTATTTGGCCTGCTTAGATTTTTGTAAGTGGGCCCCATTTTCAAAAATATCCATTGAGTCATAAAAAAATTTGTAAGTGGGCCCAAAACACATGATTAAAATAAGAAAGCAAAAGAAATGAAATCATATGTTCTATGGTGGGCCTAACTCCTAAATCCATCACCTGGCCACACTTATTTAATTCAAACTACTTAAAATCAAACTTTAAAGCATGAGAGAATCAAACATGATTAAAATACAAGCAACAGAGAATCAAATGTTTAATTCAAACTACTTTTTTCTCTTCTTCATTGATGCACTAGGTTTGTGTCCGTTTTTTAAAACCTTGCTCACGGGAGCATTTCCATATATATATATATATATATAATCCAGTGCGCATGTCATGCATTAGGCCTCCATGCACGCCCAGTTGTGGGGCCCACTAGGGACCCCACCTAGGGACGGGACCGGGGGGATCAAAAGATTCCACCCCCCACACACCATAGTTGTCAATTCCGTTTCGGTTTGACCCAATCGTGGAACGTTTCGGCATTTCGGTCAATTCCGGTATTCCTTTCCGGAAAAGATGCGATTGAAAAATGAAAAAACAAATATAAAAAGAATACCTAAAACTGAAAAAAATAGTTGAATGCTAAAAATAATACTAAAAATGCATACTTACATCACTTAAATTAAACTACAATCTACAATTGACCATTTTCTAGTTTCCACTACACGTGAATGGAAGTATGAAATCTTGGCCAAAATGGGGAGGAATTGGTTAGGAATTAGCCTGAATTGGGGCCGGAATGGACCAGAATCGGGACCGGAAACTTTTAGGGGGGCATTCCGTTTCGCCCAAGGCTAATTCCAGAATGTTCCAGCCAATTTCGACCGGAATGGAACGAAATTGACAACCATGCCACACACCCCCCCCCCCCCCCCCCCAAAAAAAAAGGCCTATGATGCACAGATACTTCAAAATGGGCAACATATCATGTCATATAATATTCGATACTTCATTTTTTTATGTGTAAAAAATCTTTGTCCCTGCCATGTCCAAGGCGCGTCCCCCTCGTATCCATGTCGTATCTGGGCATCGTAGCCCCTAGCTGCCTGTGTATGGTGACCCAGGCTCAAATGATCACGTGGGGCCCTTTTCACTCTTCCAATCGAATGCACAGTTGGTCCAATGTTCTAGTCCATTTGGCTGGGTGCCAAACCCTTGGGACCAGTGAAATTCAAGAGGATCCCTATGTGTAGTCCGCTTGGATGGGCCAACAGTGTGCCCCGGATAACCGGTGAGATATATATATATGGAGGAAGCCTCCATTGAGCACCTAAGGGCCCACCTTATGATCCATCCAAGTCAACCATAAAACAAGGACCCCTTGTGATAGTCACTGATCCTAGATTTAGCACCCATCTGAATGAATTAGTTCGTTAGATCGACTACATAGTCATTTTGAAAAGTGAAAACTTATCGGCCATTGATCAAATGTTTAGGATAAAGACTTAAGCGTCCGTCACCATACATAGCCATCCCCGAGTGGGGCCCAAGGCGGGCTCCACAAGAACTAGTGCTCACCTTATTGTGAACACCAATGCTCAGCAGATGGAGCCCCTATATATATAAAGGGATTTATTGAGGTCATATGCCTCGCACAACCAAATATACAAGGTAAGCCTTTGTGGGTAGCGGAAGAGTTATGGTCCCTTGGATTGAATGTCTTGATCCAATGCCTATGACATGTTATTACCAATCATCTTCCATAAGCTTTTGCTAGTGATTAGACGTAACTTACTCTTTTAGCTCTAAAATTTATGAACTTAACAACGAAAAATAAAGTGAGCCAAGAAAGAATGGACACGGTCATGACAAAAATGTAAAATGAATTCTATGCACTTATCTAGAAAGTTCCAAGATATTACTCTTTAAAGAAAAACAAAAAAAAATGAGAAAGTTCCAAGAAATTATCACAACAAAAAAAAATAGTATTCAAAATAAGTAAATTGAAATACAACATAATGATGCGTTCTCATGAGTAAATTAAATGCCTACCTGTGACCAATGACAAACCGAATTATGATTCCCTTCTCTTCCTCCAGTCTCTTTCGTTTCTCACCTGCATTCAGATTTATTGAAAAGGAACCAATTTCTATTAAATTAGTTTTAAAAAAAAAAAGAATATGAATTGGTATAAGCAGAACAAGTGAAGTTACAAAAACACAAAGAACAAAAAATCAGATTATGAACCTTGTGGCAGCCAAGTAGCACGAACTGAATCTCTACGCTTTCGGCTACTAAAAGCAGTATTAATTCCTACAACCATCAAATATTTCCTCCCTTCAATTGAGTCGGTAACTTCTAGGTCTTGTGATATAGGTGAACCATTGAGTATGGATTCTTGCACAGCTCTTGCAGCTGCTAATTCCATCTCTAAGTTTGAGATGGTCTTATCCAGTGTTCTGCAGTCCAAAAGAAATTTTAAAAAATAATAAATAATCGTATTTCAATGAAAGTATAGATAAAACAGATACTATCTTAACTTACTGTATAGCACCATGAGTCTTTGAAACTTCCCCTAGTATGTCCTTAGGTTTTCGCTTTACTTCCCTCTGATGGATACAAAATACACCAACCCATCAAAAAGAATCATCATTGAGGCATATTAGTACAACCATGCAAACTGTCTTCAAGAAATGAGAAAGACATTAAATAAATAAAAATGAAACTCAACAAAGTTAATGCACAGGAATCATGTGATCCATAATTCATGGATATGCGGCATATCCAAATACATGCATCATCATTGACGCACACAGTTCAGTGATCCTCAACCACGAATTTAAAGGATACACTATTGATAAACCAGCACTAAAACTAAGCCAGATTGAATAGGACCAACCATCTGACTACTGGCCATCAACTAAACGGTAAAGAAAGAGATATAGCAATGCCTTCTATTCCCATAAAATGAAAAATGAAAGGCTACTTTTCCACCTCAATTTTTTAGTTTTTGGAAGCAGATCAACAGTCTAAATATTGAGAAAAAGGAAAACACATTTTTCAACATTTAGTTGTAGTGCTTATGTAAAACCAAGGGAAAATGCTGGATACAGTAAGAAATATACGAACATGAGAGGGGAAACGAGTTCCCCAGCAATCATGCCCCTGACTACCTAATTGGCTCCTAATTTACAAATTTAAGAACCAATGAGGGGTCATTTATTTGCACTTACTTATATATGTAAATGTTATATATGTGCAACGGTTTTGCATGAACACAGTTTGTTTTCACTCATCTACACATCACATGTATAAATTTTGGTATGAAAATGGTGTGCAAATGGGGCCATTTTCACACCTCTCCAGGTGTGAAACCATTACACACGTCACACCTCAACAGGCGGTGTAATTACCGCCTGCAATGGGTTGTAGACTTGCAGGATCAAAACCCATCATCAACCACCATTTTTTTTTAGTTCGATGTGAAAAACTGAAATTGGAGCTGTTCAAAGTTTTTATTCAACTGATAACCCACAAGACATTTTTTTGAGATCTTAAATCTTAATTGAATATGAGAAATATGTCAAAATGCCCAAGAAAAAGAACCCAACCTATAGATCAGCACTTTCGTCCGTTCAATATTCTCTTATAAATGATAAAACTCAATTTCATATCTTCGTCCGTTCAATATTCTCTTATAAATGATAAAACTCAATTTCATATCTTAGACCTCGTGGATTTTGAGAAAAAATGAGAAAATCCCACAAAAAAAACTAGATCCCATATCATTGTACTCGTGAAAATGGTGTTTCCAAACAAACATGGTAATATGTTTCACATGTGTAAATCCCATTTTCATATCCCATCTGCAAAAGATGAATGACCTCTAAGTTACATATAGAACCATGGGCCAAAGATTGTAAAACATGCCGCCAATTTCATCGTCTATTGCTGATTTCAAGGACACAAGCACAACAGGAAATGTTGTCTCGGCATATTCTCCAGTTTTTTGAATGCTGACGCATCTGTTTAAACATTATAGGAAGTTGAACTAAAGAAAGAATAAGAAAATAAATAACAGTACTTACAGGTTTTAGGTCACAACTCTCTGAAACTAGCTTTAACATTTCTCCTTCAATCTCATGTACCCTGCTTATCTCTTTAGCTTCAGGTATAGTCCACATTCTGTAACCAAAACATACAATGAGTATCGCATACAAATTTAAACCGTGATTTATTCATCAGAAGGAGAAACAACACAAGAAAAAAGGAGAAATGGAAGTACTGAAGATATGCCATTGGTTATCAGAAGAGAATGTCTTCTGCAGATGCTAATTCCAAAAATAAGATACGCCAGGGATCATATTAATCTGTTAGTGGGGCTTAACTTTGACCTTTTCACTTTCATTCAAACAGAAAGACTGTAAACCTGAGTTCTGTAGAGAGATAATTTCATGTTTTTGTCTTTTGCAGTATATTTCTCATGATCCAGACCATTTTCTCATGGGATGTAGAATAACTTAACTTTGTAGTATAGAGTGTTAATCGCATAAACAACAACAACCACCTTTTCCACAAAACTTCCTTTTACTTTCTCTCCCACTCCTTCACTTTGATCCTTCTCATTCCTTCACTGTTATTCTTCCATAAGTTACCATAATCACAGCTCCGTAGCACATCCTGATTATGGAGAAGAGTTTGTCAGCCAAGTTTAGGGCTGCATCAGCGGCCATAATTCTGATGTCAGTGTCTATACAGATCAGCTTTGATGGTTTGAAGCAAGACCTACCTTATCATATTAACTTCTGTGTGTGGTTATCATTTGCGGTTTTTATTGGTTACTTTTTATCTTCAGTTCCAAAGATCCCTGTTTCTCAACCATTCATTCTTACTCTAAATCTAAGACCTTCAATTCAGAGACTTCTTTTCCAGAATGGCAACCAGCTATCGCTGATGAATTAACTACTCTTTAAAAACTCACACATGGGACCTAGTATCTCTTCTATCAGATAGAGCCTATTGGATGCAAATGGATCTATCTTATAAAGACTCAGGCTCTCTTAACTTATGTAAAGCCTGTTCGGTTGCAAAAGGTTATGCTCAAGAATAAGACATAGACTGTGAGGAAACTTTTACTTCTCTCACAAAAAAAAGATATCTGTTCAACTCTTTATTGTAGTCTCCATTATCAAGCATTGTTAAACCATTCCTCTTCAAAAACTCGGGTTCTCTTAATTTTATATGTTGATAATATGTTGATTATTGATGATGATCTGGATCTACTTCAGGCCACACGATACTAGTTCCGTCATAAACCTGAGATGAAAGCCCTGGTCACCATCAATACTTCTTGCCGTTCTTGGGTCTTGAAGTATCTGACTCTCCCAGAGGATATGTCCTATTCCTCTTCAAAAACTCGGGTTCTCTTAATTTTATATGTTGATAATATATTGATTATTGATGATGATCTGGATCTACTTCGGGCCACACGATACTAGTTCCATTATAAACCTGAGATGAAAGCCCTGGTCACCATCAATACTTCTTGGGTCTTGAAGTATCTGACTCTCCCAGAGGATATGTCATATATCAGCTCAGATATACCGAGGACAACATTCAACAAGCTGTTTTGAGCTTTGACTGATTCAATGTTTTGTTGATATTCCAATTTAACTCAACATTAACCTCAAACACACAAAAGGCAAACTTCTAGCAGATCCTAGTATATGAACAACTTGTAGATAACCTGGTTTATCTGTATATTACAAGACCAGATATCACATATGTAGTACATTTTGCAGGTTAGTTTGTTTTTCTGAAAAAAAAATTTTAACTACACAGATGTCATTCGTATTAGTCAATACATCCATGGCACTGTTGCATTGGAACTGTTTATATCATCGTCCTCTTGGCTAGAAATTCAATCCTATTCAGATTAGACTGGGCAGGTGGTGTACTGATCACCAACCCAGTATAAATATTCCAGAAATCCAATTGGGATTCAGCTTATCAATTCTTTGTCTTTGTTTAGTAGTTCGAAGAAAAAGACTTCAAATACATAAGCTTAGAATAACTATATGTTCAAAAAATTTAAAAATAATAAATAAAAAAATAAAAAAAAACGTCTCATGTTCCCAGATTTGCAGATTTCTAAAAGATAGTAACTCATCCAAGAACCTCACCAACATCAATTTTGGAAGTACTCCAAAGAGCCTGTTTGTCGCATGCAACTGAAATCCTAGGAATTTTAAGACTCCGTATTTCCACAAGTAGTTAAAAATGAAGAATCAAAGGTGAATGTCCAAAAATGACCAAGCAACCTCCCTTTGATGGAAATTGAATCAAGCAAAGATGAAAAATGAATACTCAGCCATCACCCTAGTAATTCAAATCCTAGCAATGCCAAGGTCCCATCTAAATCCCACCTTGTATCCTTCATAATTCACCTCTTTAATAATCCTTCATTGAGCTCATTTTACCATAAGTTCCTATGTATTCTATTCAAACAAATAGTCCCTAAATGTGAAAAAGAAGAATAGGAGGAGAGTAAATAGAAGGGGCAAAAACTAAAAGGCAAATTAAAGTGAAAATACAAGTTGATTCTGATGGACTGTTTCAAAATCCCAACTCAGTCCTGTGTCCAAAATCACTGTGGTACCAAAAAAAAAAAACTCTCCCTCAAATCCTACATTCATTCAGATAGAAGGCATAATTTCAATCCAGATCAAGTAAAATAATTACAGCCAAACTAGAAGAATTAAGAAACCACATAACTGAAATTCAATTAGAAAATAGAACCCAATACAACACACATTTCTCAAGAATGAATCAGACCCAATACAAAAGATATTGTCAAAATGGCTCAACCAATCAAAGAAATGCACATAACTAAAGACTCAATAGCCAAATCTAGCAGAACCCAATAACAGTGTTTCTTACAAAACCAATCACACCCACCTCAGAAATAAAATGCAGGAATGACCCACATGCAAAAAAAAAAACCATTTATCCTTTTTTTAAAGAACATTTGTACCTGTTAGTGAAGAGCAAACCAACACAGAAGCAGCCAAGGCAAAGGAAAAGGGTCCATTTCTTTGACACTGAGCTCTTTGAATAGACATCTCCTCTGCTCTTCCAAGACATTTTCCTCCCCTCCTCTCACATTCAAGGAAAGAGAAGTGTCTACCATTCTCTCCAATGAAAACCCATTTCAAAAATAGAGTGAATCAATCTTAGAGATAGATATACTAAGAAAGGGAAGATAACCCAGAAAGAGGTTGAGGAAGTGGCTGAAATCTGAGTGCTGGGAAATTAGCTTCCCTGCAAGCTCTAGAAAATTGAGTTAAATGCAGGAGAGAGAGAGAGAGAGAGAGAGCTTGTGAGGAAGATTTAAAAAAAAGGACTAAATTCTCTTTCATTCGAAGAGAAGTAGTTGGAGACATATCATTACCAACCGCCCCAGTTTTCTAAAGTAAATTACGAAAAGGGCCCAAACAGAAGCACATGACGATGTCGGACATTGAGCCTCCAATTGACAAAAATGCCCCGGGAGGCAGTTTTCGGAATCTGAAGCTGTTTATAGGGATTTTGGAAAGTGCAATTATAACTTGAGTAGTGGTATATATGTGCAAATTTTTTTGTTATAATTTGGTGTTGGAGTGTTTGTTTCACATTGCAAACTAGGCTAGCAAACGTGACCGTTCCGGGGTGGAACCATGATCCGGATCTTTTTAAAATAATATATTTGATTTCCTATCAAAAATAAATAAATAATATATTTAATTTTGACTCGAAACTTATTTTGTTAGTTCTAGGCCCGATTTTATTAGGAGAATTCGGAGCTGGTTCCGGAACCAGGTCCACTTAGAGGACTATGATTTAGTTTTAAAATCGATTTTAATTTATCTTTATTATTTTTTATTTTTTTTTTAAAATAAGCATATCATTTAAATTTTAGCAGGACATCAAGTCTACTACCTCCAGTATTATACATACAAATATAGAAGAAAAGTTAATTTTGATGTATAGTTTGTAATATCAAAGACTCATATGTTGGGTACATGGGTCAGAACCTACACTGACTTAGAAATGGACCCATTTATCAATTGGAACCTAAGTTGGGCTCTGAACCCAAACCCGTTTATGAATTCGGAACCCAAGATGGGTTCCACGCCCGATTTTTTGCAGGATGAGATTTCCGGGTAATTGGAGAATCGGATATCCGTTTGCAACGCAAATCCACGCACGGTGGAAATTTGTTTTGAAATGAGAAAAAGGAGCATAAACTAATGAATTTTTTATAAAATAATTAAACTTAGACTCTAATTTTATGGATATAGATATACATAGATCAAAACATGAAAGTTTCGACATACGGTATCATTTTTTCTTTTTCTTTTCTTTTTTTTGACAAAAAAAAAAAATGCCCCAATGGGAATATCACATTTTCAGCTACTTGGCGATATCTCGAGCTGTATGTCTTTCTTCTCCACCCTATTCTTACTTCAACCTTTTTTTTAGCATTTTTTGGAAGAACCTGTTTTACATGTGATAGTGGTTGTAAAGATTGTTTCAGCTGGTCCTTCTTGAAAAATGGTGGTTATCTCATGTGATCTGGGTGAAAGAGCCTGTTGAATGTCTGAAATTCTTAAATCCCTTGGGGTCTCTGACTTCATCAACAGTGGTCCCCTTGGTCTAGTGTTGGGTTGTTACAAATCTTATGCAGGAGAATCCCTAGACTGAGAGTTGGGAAAGCTATAAAAATGACAGGCTTTGTATTCAACTCATTAGAATAGGGCCATGACGTTGAGATGCTTTCTAAAATGGAATGTATAAGGTGGTTCCCACTTGGATTCTACCAGATTTGAGATTAAGGGGGAAGGAGGACAGGTGATTTAGAGTGGAAGATTTCAAAAGAAAAGGGGGAAAGTTGGTGACAATAATGCCAATTGGATGAGGATATAGCCAATATGTTATTTTCATCGGAAAAAAAAAGATGTATGACACCCTAAACTGGCCAATGTTTTTATGTTTTACTTCGCCCTATGAACGTACACAAACATGCCTCCGAGCCCATTTAGCTCTTTATTATATTATTAAAAGTCAAGTAAAACTTCTATTTTTCAGACAATGGGTCACATTAATAGCACTTTAATTTTAAAATTTTTCTATCTTCTTAAAAAAAAGTCAAAAACAATCTCCTTTCTCCATTAAGAAACAAAAAAAAACACTCAACTTTTCTATACAAACAATTAAAAAGATTTCATACCAAACAACTAAAAATAAAATATCATCATAATCACGTTATATTTTATTCTCTCTTCATTTGATGCTTTACTACACTTTATTTTACATGTAAAATTACCAAACGGGCCCGGTACATTACTGCAATGTGAGGAATCTGCATTAGAGAGGGAAGTTACTAAACTTTCAATGCAGACCCTTTTTCAGCCATGCCTCTTCACAAAGCTTGATGCAACAATCAGCTCCTAGTAGAACATTTGTGTATATACTTTCCCATGAAAAAAATGTGGAAAGAGGAAAAGATTTTCTATGCTATGGTAAATGCATGTTTGGTGCAACCTATTTTCCACGAGGAAAACCACAAAAAAGAGCTAAATTTTCCGTGATTCATCATAAAAGCCTTTCCTCTTGGGGTGGAGTGGGGTGGGGTATATTTAGGAGAGAGAATCGAATATGTGTGTATATATATATATATATGTTGATTTACAAGAGATAGACTTCTTTATCAAGAAATTATACATACATGCATACATATAAATATATATATATATATATATATATATATATATATATAGAGAGAGAGAGATTTGAACTCATGCACCCATGCCCTCAACACTATATCCCAACCCGTTGAGCAAAGTAAAGAGGTACAATGGTTAGATGTGGGTCCAAGTGGGCCCCATGGAGTTTTTTCTTCCAAGTAGAACGGGCCGCACGGAGTTGAAATCCTCTTGGAGCTAGGAGAGAATTTCCTCTTTCCAAATTGCGAGCCTTGCTATGAGGCCTGCCTTAGTTCATGCTAAACACCACAATAGGAAGATTGAAAGGTCTCATCAGGGATTCAGGGTGAGCCAAACATGTGTGAGGCCCTTCACTCTTAATGGGGCCTTCCAATTTTCTTGCCCTAGTGATTGGCAGTAAATCAAGAGTGATCTCAGAGAGGTCTATTTGCAGCCCCAACTTTACTTCATCAAAATATAGGAATAGTTTGAAAACAGAAAGAGATGGTGTGACTATTACTAGATCGTACGTGACCATATATTGGCATGGACGCATGGTCTCAATTGTTGACGAGACCTTTCAATTTTCCTACTCTAAAAGCATTAATTCATAAGCCACATTTAAGTTTCAATTAGAGGGGAGATTATACGACTCCAACTTTCATTTTATAAATAAGTGAATTTCCATTAAGATCCAACCATCCAACTCAGCTACAAGGAGAACAACATCCTACTCATTGGTAAGATGTGTCGGTTCTCAAGATAGCTATCCAGGGATTTACGGGCATGCCACTTTTCCTCACTCGAGGGCTCTTCACCTTACCCAAGGACTCCTTCCCTCACCCAAGGGCTCCCTTACCTCAGGGCTCGATAGGGTCCCAGCCCTTTAGTTGGGGGAGCCATACAAGAAAACCTCTTACCAGAACACCAGCCATAATTATAAAAGCTCCACAACCACTGTTTAAAGTTCAGCCAGATCATGGTAAGTTTTCGGCCATGCTCAGACTGATTTGTAATGGGTTTAGTCACGAACAAAAAATGTTTTCAAACTGTATTGGCATTCCTTTACTATTTATATATATGTCATTTTATTTTCTTTAAAATACTCTAAAAGCAATTAGAAATGAAGATATTTAATTACGAATCTTCCCATTTACTATTTTTTATATTATGTATTATTAAAAATAATTGAAAATTTCATAATATCAGTTAGACCATTATATGGGCCTATTAAGGGTCTTGACATTGGCCAATTCAAAACTTGGAATTGTGTCTTAAAAACCTGATCCCAACTATTTAAATTTCATGTAATTATGCCTTCTGTTTTCGTTTATTGTAATTTTATTTAAAACTTATAAACAAAGTACTTAGTTTTTAGTTTCACATTAATCTTCCTCTATGAGTAAATAAAACGTTTAGAAAAATGAGTCATTTCCAAAACTTAAGTTTTTCTGTGCTTTTATGATTTTGAAAACCGTCGATCCTCTTCGATGGTTGGATTCCAAGAGAAATATTCATTCCATTTACATGAATTAAGGGCATGTTTGTGCACACACATTATCGCAATAGAACTAATATATTTCTGCTTTCATATAGGTCATAGTGCTTAGTGTAACACATCTTGGCCGCAAAAATAGCCTAGTAGTAAATATATCTGATTTTTTTTTGGATAAGTTGGAAATGCCGGATTTTATTGGAAGAAGAACGCATCTTTCCTCTTCCACAACTAATAAAGTACTTTTTTAATACTTAAAGATTGTTTCAAAACCTCATTTCTATTACATAATTTTCCTCTAAAACACATAAGATTAAGGGTATAAGAAAAATCAAATATTATACACCTAAGAATGGGGATCCAAACACCATTACCTTTTTTTGCTTATGCAACTAAAGTATACCACTCCTTACCCAAGTGGTAAGGAGCGACACATGGCTATCCAGGGTTTGAATTTGTCACATTTCTTACATGTAAGAGCTTTCTTTCCCACTTGTGTGGGCTTTTGTTTCCACTTGTGTGGGGGCTCTCTTGGAACCTAGGCCCCTTGACCATGGTATCAAAAAAGAAATGAAACTAAAGTACACTGCCATGAAATCAATCAAAACAAATGAAAACTCTCATTATTTTCTTAATGTAAGGCTAATTTTGTCACTTCTCTTTTTATTTTATCTTATTATGCTTTTATTCTTTCATTAAAAGCAGATTGTATTCATATCTTGCTTTTATAGATCACTTGGAACTACTTTTACTCATTCAACTACAAAAGGTCTCCAAGTACGTGATATGCACGTGAAGCATAACAGGAAGCACATGGGAGTAACATGTTTGAATGTTTGATAGATAAAGGTAACCTAATATTGCAGAAGTTTGCCACCATGACGATCACTTTCAGTGACGACCTGACGACCGCTAAATACTTAATACACCCCAAATAGGCATAGCCCAAGTCACATTATAAGGGGAGCATATCCTTATTAACAAGAATACACCCCTTTTACCCTTTTGCATCAGTAGGAATGCATACAAATAATATAAAAATACTTAAACAAGAAGCAATAAAGCTACAAGGGATGGAAAGCAACTGTATAGCACTTATTCCTTATGCTTTAAGCATACTAGAGAACTTAAATAACAAATAGAGGTGAAATGAAGGAAGTATGTATGTGTATGTGTATGTGTATGTATATGTGTATGAGTTATTAAGGCATTTTGTAATGGGTATAGGGTCATGAAATTGCATCCCCCATCTTATTACTTCTATGTGAATGTTATATATATGAGCATTTTATTGTACAAACACACACATAAAAGTTGGAGGGCTAGGGCCAGTTCCATGTGATGTTAGTACTGTCCAAGGTCAGCCCTCAAATTTAGGGCATGCAGAAATTTGTCCAAATTCGGCCCTAGGGGTTTTCCTTAGATACAGAAACCCTCATTTTAAGAGTTTTTTTTAGAGCTGTGGCCGAGCCCCCTTGTCTCATGGCCAAATTATCCTCCACATATGTAAACGAGCATACCTAATCATGTGCTCAAATTAAGGTGGTACAGGAAGGAATATCATTTTGAGCAGCTCCAATTGTTTATAGTTGGCCCCCTTTTCCTTCACGGCAAGTGGGTGACCCTCCAGGATCCAGGACTGGTGCAGGTGACACAGGTGTTTTAGTTTGTTAGATTGTTGGTAAAGTGTCCACATCATACGATGTCAAAAGAAATGTGAAGTCGATGCATTTGAGATTTGGGTACATTCTTTTGAAGGTATGTTTGAGCGACCTGCAGTTGAGCTAAAATGTGACATTGGGAAGAAAAGTGCCAGTGAACTACAGGACAGCTTTGGTTGACCCACACATGTGACATGACTACCTAACTCTATATTGTTCTTTGAAAGTGATGTTACGATGGGAAGTAGTGTTAAAAAGAAGAAAGTCACATATTAAAAGCCCATTAAAGAAACCAAAAGAAGTACGATGGCATAAAAGAATTATACCAATTGGAAAAGAAAATCAAACACCAAAGAAATCTCATACAGTGAAAGCTATCAAGTTAGAAGACTTATCCACCCATTTCTTAACTAAAGAATTTGGATAACTAGTTGCTGACCTCCCAACATGTTGAAAGTTCACTTAAATGGAAATTTTCGAAGTTCTAATCTCATTAAGGTAAAATTGAAATCTCCAAAGAATGATAGCCGAAGATGACACCCACAAAACAACATTGGTAGAATCACTTTCCACCTCTAATCTTTGACTGAAACATTTTTTTTTATGTCAACTGAAGTCATAATTGCAACTTTCCACTTGTTATTCTTGATAAGCAAATAATGATCTGAATCATCAAACATATGAAACTGCACATTTTGAAAAATTAATAAGTGTTAGCTAAAATGATAAAATCTTTGGACAATTTAAACAAATATAAATGATGAAAAAAAATAAAAATGACAACTTATAAACAAATAAAAATGGAAAGAAATAAACTTCTCCAAATGATCCATTTAATAGATGAATTCAATTTTTTTTTGTATTTCTGCCAAACAAACGCAGAGACTATACAAAATGACTAATTTTATTATTATGACCCACCAACATAACTTGAACTTCCATGTTACATTGACTTTATTATTATGACCCACCAACCTAACCTGAACTTCCACGCTACATCGATAATAGTGTTTACTTTTTCAATCCTACTAATATAGAGGCAAGCATTAGATATTTGGATCGGGGTCCAGACATAATTAAATATAATTGAAGCCTGTAAAAACCGACTCATTTGTAGCCCTACCCAATGCAAAATTGAAACGAAAAGAGCAATGCTGACATGAAACTTGTCTACAAACTGAAGATGACCTTTATCTACATTTACAAAACGGGCAATGGAATATAGACACATAACAATTGTTGCAATGAAAATGGTGACTCTAGATTTGACAGCTGAATGCCCGAGTCATCATCAAGATAAAGAACCAATTGTTGCAAGCAATGAACTTTAATTTATACTTCATATAGCATAAAATAATTTCAGAATTGATCTAATATAATTCATATTTAAAGCAGATAGCATCAATCATACTATATCATTGAAAAGATAAACACACATTCATTTCAATGTAAAAAAAAAAATTGCACTAACCCTTAATTAATACAAACACAATTCAAATTTAGCTTACAAATTAATACAAACATAAGAAGAATTGATGAAATAATATTTTTTTTGCTATTATTTCATTTTTTTTAATAGTGCATGGGATCTGGAGTGCGATTCCCGTCGAGGGTGACCAAGTCGCCCTCCAAATCATATTTTTATAGCTTCATACACATATATTAAAGAGGGAAATAGTTTCTCATTGTTACAAAAAAAAATAAAAAAATATGGAACCGTTTTGTGAGCCCAACTGGATGCACATCAGTTGTGATAAAAATTGATGGATAGCGATACATATCGATTAGGAGTAGGCCTCAAAGATGGTCCAATCAAATTTTATATTCCTTGTTAGGAAACCTTAAAGCTGCAATTTATAACCCTTAGATCAAATGCATTTTTTGTGATCAAAGTCAAAATGCAGATTAGTCAGATGAATCCCAATTTGGGGTAAGTAAAAACACATGAATCAAAAGTGTATGCGAGGGTTTGAATTCAGCAACAGGAACCACATTAAAGCCTCCTTTTAAAAGTTAACAAATCAACCTCTATATGTGTGTATGTGTGATACAATATAGACCCTCCTAATAAGCACTTTGAACTTCATCGCAAGTGATGGAGGCCTGGAAGTCAGCATTCAGGACAATGAAGTATTCACCAAACACAAAATTTCCTTTCTCGAGAAAACAAATGAAATAAAAATCTGAACTAAGAATATTAAATTAAATCTTCCAGCCATTGAGCCATATATATATATATATATAAAATCCACAACAACCTGCTTTAGTTTTTCATTATTCTTCTCCAAGGTGAATCTCTAGCCTTCCTCCAAATTAACCATAAGCCCACAACCCACTTCAGATAATGTTACCACGTATGATAAAATGATTCACAATAATACCCATCAAAACCAGTGACAAGAAATAGTCTATTGAGTTGATTTTATCGCATTCATAATTCATTATGACAAAACACACACAAAAATCTTCTATTAGGAATCATAATGTCCTGATACACCAAGGCATGTATGGTTCCAAATGATTGGCAAGGCTAATGGGGGAGGTCAGAGGTGGAGAAGGTGTAGGTGGTGGCAGCAGTGGGCACTGCGCAGGGGCTGTGGCAGTGAGGCGAGGTGCTGCAATGAGGGTGTGTAGATCAGGGGGATAGTTGCTACAGTGGGTTAGTGTGGGCAGTGAGGTGGTGCAGTGGCGATGCGCAGGGGAGAAAGCAGTGGCGAATCCAGAAAATATATTTTGGGGGGGCTTGAAATTATCGTGCTTAAAATTTTGGAATCCAATTGTTGGCTTGACTATATCTAACATAATATAATTGAAAATTTCAATAAAAATTTACAAAAATTCAAACTTTCACAATTGACATCTTCGAGTTTTCATATCATGAAAACCTTTCATGATATTATCATTGTCGATCTTTTCAAAAATTTCTCTCTATGTATGTAATTAAGATATCACTCAACCATTCATCACTCATTCGATTGCGTAACCGAGTCTTTATTATATTCATGGCTGAAAAATGCTCTCTCAACCGATGCAGTAGCGACTGGTAATACTAATACAAAAATCAGAAGCAAGTAAACCAATGGATATACTTCATTTCTTCTTGTCTTCACCATTGCTCTTGCAAGATCACCAATCCCATCTTAGCTTCCAAATTCATCACTAGAATGCATGTCGGCGATATAAGTGTCAAGTTGATCATGAAGGAGCAATATAATCATGACATTTCTATACGGGCTTTGGCTTTGGGAATTGGACTCTAACATTTGGATTTTAGGTGGGCTTTGTATATTTTTTTTGGGTGGGCTTGGTCACATTTACATTAGTATATGGTAATTAAGAAAAATAAATAATGGGTAGGCTTGAGCCTACCCATTCATATGCATGCATCCGCCACTGGGAGAAAGGAGGGAGATGGAGATGCGTAGGGGAGGCTACGCAAGGGGATGTGGTGGCGATGTGAGGGAGGAGAAGTGTGAGGTGGCGGTCCAAGTGGGTGTGCAGCAGGTGGGTTGTGTGTGCAGGTGAGGGGTGCAGTGAGAGAAGAAAAAGAGGGAGAGAACAAGGAAGGAAGAGGGAGGTGCTGGTGTGTAGGTGGGTGCATAGGTGTGGGGTGTGCAGGTGAGATGCACGGAGATGGAGGTGTCCACAGGGCAGGAGAAACGAGAAGGAAAGAAGAAGAAAAAAGAAAAAGAGATGGGTTCAGGGGGTTCAGGGGTTCTCAGGTGGAGAATGAAGAAGATGGAGAAGAAGGGAAGAAAAGAGAAAAGAGAGAGAAAAAAAAGGTGATGGTGTGGTGTGTGTGCTGCTGGGCAGACGTGTGCGTGTGTGCAGGTGTGGGTTATAGTGAGAGAAGAAAGAAAAGGAAGGGAAGAAAGAAAAAAGAAAAGAAGAGGAAGAAAGGGGTGATGATGCATATGCAATGGGTGCGAGGCGAGGAGGAGGGCCTACCTGGTTCCGAAGTCTGAGGGTGAGAGGGAGACTCAATCCACGTGAGGAAGATGGAGAGGGTGATGGTGGCGGTTGGCACTGCCTTGGGAGGAGATGGTCGCAGAAAGGGATCTACCCAGGGGGGCTATGAGACGGAGATGATGAGAGGAAGAGGGGGATGAGATTTGGAGAGAGATCGCCTAGAAGATGGAGGAGAGGGGTTCTGCGCGTGTGATGGCTGCTGCGAGCTGTGAGTGATCGAGTGGGGTGAAGATGGATCGAGGGACGATGGGCTACGGAGTGCTCTGCGCAGGGGTTGGCATGAGATGATGATGAAGAAGAGAGCAGCCCGGCCCTGAAGTAGGGCAATAAGTGCGCCAGCCCCTGGCCCCCATTTTTCAGGGGGCCCAAAAACATTTCCTCTCCTCAAGAAGAAAACGTTTCCACTCCTCCAAATCCACCGACCTCTTTCTCAACCCCTTAACCCTTCATCAATCGAACTCCTTTGAACCCCATCTCAACCAAACAGCAAGCCAAAAAAAAAAAAAAAAACAGAAGAAGAAGCAGAGAACTGGACCGCCATAACAGGTTATCCCAAATCGACTGCACCGCCATCGCCAGAACCGACTGGCCCATCATCTTCGTGCTACGCCTAGCAGTCAAGCACCATCAGTCCATCACCACTTCGGACAAAGCACCCAGGCTACCAAGAAGTGAAACCCCTCAACCCTTCATCAATCGAACTCCTTTGAACCCCATCTTAACCAAACAGCAAGCCCGAAAAAAAAAAAAAAACAAGAAGAAGAAGAAGAAGCACCCAGTAGGCCAGCACCACTGGTTGATTGCTACAGTAGTAGTCAAGCACCATCAGTCCATCACCACTTCGGACGAATTAAAAGCACCCAGGCTACCCACCCAGCAGTCAAACACATCAACCCTTCATCAATCGAACTCCTTTGAACCCCAATACCCCATCTCAACCAAACAACAAGCCCAAAAATTAAAAAAAAAAAGAAGCACTCAGCAGGCCAGCACCACTGGTTGATTGCTACTGTTGCTCCACGCCTCCACCGTCCACCCACCGCCACGCCACATCTCTCTGTTACGTATGCTTCAATGCTTCCTTTTATTTTTCCTCCAACGCGAAGACCGAGGCAGCCCAATCTTCTTAGTTCAGGTAGAGTTTGGGTCGGGTTGGACCTGATCCAGTGATCCATTCTGCCGACAAGCCATTTCCTTTGGCAACAAGTCAATACAGGTCAGACCCATCTGCAACTCGCCTGAGTTTGAGTTAGGCCCAATCCAAAACAACAGTCAATAGCAGCTTACAAAAAAAGCCACTTGCATCAGATTTTGTAGACATCAGCACATGGGCCCATAGCCTATAGATCTTCTTCAATCTTCATAACAACCATATCATCGTTGTCTTGGTAGATTGGGGAGATTCCAAAATCCAAAGTGTGGCTTTTTTCCGTGCAAAATTGGTCGTTGTAGAAATCAATTGAAGGTAATTTTTTCATGATTAGAAAATCTTGAATTTGAAAGCATAATTGAGGATTTTGCTTCTCAAAATGTAAGAAGAAATCATTTCAATAATACTTTTTTAATTATGATTTTGTTTTTCACCTTATCTTGTAGATGGTGATGCTGGTATGAGTTATTTGGCCAACGATCTGATACTCTTATCGAGATGCTGGTACGAGAAATTTATTTATTTATATATTAAATATATTTTATTTATGCATTAAATGTATTTATATGATATTATTTGATTTTTAATGAAATTATTATTTTTGGGCTAAATATATGAAAATATGTTATATATATGTGCATATATTAAAAAATTAAAAAATGAATAAAGGGCCCATTTTTAGTGATTCGCACCGGGCCTTTGAAAAGTCAGGACCGGCCCTGGAAGAGAGGATAATGGGTGAGAGAGAGAGAGAGGTTCGGGGAGTCTAGGATCTGCGCATCTAAGAGGAGATAGAGGGGGAGAGACGAGGTTTAAGGGGGTTTGAGGGAGTCCAGAGATCTAGGACTCCTCTCTCCTTATCCAGGTGATAGGTGATGATCTCTGGGCCAGGTCGTAGGTTAGATACAGGTTGGATTTAGGTTTGATGGGTTTGGTTCAGTTTTAGGAGTTTGGTTAAGGTTTGAGGACGGGTTTGGTGGGTTGAAGTCTGAGCATGGTTTGATGGATTGGATTGAGTCTAGACTCAGGAAGATTGATTCGGGCCAGAAGGTGGGTTGCAGTGGGGTTTAATGATTGCATTGTATATGGATAAGGATTTAAAGGGAAATAAAAGAGAGAAGGGCAATTCCGAAATGTGGCATTGTAAAAAGTTTGAGATTCCACCACGTGTTATTCTTAAAGGAAGCCCCTGCAGCTGTCATGTGCCACTCTCCGAAGAATCACCTCCTGCTTTCCTATATAGATAATATAATTTGACCGTGCACGTGCAGTCACCATTGGATTTCTAGTTGGGAGTTGCTAATTCTAGGTTTTGAAATTCCGCATAATACACACATTGATTTGATTCCTATTGATGGCTTAAATCATTAAAAGAAAGTCCAAAACTAAAAGGTGGTTGATTTAGAGAGTCATGTTTTCATTGATGGATTCCGACTACTTGTAAAATTCATGGGTTGGATTGGACAGTGTCAATTAATTTCTTTTATTTTTATGGAGGGAACTTGATTAAAAGAATTGCGGAAACATTTCTATATTTTTTTAATATTTAAATTTTAATATAGTTTTTTTAAAAAATCAAAAATTATACTTTCTTTTAATTTCACATGTAAAATAAAGTGCAGTAAAGCATCAAGTCAAGAGAAAATAAAATATAATATGATTATGATCGTATTTTTTTTAGTTGTTTAGTATGAAATCTTTTTGACTTTTTGTATAAAAAAGTAAAACTTTTTTATTTTTAATAGAGAAAGGAGTTTTTTTTTTTCTAAGAAATATGGAAGAAATCTTAAATTAAAGTGGTATTAATTGACCCTTATCTAAAAAATGAAGAATTTATTTTACTTTTACTAATGCAGTAAAGTGTCAAACACTCAAACGGCACTAAAGAGGACATAACAGAATTTTTTATTTTTTATTTTGCGGGGTAGGGGAGGAGGTTTATGAGTCCCAAGAGGGTTTAAGAGAGAGAATAGAGCGATCAACCTATCAAAACAAAAACAAATCAGTTGAAGCTGCAAAGGAGAAGGTACAAGGCGTCGCTCTAGGGTTCAAGAGACTGATCACTACACGTTGTTGTTCAAGGTACATGAGTCTTTAAAAAATTTCCTTTGTTCGATGCTCATTGATTCTAACCGACAGCTCTCTTCTCTGTTTCCTTAAATCCATGTTTGTGATTTTTCGTCGATGAAACGATACTAAATCTATTGAAAGAGAGTCTCTTGACTACGCTGTTCGGTTTCAAATTCCGATTGGAGTAAAAAGGGAAGTAGGAAGCATACAATCGACTGAAAATTTAGAAGCTTTCTATGCAAAACCCTAAACCCTTTTTCCTCTTTTCCTTTCAATCTAAGATATTGAGTGTGGACAGAAACCAAATTCATGGGTCGGTTGGTTCATTGAGTAGCATTCATCAATTGGTTGAATTGGCGAGTTGGTTCAGAAATTACCACCCCTACTTGTAATGCATTGTGAATCTCCTACACCCAATCCATAAAAGTAGGTTTTGTTTGGGTGATTCCATGGGTATGATGCATTTCACTGTTTTGCAATATGAACATCTTGAAGATTATGAGATTGAGTGTCCTTATCCATTTTATCATGAAAGTGCTACTTCACTTGTATTCATACCTCACAGAATATATATGGCTGCAGGGAAAAGTACACTGAAGCAGCTTATCTTGTATTCAATACAGGTTAAAAGTATGTTGCCCATTGATCCTGCAAAGAAGAATTCTTTTCAGAATACGATATGTGATGGAGATCTTGTTATTGTGTATGAGAGACACGATGTCATGAAGGCTGTTAAAGTATGTGATGGTTCGGAGCTTCAGAATCGATTTGGCGTCTTTAAACATTCTGACTGGATTGGGAAACCATTTGGGTCCAAGGTGCTGAGCAACAGGGCGGATTTGTTTATCTACTAGCTCCCACTCCTGAGTTGTGGACTCTTGTTCTAAGCCATCGGACTCAATTCTATATATTGCAGATATCAGTTTTGTGATTTCGTACTTGGAAATCATCCCTGGTTGTGTGGTTCTTGAATCGGGAACCGGAAGCGGCTCTCTCACTACTTCCCTTGCTAGGGCTGTTGCACCTTCTGGCCATGTCTATACATTTGACTTTCATGAACAGAGGGTGGCATCTGCGAGGTATGCGATTGATCCTATGGATGATATCAAGAGACTTGGAAGTATGTGTTGTTTTATTATCGAGTATTTGATTAATCTAGCAAATATCTGTGGGAGTCTTACCTTTAATTTCGCAAAATGTTTACACGGTGAGCCCCTAAGCAAATTACTCTGGGATGGCTTATCCTAACCATCCAAATAGAACTCCTCATCACATGTATGTCAATATGGACCACTGGTTGTTTAAATGGCTAGGATCATTATCATAGGGGAGTTTACTGTGGCCATTGCATGATGAGTTCCGCTAAATCATCTCTCATATTAGTTTTTTTTATTGAATGTATGTGTTTTTAGTGTGAAATGTGAATGGTCGTCTTGTTGGTTATCATCTACTCGTTTTTTTTTTTATTTTATTTTTTATCAGTAACGATAAATTATATTAAAAGAGAAAGCCATCTACAAGAAGTCCACCAAACAAACAAAAAAAGCACGATGGTATAAAATATTATACCACGAAAAGGAAAAGGAAAAGCAAAAAACAAAGAACACGACACAATGAAAGCCACCAAATTAGAAGACCTATCCACCCCTTGCTTAGTTAAGGAATCAGCAAAACCATTTGCCGACCTCCCCATGTTGAAACTTCACTTGAATCGAGGACGCTAAAGCTCTAATCTCATTAAGGTAAAATTGGAATCTCCAAGGAATGACAGCCAAAGAGGATACCCATGAACTAGCATCGAGAGAATCACTTTCCACTTTTAATCTTGATTGAAATGACGAAGAGGCAAAAATTCGAACAGCTTCTAAAGATAGCTGACACCTCCGCCTCATTAGACCCCATAGTCCCCACATGCTTGGAAAACATTACCAACACAAGCCCTCCACTATCGTGAAGCACCCCACCAGTACCCACCAGCCTAGGCTTTCCTTTGCTGCCCCATCCACATTAAACTTCAATACTCCTACATTGGGAGGAACCCAATGCACCACCATTTCAACTTCTTTACCCCATAATGTAAGAAAGCCTCCCAGTTATGCAACGCACCATAAACTTTTGAATGTCAAACTCTTTCTTGAAGGAAACCACCATTTGCAATTCGAACCACCATCAATTGCTCTAAATCTTCCAAGGGCAACAAAGACCCTCTGAAAATTATTTGTTCCTTTCTTGCCACACAGATCACAATATAGCAAAAGGGATAAGCCTCCAGAGAATCAAACCACTAACAAAAAGAGAAGAAACCCTCCACAATTCGACTAACCCTACCAACGACCTTGGGAAGTTTCAAAGAACGCCACACCGCGCTAGAAACCTACACCACAAAGAATAAGAGAACTCGCAATGCACAAGTAAATGGTCTATCGTCTCATTGTCCTTCCACACACACAAACATATGTCTAAAATAGCCATTGTAGTTAGTCCTCTTCTTCTGAGGTTGTCTGCAGTAGGAAACTTTTCTGGATAAAGCCAGCCACATGAAGCCCCCACCCTAGAGGAGCCAAGCCCAACCAAGCCAAAGAAGCTGAAGCTTTGAAATTTGAAAGCCCTCCAATTCCTTGTAGAAGGACTTACAAGAAAGGTACGGAGGAGCAAGGCATCCAAATGCGAGAATCGACAATATCCCTGCAAAAGAAAACGTTAGAAAGGAGATTCTTCAAAGACCCAAACTCAGACTCCTTAGATGAACGCAAGACCCTCCTGAAAGATACATCCCAAGACCTAAAACCCCCCTCGCCCACATAGCAATCTTTGACCAAGGCCCACTTGTTGACCACCAATCTAAACATTCTAGGAAAAGACAAGAACAAAGGACCTAGCCCCACCCAATGATCAACCCAAAACACAAACACGACTTCCCTCCCCCACCTTGAAACCAACCCACCTTCTAAATAACTCTCCCCCCGCAAAAGATGGATCTCCAAACCTCAAAATATTACCCCACAGAACCGACAAACGATGCCTAGGAACTCTACTAGGCTCCCAACCCCAAATATTTTCTCCATATTTAGCCCCTAATACTCATCCCCAAATCTCCACCACCACTTAGCCAAAAGAGCCCAATTTTTAAATTCCAAGTTGCACAACCCTAATCCCCCAGCGACCTTAGCTTGACCACATCCTCCCACCTAACAAGATGCAACTTCCTTTTGTCACTCCCCCCTCCCCACATAAAATCCCTCCTAAGTGGTCCAACTTCTCCTTGACTGCCACCGGCATACGCAACAAGGACATATAATAGACCGGAAATTAGAAAGGGAAGCTTTGATTAAGGTATTCTTCCTCCTAAGGAAAGCTAATTTCTTTTCCACAGAGACAATTTCCTCTTGAAATTTTCTACCACTGGATTCCACACCTCTTGAGATCTCACTTTGACCCCAATAGGCAAACCCAGATAAAGCAGAGGCAATAGGTGTTATGACATAAATGGACATGTTAGATTGCGATGCTCATGGCAAATTTTGATCTTTTTTTCTATTTTTTTAATCGGTTTGGTTCACTGTAGATTTGTTCTATATGCTAGTTTCTGTTTTTAATATTTACGAGCCTTGCATCTTAATTACTTTCTTTAACGTAATTATTTTAGGTTAACTTTGCTTGAGGCATATTAGATTTGGTATTATGACTGAAAATTCTTGGACATTGAATCGGAATCAGTCAAAAAGTGGAGTGTGTGGGGTTATGGCATGTTAATCAACGATGAGACTTCCATCCTTGTTAACTTCTCCAACTTTTATTTTCAAGAGCACAGTAAAAGAAAGGATATCTACAATCAAATCCACCCACAAGCTTGTAGAAACTTTTGGGTGTTTTGGGACATACGGCAAGTTTGCATGTGCAATTGGTAAATCAGCATGGAGTTTGGAGTGGGACAGAAAACATAATCAGCCCAGCCACTTGAAACGGATGGCATGTCTGTTTTAATCGGAATTAGAACGAAGTTCTATTGGTTCTCTCCATGGTTTGGTGCAGATGGAGAACCGGCTATTCAGTTTCTTAGACACATAAAACATCCCACCGAGTACTAACTATTAAGCAGGTATGCCCAGTTCACATAAGTTGGTCGAGTGGAAAGTTATAGTTTCTTAAGTTTAGGAGCTCTAGGCATCATCATCATCTTCATTGTCATCAAAGTCTTTTCAGCTATCCCATCTATCTAGGGCTGCCTTCATGAAAAGTTCTCTCCAGTCATCCTATTGAGGGTGTGCGTTTTCCATTTCCCCAAAAGTAACCCATTGCTTCTAACCGCTACTTTCCAAGTTTTTGTTAGCGGCGGCCATCTCTCTCTCTCTCTCTCCTCTCTCTCTCTCCTCTCTCTCTCTCTCTCTCTCTCTCTCTCTCTCTCTCTCTCTCAGACACACACACCAAATCCTACCCAAATATTTGGCTTAGGTGGTTCATAGGTTAGAAACATCCTTATAAGGGTAAAAACCATTGGTTTGGAAGTGGTTCTGCTTGAGTTCTCAGTCCATGCCTGTGTAGGTGCTAGTATCTGGTCTATTCCAGGTCCTTCTTAAGTTCTTGCTTTATATTGGCAGGAATTTTTGTAATTGTCATCTCGAACATCCAAAATGTGGAAATTTTAAATAGATGAATCTTTTATATGGTAGGTTGGTGATGGTTTATTTACTTGGTTGGCACAGTACTATTTTTGGGTTTTCTTTGTTGCATGAGTTGGTTAATCTGAGCTTTTATCAATGGTTTATGGAGCACTTGGTATTTAGGCTACCTCCCAATGAAAAGGTTCTACTTAGATTTTTTTCTTGAAAACAAATTTATGAAAAAAGCAGAGTGAGAAAACAATCAACAGAAGCTGGAGTGTGGGCAATAGCTAGGAGAGATGCACTGGCGGCAAGGTTATTAGATACCAGAGGGTAGCCCCGGCCAGAACTAGCGGACGTGGAGTATGGAAAAGTTTAAGTACATAATTAAATAGCATACTATGTAGTGTGTGAGAAAGGAATAGATACTTTTTGACAAAGACAACAATGAAATGGCATTGGAAAGTGGAATAGCCAATAGGTGTGTCAAAAGATGAAAGGCTTACTCTGTGGGCTCTCCTAAAGCCCAATTAGGAGGGAGGTTAGTTAGAAGAGCTGAGCTTGTCCAGTCTAATGTCTGTCCTCGTCATTTGGTCTGATGGACCAAAAGAGGTGGAAACGTGTGTATTGCAACACGGTGTGGATTCTTTTCTTTAGCACCTCATGGAGCCTTTGCTGTGAAGGTGGTATATCCTTGGACATTGGGAGGGAAACATACTATGAGATTTGTGGGTGTGGCAGGTGAGATTATTACTTTATATCTGCATCTTAGGAATCCTTTTCAAAGAGGTTAATCCTGAATAGAGTCCTTTGCCTAGGAGTTGATAGCTCATTATAGTTTTTTGAGTCTCGATTTTCTTTTGACTAACTTTTGCTGCTGATTTATTTTCATTTTTCCCTGGTAGGTGTTCTGTTTCTGTTTTTGTCTTTCTTTCTTCTCATCTTATTTTCATTCTTTCTTTCTTTCATCTCATCTTATTTTCTTTCTCCTTTTGCCTTTCCTAATAGAGGGCCTTTGTTATTATCAACTTTTGTGTCTACCAAGTACTAGAAGAGCTCAATGGTCCAACTTGACCTAATCAAACTGAGTTCTAGTTAAGGAGTGATCAGCGGAACCAGGTGCTTTGAGAAGTAGTGAAAATTCCATTAAATCTGGGAAATTTTTGTTTGATAGCTCATGAAATCAGACTACGTCTTAAGCCGAATTGAAACCTCTTCTAGTATCTGACCAAGTTTTAGTCAACTTGAATAATGCTCTCATTGAGTATCAGTTGATCGTTCAAGTTGCAAGTGGTTTTCAGCCTGTAGAAAGAAAAAGGTTTCTTGCTGAGGAGCTTTTGCACAGATATGGCATGGATACAGCAAGGACATGCCATAGACACAGCAGGGACACGGATTTTGCACATAAAAGTGAAATATTGGATACAAGTATACAACATTATATGTTGTCTAGTGTGAAGTATCCGTGCATCATAGTCCTTTGGGTTGAAAATGGTCTTTCACTATAGACCACCGTAACTATAAACAGTACTGCACAAACCTGTGCTACATATCCAAATTCTAAGATCTGGGTAAAGCATTGTTTTTTTTTTTTTTTTGTGTGTGTGTGTGTGTGTGTGTGTGTGTGTGGGGGGGGGGGGGGGGGAGGGGGGGATAGATATACTTCACTGTATTTATAACCTATTGGTGTCTAATTTGCATACGACAATGATAAAATTGAAATGAATTGTCTCATGGTTGTCTAGGAGAAAAAACTGGTGCAAATTCATATGATAGCATATTGAATTGCTTGTTCAGTTATAATCTGAAATATGGGTCATGTTTTTGGTATAGGGAGGATTTTGGGAGAATTGGATTGAGCAGCTTTGTTACAGTTGGCATTCGGGATATCCAAGGTGAGGGATTTCGGGGGGGGGGGGGGGGGGGGGGGATAGATATACTTCACTGTATTTATAACCTTATTGGTGTCTAATTTGCATACAACAATGATAAAATTGAAATGAATTGTCTCATGGTTGTCTAGGAGAAAAAACTGGTGCAAATTCATATAATAGCATATTGAATTGCTTGTTCAGTTATAATCTGAAATATGGGTCATGTTTTTGGTATAGGGAGGATTTTGGGAGAATTGGATTGAGCAGCTTTGTTACAGTTGGAATTCGGGATATCCAAGGTGAGGGATTTCCTGACGAATTTTGCGGGACAGCAGATTCAGTCTTCCTTGACCTTCCCCAACCTTGGCTAGCCATACCATCTGCGGGAAATATGTTGAAGCAAGACGGGATATTGTGCTCTTTCTCCCCTTGCATAGAGCAAGTGCAGCGCTCATGTGAGTCATTGAGAACACATTTTACTGGTAAGTTTGCATATGAGCTTCAAATTATATGTATTTAGTCGGCCAATATTTTGGTGTGACTGGTATATACTGATGTGTTAGTTGTAGCTTTTATTATTTCAGTAAAGTCTCAATCTGTTTCCATCAATATATCAGTGAATATGCACGTATTATTTTAGACCAAAACCGGTTTCAACCATCATAGAAACCATGGGTCATACTAATTACTAACATCACTGTGCTTATGTAGATATAAGAACATTTGAGGTTCTCCTCCGCACGTATGAGGTCCGAGAAGGGAGGATGAATTGTGGGGGAGATAATGAAGGTTCTTCGCCGGGTTCTCGCCCTTCCAAGAGGAGGCTGCCTTCTTCTAGTGAAGGAAGCAACGGGAAGGAAACTAAGGGTGGTTCTGTAATGGCTAGGCCATGTGGTGAGACAAGAGGTCACACGGGTTATTTAACATTTGCAAGGCTCAAATGCCTCTAATTAGGAGCTAACCTCATACAAAGGCAGGCCTATGGTGTTTGATGACAAAGGAAAGGGTATGCATACTCTAACCTCTTTGTGGCGTTGAGCATAGAAATGTAGGCATTGTGTTGCGGAGAAGTTCCAAAATTTTGAAAGAAAACTATTTTAACACTTGTATTTTTGTGATTATTTATGGTTGGGCTGTTGAGGATCTCAAACAAATCCCTCTTTAAAGGCCTTCTTATTTTTTAACATTTGGTGGAGACCTTGTTTTTTTTTAAAGGAATGGATATTATATTTACTTCATAGAATAAAAAAAAGGGGGTCCCCTTTAAAGATAAAGGCAGTGTTCTTGTAGTTAGATACTATATTTACTTCATAGACCCAAAAAAAAGAAAAAAAAATCCCCTTTAAAGAGAAGGCAGTGTACTTGTCTTTTATGCTAGTTTTGAAAAAATAATAATGATATTCCTTTTTTTTTTTTTTTTTGTCCTTTTGGGTTTAAGGCCAACTCATCCACAGGTGATGTCACAAACTTTATTTTGGGGTGGATGCCCTTTTTATCATTTCAATACGATTTTATTTTACACATGACAATCTATAGGTACAAGGTAGACACAACTCTGGTTGGAGTGAAACATGAACATGTGCTACAAGTGCATGTTTTGAATTCAAGGTGGGTCCCATGCATTTCAAAATGCAGAGATCTCCTGCATTCCAAAAAGGAGAGGATTATCTGTAGGGTATATATATATACTCTGTACATGTAGAAAAATAATCATGGCCAGGTGGACAACTTTGGCCTGTTCAAGCTATTTTAACCATTCAATTTTATGACCCAAGTTGATTTAGGTTATTTTAACAGGGATTCAAATACTTCTGGGTTTAAGTTCACTTCGACTGGACACCAATAAACCCTACCTACATGTTGGTCATGATAAAGATAGGCATCTGTGAGCATATACAGCTTGTGGTGGTGTACAAAATAACTTCGAAACAAAGAGGGAGTCTTGCTTGTGTAAAGATGGATTTTCTATCTTGGGGCTAGCTCTCCTAAGCTGAAGCTTAAGATAAGGTAAGCTGAAGTAAGCTCAATTACGTAGTGGGGCCCACTTGGGGACCTATATGGGGATGGGGGTGGGGGATTTCAAGGACTACCTGGGACCCTCCTTCCTACAAAAAATCAGCCCAAATTGTGGTTTCTATCATCTCCATCTGGGCACCAAAAATTTAATGGTCAACGGTCTATTCGGATTGGTACATAGTCAATCCAACGGTCTAGTAAATTCGGATTTGACCAAAAGTTGGTGGGCTTGTGCAATTTAAGGGGGTCGTGTGTTTGGTCCATTTGGATGGATCAAGGATGGGCCCTAGAAGCGTTAGCTTACGGAATCATATCATAAGCTTAAGCTTAGGAGAGCCTTGCTCTTCTATCTTTATTGTGATGACAGGTGAAAGATGGCTATTGCTTTGTAAAACATTTGCAGTTTCATGAGCAATTAATCCTTTTGTATTCAATGGCCCTCTCCACCCTTTACTGCTTAGTCTGCTTCCACATGCATTTCCTAGCAAATGGGTTCATTGAAATGTGAAATCCAGGTAATTTAATACCAAGTCTGGAATGTAAGCCCAAGCTCCAGAAGTCTAATACTGAGCTTATAAAGCCAATGATAGGTTCCACATTTGAACTCCAAATTGTTGCATGGCCAAATTTCACTCGAATCAAAGTTAGAATACTATCAGATTGATCACACGTAAAGCATATGATCTTATTCCCTTGTTTTTCTTTTATTCAAATAACAAGTGCTTTTCATTCCATTCGATCCACAACTTATGCAAATGATTAATCTGATGGTGGTTGCCCTGGCCTAAGAGGATCTTGATTCTGATTTATTGTTTGCACCTTAGACCCTAAATTTATATGGGTAGATGTCAGATTTTCAAATTTACTAGGCATGTGTTCTTATCAGTGGGAATTACTGAAGAGCTAAGTTTTATGTGATATGCACAATTCATCTGTGTGATATCGCACAATTCGATGAGGGCTGCTTTAAAGTTTTCAATGATGGCTTCTGATGCATGCAACTAAGAAGATAGGCTTAAGATGTGGCCTTAAATTACAAACAACATTGTTAAATCAAGACAGTTTCCAGTAGGGTAGTGAAAGTTTCATAGCAAATGGTTGCTTTGTGGAGAGTTTCATTTGCAGTCTTCTTTTCCGCTTGAGTAGGTCGTCTTTCTAAGTTGTCTGTGCAGACTCTCTCTTGAGTCCAAGCCTCCTTGGCTTGCGTATACATACCACCATCAACCAATATGATACTTCAATTTGAGGACGCATGTGAAATTATAATGCCAACACCACTCAACAGTGAGTGTATAAATGCCTCTTGAAAATAAAATATTATGGGCTGGTTTTCTCTACATCTAAGTGGCCCTTATTGTTCTAAATTGTCTTTTCTCTTCACTGGTGACAGTGCCCAAAAATGTATATATCTTGAATCTCGCATAAATCACTGACCACATATGCCCCATCAAATATATTAGTCCTACATGGGGGCTCTCAATTTGGTAGGTCAGTCTCTTAGGTTTGTAACATATGTATAGATGAGGAGCATATGTGTCAAGCCAATTTATCTGTTAGTCTATTGATCATCATTCATAACTCGTTGGTAATGTAACTTGATGTTATATATTAATATGATATATTCTATAGTTCTGCTGATTCTGAGGCGCGAATTTAATGGGTGTTGAGAGAATTGAGGAAGACAAAGAGACATGGATTGAAGGGATGAAAACACAAATTATAATAACTCGAGAAATAATGATGCCTTGAAACCACGTTGTATTGACCCGAGGACTGTAAATTGAGCCCATTAAAATGGGTATTCAGTCTGGCCCGTTTTAAGCCTGAAAATAGAGTGCTTTTTGAGAAATTTGAGCCCGACGGGCTGGACTTGGACAATAATTATAAAGCCCTGCGCTAAAAATGGGATTGGGACTAGATAGAATCGGCCAGCCTGCAAGCAAAATTCACTAATTTTTAATAAAAATATACAAAATAAAATGTTCATATATGAGTAAACAAACAGAATAATCCTACACCATAATCTTAAATCTAGCAGACAAATACATCTCTCAAACAAATTAATATAAGGAACACTTGTAACTAGGGAAAATTACAAAACAGGGCTTAAAGTTTATGACAGATTGCAAAACAGGACAAATATAAGATCACATTTCAAAATGGGCATTGGGTTTTCCAGTTGAATTTCAATTCAGGACATTCGGCCAAAATGGGCGCTGGACTATTGAATTTTCCTCTTTTGTTTTTCAAAAACCCCAAACGGCCCTCGGGGCTTTAAGCTGGAAAAGAAAAACCCCAAAACCTGTCCCTTTCCACTTTTTCCCTCTCTGCGTCTCCTTCCCTCTCCACCCTTTTCATCTTCCTCCTTCCACATCTTGAATGGCACTCACTAAGCTCCTGAATTGGAACCTCAGCCCCATTCACAGATCACGCTGCATGACAATGGATTGAAACATAAAAAAAAAAAAAAAATGCTGCTTATAGTAAGAACGCTAAAGTCTGAAGCACTGAGATCAAAGCCTAAGACAGTATGCTATGTCTGATATTTGGCTAGCCCAATTTCACACCTACAACTTCTCATTCCTCCCTTACCATGAAGTGCATTCAGGTTGGCTACATAGGACGGACCTTATAGGGCTCACCTATTATCAATCCCACCCCATCTCATTCACCTATTATCATCTTTCCAATTCACCTTTAATGTTTATTACTGAGCCCATCTGGAAGTGACTAGTTCATCTTTCTCTTTCTGAAAGTGACTTGTTCATTTTTTTTTTCTCTCCTAGACGCCATTTCAAGAGTAATACGCGCCCATATATTGGCCTGTTAATTATTGGCATGGTCAGCAAGGCCATTAAAAGAAGTATTGATGAAGAAGTAGAATGATGACAACAAAAGTTGAGCACTAATGTGGCTAGTGGTGGATGTGGAAGATGAAAGGGTGTAGAGGGAAGGAGACGTTGAGAGGGAAGAGGGGCGGCTTTTGTGGGGTTTTTTTTTTTTTTTTTTTTTCAACTTAAAGCTGGGCAGTTTGGGGTTTTTGAGAAAAAAATAGAGGAAGATCGGCTGTCTGGTACCCATTCTGGCCGGATGTCCTCAATTGAAATCTAATTGGAAAACTTAAGTCTCGATTTAAAATGTAATCTTATTTTTGTCATATTTTGAAATTTATCAGAAACTTAAGCCCTGTTTTATAATTTTTCCCTTGTAACTAACCTTAATTTTCGTACCCCAACTAGCTCAAACTCACTAAAATAAAGAACACTATCATGATACTCATTTAGATTTTGAATATATCACATGCTAAGATCATCAATTTCAGTTCTCAAATATTCAACTTATTCCCTCTTTGTTTAAGGAATGACTCATTCCATTCCATTCAAAATCTCTAACCTGTTATTTTGAACAAAAATAATTATATAACTTAGAGAGGCATGACATGGATTCTCATTTTTCATTTTACCGAGGCTAATCTAAAAAGGAATTAGTACCGGTGTCCGATGGCAGCGGAGGAATAATTAAAGAATGTTTAGCTTATATTTAAGATCGTGCTAAACCTTTGCCCGGCTCAGGCCCGCACGAGATGAGATTTGACGTAGGCCCGTTCAATTTAAGATCAGGACTGGACAACCCTAGGTAGGCCCGCACAATATTAATCAGGATGGGATTGGACAACCCAAGCTCAGGCTCAGCCCGTCACATTGATAGGCCTGCCAATAGCAATCTAACTTAGCCCAATAAAGTATTGAGACATCTTGCGTGAGCCCAACAAGTTGCAAAATAAACGCACAAGCTGTAGTCTATTAGTTAGGGTCCAACTCTATTCAGGGTTTGCTCAAGACAATTTAAGGCCTAAAGTGACAATTCTAAATGAGGCCTCAAATTATCTATTTTTCTCTTCCTTTTTTTTTTAAGTTTTGAGTACGTGGAGGGCCGGATTCGTATTTTCCAGTAGACATATTTATTATTTATCAATTATAACTAATAATATTTACAAATAAGACAAACACTAATAATAATAATAATATAATACGAGCTTGGAATTGAAAAAATTCAAAAAGCATAGAACAATAAAACTTGATTTAATATTTTATCATTGTTGGCCATAAAGATTGTAGAGGTAGAAGAGCTTCGAATTTGATGTAACTTTCTCAAAATAAATAAATAAATAAATAAATAAAACAGATTATATTTGAGTTAGTGAGTTATGATTAACATATATTATACCCATGTATATTATTAAAATATACCCACATATATTATTAAAAGGAAAAGATAAAACCAGATCAATAAATCCTTAAAGAAGGTTGCTTTAAAAAAAAAAAGTAGTTACAGAGAATGACAATCTATGAGAGAGACAGAGAGGATGGGAGAGTTAAGAGTACCTGAGATGGAAAAGTGTTGGCGGAGATTGAACTTTTGGTAGAGACCTTTTAATATGACAAGAGAAATAGTTAGATGCTTATATGAGAAACGATTGAATTGAAGGTGGCTCATTAATCTATAAGAGAAACATTCATATGAAAAAAAATCACTGGTGAGTTGCAGGGAGGTAGAGATTTGTTGAGATTTGAAAAGATACTCTACAGCAAAAAAAGAAGGATGGCGTTTGGGAGAGAAAAAAAAAGGATAGTAGCTTTGATGCAATGGGGCTTCTTTTTTTTTTTTTTTTTTGTCTAAAGTAAGGGCTTTTCTTGCCTTATGGTTGAGCCACCCCTAACTTTAATAGACTAACATGCTTAGTAAAGGAGATCTTTATTAATGCCCGCTTCCATCTTAACTTATCCGATGTGAGATTCAATGAGAAGAATGTCAAACAACTAGTTTCAAAAAATGAAATGAATTAATAAAACAACTATTTTGGATGGGATTCTCAACACTTTTCTTATATGAAAAATGCATCAATATGAAAAGTGTTTTCCAAGAAAACAAAAATCCTAACATAGAATTTCTTATTTTTGAATACTTCCATCACACCTGAACCAGCGTCCCAACGTAGCAAAAAAGAGTGCAATACCTTTCTTCTCTTCTTTTTGTTTTTGAGTTTTTTTGTATATTATACTCCCTAGGATTTATAAAATTTATAAATAGGCCCCTTGTGGTTTTAGTATTTGTATATACCCCCATGTATTTTTATTTTAATACCTTCTATATCCCCAAAATCACTAGTCATAACGAGAACTAGCATAATAACTCGTGCTCAGCACAGTACTAGCAAAACCCAGTGGATAACCACGAAACCACCAAATGCACAGACTGATATGAATTATTTTTAATAAATTTATTAATTAGTAAACTTGTGAGTCCTTTTTTTTGTTGCTAATTTGATCTTTATGTTTTTCACAAAAATATTTTATTCTTTAGGTGAGGCATGAATTGATTAAGAAAGATCAAATGATCATAGACCTAAGACCTGATATATTTAAGTGGGACCAAGATAAATGGGGTCCATCATCTCTATTCTAACCGTTCATAAAATCATATGATGCGGGCTGGGACCCATTAATTGATTAATAAAGATCAAATGATCAAATGATCATAGACCTCTCAAATTGACCAAACCTAACATATTTAAGTGGGACCTCCAAGATGAATGGGGTCCACCATCTATATTCTAACCGCCCATAAAATCATATTATGCGGGATGGGACCCATGAATTGATTAAGAAAAATCAAAGGATCAAATGATCGTAGACCTAACAAATTGACCTAATTTAATTAAGTGGGACCCAGATGAATGGGGTCTGCCATCTTTATTCTAATCGACCATAAAATCAAATGATGCGGGCCGGGACCAATTAATTGATTGATAAAGATCAAATGATGAAATGATCATAAACTTCTCAAATTGACCAAACCTAGCCTATTTAAGTGGGACCCCCAAGATGAATGGGGTCCACCATCTATATTATAACCGTCCATAAAACTATATGATGCGGGCTGGGACCCATGAATTGCTTGATAAAGATCAAATGATCATAAACCTCACAAATTGACCAAACCTAACCTATTTAAGTGGAACCCCCTAGATGAATGGGGTCCACCGTCTCTATTCTAACCGTCCATAAAACCATATTATGCGGGGTGAGACCCATGAATTGATTAAGAAAGATCAAAGGATCAAATGATCGCAGACCTAACAAATTGACCTAATATATTTAAGTGGGACCCAGATGAATGGGGTCCACCATCTTTATTCTAACCGTCCATAAAATCAAATGATGCGGGCCGGGACCCATTAATTGATTGATAAAGATCAAATGATGAAATGATCATAAACCTCTCAAATCGACCAAACCTAGCATATTTAAGTGGGACCCCCAAGATGAATGGGGTCCACCATCTATATTCTAACTGTCCATAAAACCATATGATGCGGGCTGGAACCCATGAATTGCTTGATAAAGATCAAATGATCAAATGATCATAGACCTCACAAATTGACCAAACCTAACCTATTTAAGTGGATCCCCCAGATGAATGGGGTCCACCATCTTTATTCTAACCGTCCATAAAACCATACTATGCAGGATGAGACCCATGAATTGATTTAAAAAGATCAAAGGATCAAATGATCGTAGACCTAACAAATTGATCAAATATGTTTAAGTGAGACCTAGATGAATGGGGTCCACCATCTCTATTCTAACCGTCCATAAAATCATATGATGCAGGCCGGGACCCATGAATTGATTGATAAAGTTCAAATGTTCATAAACCTCATAAATTAACCAAACCTAATTTATTTAAGTGGGATCCCAAAGATGAATAGAGTCCACCATCTATATTCTAACCGTTCATAAAACCATATGATGCGGGCTGGGACCCATGAATTGCTTGATAAAGGTCAAAGGATCAAATGATCATAGACCTCACAAATTGACCAAACCTAACCTATTTAAGTGAAACCCCCCAAATGAATGGGGTCCACCATCTCTATTTTAACCATCTCTATTCTAACCGTCCATAAAACCATATTATGCGGGATGGGACCCATGAATTGATTAAGAAAGATCAAAGGATCAAATGATCATAGACCTAACAAATTGACCAAATATTTTTAAGTGGGACCCAGATGAATGGGGTCCACCATTTTTATTCTAACCGTCCATAAAATCAAATGATGCGGGCCGGGACCCATGAATTGATTGATAAAGATCAAATGATCATAGACCTCTCAAATTGACTAAACCTGACCTATTTAAGTGGGACCCCCAAGATGAATGGGGTCCACCATCTATATTCTAACCGTCCATGAAATAATCTGATGCGGGCTGGGACCCGTGAATTGCTTGATAATGATCAAAGTATTAAATGATCATAGACCTCACAAATTGACCAAACCTAACCTATTTAAGTGGAACCCCCCAGATGAATGGGGTCCACCATCTTTATTCTAACCGTCCATAAAACCATATTATGCGAGATGGGACCCATGAATTGATTTAAAAAGATCAAAGGATCAAATGATCGTAGACCTAACAAATTGATCAAATATTTTTAAGTGAGACCCAGATGAATGGGGTCCACCATCTCTATTCTAACCGTCCATAAAATCATATGATGCGAGCCGGGACCCATGAATTGATTGATAAATACCAAATAATCATAGACCTCATAAATTGACCAAACCTAATTTATTTAAGTGGGACCCCAAAGATGAATGGAGTCCACCATCTATATTCTAACCGTTCATAAAACCATATGATGCGGGCTGGGACCCATGAATTGCTTGATAAAGGTCAAAGGATCAAATGATCATAGACCTTACAAATTGACCAAACCTAACCTATTTAAGTGAAACCCCCTAAATGAATGGGGTCCACCATCTCTATTTTAACCATCTCTATTCTAACCGTCGATAAAATCATATTATACGGGATGGGACCCATGAATTGATTAAGAAAGATCAAAGGATCAAATGATCATAGACCTAACAAATTGGCAAAATATTTTTAAGTGAGACCTAGATGAATGGGGTCCACCATCTTTATTCTAACCGTCCATAAAATCAAATGATTGCGGGCCGGGACCCATGAATTGATTGATATAAATTTAGCACATCTGGTGTGTTGGCTTATTTAGGGATCTCATGGAGAGATTTTAGGCTTTTGAGTGGAAGATGATTCTTGATGGAGAGATTTTAGGTCTTTTGAGTGTGTAATAGATATAGAGATTTTAGGGATAAGGGTAACTCCGGAAATGACATTGCAAAAAATTTGAGGTTGCGCCACGTGTCTTTATGTGAGGAAGTGTATACATCCCTTTAGTAATATAGATCTCCATGTATTGCAAAATGAATAATTATACATTAAAAAGGTTATGAAAGTACCTTATTTCATAGAACAAGTTGCATAAAATGGAAATAGAAGGACTGGGATACGTAGAAAGGACATAGAAGAGAGTTATTACATAAAGGAAGAAAACTTTAAAAAGTAGAGAGTAAACGTGAGTGGTTTCGTGGAGTAGAGGTGAGTGGTTTGATGAAAAAAATATGAGTGGGTTGTATGAAAGAAGTAGTGGAGTAGAGGTGAGTGGTTTGATTTAAAAAAATAAATAAATATGAGTGAGTAGTTACATGAAATAGGAAGTAGAGAGAATGTGGATCAATTGGAAAAAAAAAACATAACTGTCGGTCAAAATTAGGGCCAAAACCCATGGCTTTAATATATTATAATAGACGACTACCAAAAGATGTGTTGGGTCTTTTATAAAAATGACAACTTTGCCCTTAAAAACTCATTATAGAAATAGAAGTATGTCATTATTTATATAACTACCATTATTTTATTCCACATCCCAATTGTCTTTCTTAAATTCTCCCATGCACATAAAGCCTAATCATGTATTTGAAGCTATTATCGATCTAATAGGGGCTTGTGTATGGATTGGGTCAATTATAACTAATTATAAAGAACAAGTGTTGATTGTCATTGTGATCGATTTAGATTTAAAAAAATGGGCCCCGTATTGATAAAAAAATGGATTTATGTAGGGTTACTCTTCCCACTAAATGTACTATAATAATTAGGGATGGCAATAGGTCGGGTTTAATCGAGGCCCCGACCCGCCCTGCCCCACTCCTATTAGGGGTGGGTTTGGTATTGATTTTATTGGAACATGGCAGTTTTTGGGTTATGTTGATGTAACCCGCCCCTCCTCGTATATATAATATATATTTATTTATTACTAAAAGTGTAAATAAAATTCATAAGGTATAAGTGGTGTTGGGGCATTAACTTAAAGCATTTTTAAAAAATAAAATTGTGTATTTGATTTCTACCATACTATTTCCCATGCATTTATATATTTTAAAATTCTTAATCTTTAAATTTGACCTAACCTTTGCCCAAACTGGGTGGGTTTGGTATCACATGCCACTGACTCGTCACAGAGCAGGTCGGGTTTGAATTAGACAAACTTGAGAAACCGAAACCCGCCACGTTGTTATCCCTAATAGTAATTGTTAATATTACAAGCTTCCAAAGAAAAAAATTCAAACTTTTGAACTTATGCATATATGGATAAAGAGATGGGTAAAAGTGTCATTTTGTTATGGTGGTTGTATGGCTACTAATTTTGTGACATGAAAGGTATTAAAATGAATATTATACAAATACTGAAACCACATGAGCTTATTTATAAATCGTAGAAACCTTAGAATAGTATATACATAAATCTCTTCTTCTTTTTTTTCATTGCTTTAACAAGAGGAGCTACATGTGCTTCTCTAGTGTAATTTATATTAACTATATTGGTTCGTGGTCAGGCACATATGCCTTTAACAGAAGACTCTGCATGTGCGAGCCTGATTGCTTGGCTCATGTGATGATCTTAATGCTTTTGAAAATTAATTATGAAAAACTCACCAAACATCCCTAAAAACTAGTCTGTCAAATAGATCTTGAAAATCATTATTCATGGCTTATTGACACATAAATCATGTATTTAGGCTTATTGGAGATTGCTCCTATGACAAAGCCTTCTGAAAATATTCCAGGAGGTTTGCCCTCCAGGCCCACAAGCTATTTGGGGTTGATCAAATCCTATGAAAATGGTTACTATCCTATTTTACCCTATTAGAGGATTTATGTTGAGGATGTTTCAGGACCTTTGATCTCCAGGCCTTGAGGAATTGATGTTTGGCTATTTGGGGTCCAAATGATCTGAAAATTGCCCATTTGGCTCTTATCATCATTCTATCTTTAACCTACTGGAGGTTTTGCCTCGATTTTAGGTATTTATTATGCTGCTTGAGGGCCTTTGCACCTGAGGAAATCAATGTTGGCTATTTATGGTCCAAAATCCTTTCAAAATGACCCATTTGGCTCATGCTTTTCCTATTTATAAGGCCCAACAAATTGCACTCCACCATTGAGTCGGTTGGGCTCCAAGATCTCCCTTTAGCACTTCATGTACGTATCCTCCTACTAACAAATATTCGGTCTTTAAACCATTTTTAATGAATTTTAGTAGACCTGTCAATTTGGCCCTTATATAAAGGTGCTTGGCACGGCCCTCAAAAGCACTCTTAAAATGAGAGATTTTGTTTCTAATAAAAAAAGCTCTAGGGTCGAGCTTGGACAATTTTTTCGGGCTCTAAAATTTAAGTACCAGGCTTGGATAGTAATAGCCCGGCCTAGCTCTGCCCCTCCTACTTTTGTATATTTTACGGAAAAGTATTTACTTAAGTATCATTATCAATACTAAAATGAGGATACGAAGGCAATTTCATAATCCATACCGTTAGCATTAGAACATGCCTTAAAAATCTATACATACATACTAAGTTCTCCACCAATCTTACAATTAAGTAGAAATTTTAAGTTTTTCAAAATCAATAGACTAAATCAGATGGTTAAGAAATCATCAAACCAAACTAATGTTTGGCCTCATAATTTTGAAATGTCAAGATTAGCATATACATAAAACGTGTACCTTGCATGAATTGCTGCCATTACTTTGTGGGAGACTAACATGGTAGTATGGGACATGCAAAATCAAGAGACCGTTATATACTCTTCCCGCCAATTTCGTAGCAAAGTGAGAGGAGGAGAATTGAGCTGACTTATTCTCAGCCAGCCTCATAACTCTCTCTTTTCCGATCATCCTCCCATGTTCCATCTCAAGCTCATCTCGGCGTCAAAGCAGAAAGAACAAAAAGAATTAGAATGAAATCGCCGCATTTCAGATGCTAATATGCTTGAAATCTTCCATTGGAGCTAAAAAAACCATCATCCCAAAACAACCCATTACTCAAAATCCAACCATGCATTGAAATCACCCCAATTCAAGAGAAGGTAATCGAAGAAAATGAAATCGCCGAAAGCGATTATCTTCGCATTTTTGCTACTCTCTTGTTCAGTTTATTCTACTTTAGCACAAGATGATTATGGCGATGGTGGAGGAGGAGGAGATGAAAAGGCGGCACCACCGCCCGCATTAGAAAACTGCAATGGGATCTTTTTATCATACACGTTCGTTTCAAGAGAGAAAGAGTACCCATTTTTGAAGAACGCCTCGGCGCAAGCTTATGCGTTTAAATCCACTGCGAGCATTTTTAATGCAGGGAAAGAAGAACTCAAAGCATGGCAGATGTACATTGGGTTTCAACATGAAGAGATTATAGTGTCGGCTGACAAGGGGGTGATGGATGCCGGCACCGACTTTCCGGTGAGCGTCGGCAAGAATGGAACAACTCTATCGGGCGACCCGCCGGATTTGAAGACTTCGGTGGAAACAGCAGGAGATTGGAACCAAATTCAGGCGACTATTGACTTCACAGGGACACAGTTTGGGGTGAAGTCCCCTAATGTGCCAATGCCAAAGACCATACGCCTCGCCAATGAAGGATACAAATGTCCTGGGCCTGTTAACCACAGTAAGCACTTTTGATTCCTTCCTTGTGAATATTATGACAATGGCTCATGTGCCCTGCACACATATGAGCCATACATCAGATGGTTCCCTTGCAACCTTTCATGTCCATTTAGGTGATTGGGTGGGCAATATGTTGTTGTTGTTGGACACTTTTCTGACCATCTGTCTTTTTGTATGGGTGAGCAACTCATGATTTGGACAGCGCAACAAACCTATACATAGGAACCCTATTACCTACGAAATTTTGAGGATTCTAAAATTTAATTGAGACTTCTTTAGTGGTTGACATTTCGAGTACAAGCAAAGAAATATGGCATTTTCAAACGCCAAAGGAACAACCCACATGTCATGTCTCTGAATTCCCAAAATCACAAATTTTAGTCACAAATTCTTTCAAAAAAAAACTGGTCGTAATGTGGTCTATTGGTTTTCATCATAGTCTTTGAAAAACCAAGGGTCAAAATTTGTTCAATTTCTGTGATTTTAGACAACTGCGCATCTATAGGGGCACCTATGTCTAGAGTCAGATACTTTTGCTTACTAAAATTGAATTCTTTAGACCTGTTTGTTTGCATTAGATTACATAGGAATTAATGGCCAAATGAGCTCCACCTAAGTATTATTAAAAAAGTGAGGCATGAATGACATGAGGTGATGGGTGAAGGATTTAAGGTGAAGCATTGACTTTCCTAGGTATTGAATTATTGGAGTGATGACTAGGTATTCATTTTCTATCTTCCCTTGACTCTATTTCCATTAAGTTATTTGACACCTTTCGCCTTCATTTTCAACCACATGCATGAATTTCCAAGTATTTTCTGCAAAGAAACAGGCTTTTAGGGGACATTTCAATAGGAAGAAAATAGCTAGAGAAAACTAAGTGGAGGAATTTTCACACCTACCTTTTATTTTCATCAAAACACATCCTTTATTTCAATTGAGGCAAAAACATAGAAGGTTAGGTTCACTTGATTAGAGTCATATTTGCTATTTCAGATCCATCCAATCCCCTGCCCCATAAAGTGGCATGCATTCAGGTGGGTCCCCCATAAACTATGTTTTTTTTTTTTTTAAAGCTACCCCAATTTCTTTTTTCTTTTCTTCTATTTTTAAAGCATCCCATTGAATTAACCAGAATGGTCCAAACGGTTGGGCCAATTTGGGTTCTAGTAAGGCTTGGGTCAGAAAATGATAACCCAATATGAATTTAGATCAGGGAAAGGAAATAACATTAAAAAAAGATGACCTAAAAAAATATATATAATACACAAACAGGGAAAGGAAACAAAACTTTATAAAGATGGGGAGTCTTCTAACTTCTTGCCAATGTATCAGCCTCTTCACTCCATTCTCTTATAATATAAGAAAAAGCTATTTAGGGGAAGCTATAATCATGATCTTCATAACCTCCAACACCAGTTTCTTTTTTGAATATGATGCTCCTAGTGCCCACTTGTAGGATTAAGGCAATCTGTTTCAACTAATGAGCATTCCGAGCATGCATTTTTCAAAAGTTCGATCCTTTTTTTCGTTTCTTGTAACAGCATTGTTGATTTCAACTTATAGCATTAAGTGAGTTTTCTTAAATTAGTAGAAAGAAAGGGATGAAAAAAAAAAAACACAAAGTAATGTCTAGTAGTGCTGACAAGGCTAATTTTCAAACTCAATAGCCCCAGCCAGAATCCTGGGTTGATAAGAATACACATTTTGTTTTGCAGTTACATCTAAATGAGATTGCTCATGGTTTTCATTTCTTGATATGGACTGATGTTTATTCCCTCCAAGTACAACTGAACCCCTTTGTCACACTCATGACTCATGACTCATGACTCATCCAAATGGTGGCTTGCAAATGAAACTCAGTAGTCCCTGTTTCATGGGCTTAATTGCTATAGATTTTTTTTCGTGATATGCACTAATATCTATTTTCCTTATGGTGCCCATTGCCTTCCATATTTCCTCCAAGTTCATCTAAACCCCATTTGTCACAAACATTAAATTGGTGTTGTTTGCAAATGGAATTCAGTAGCCCCTGCTGCATGGACTCATGGCTTGTCATGCATATGGTTTTGTTTTTAAAAACTTGTACTTGATGAGTTTGCTAATGATTTTCATTTCTAGATATGCACTATTATCCACTCACCTCATTGCTTCCATTTTTTTTTTTTTTTTTTGAAGGACTCTTTCTATCATGAAATTTTTAACTTTCATATTTTGATTCCTTTCTACTGAACCTGTTTATTTGACTTGTGTGTGTTTCTGCAGAGACTGAAATGCATGTGTGTTGTGTCCGGAATCCAAAATTCAAGCCCAAGAAAATTAAACCCACCAAGTTCTTGCCTCATCTAGATGGGGATCTCATCATCACTTACGATGTCCTTGAGGCCACTAAAAGTAACTACCAGGTGCAGGTAACGATGGAGAACAAGCACCCTCTTGGACGCCTGGACAATTGGAACTTGACATGGGAATGGAAGAGAGGTGAATTCATATACTCCATGAAAGGAGCCTCTGTGCACGTAAAAGACCCTTCTGAATGTCTTTATGGCACAGCTGGAAAGTACTACCAAGACATGGACTTCACCCCTGTCTTGAACTGTGCAAAGAAGCCAATTATCTCTGATCTCCCTCCTGATAAAGCTAAAGATGACAAGATAGGAAACGTACCATTCTGTTGCAGAAATGGTAGCCTCCTACCACCCTCCATGGACGAGACCAAATCGAAGGCCGCTTTCACCATGATGGTATTCAAGGTCCCCCCAGATTTGAATAGAACTGCTCTTTTCCCTCCTCAAAATTGGAAGATAAATGGGGTTGTCAATCCAAACTACAAATGCGGCGCACCTCGAAGAGTGATCCCAACAGAGTTTCCAGACACAACTGGGATCAATATGATTAGCACTGCGATTGCTACTTGGGAAATAGTATGCAACATAGCTCGGCCCAAGCACAGGCAGTCGCGCTGTTGTGTTTCCTTTTCAGCCTTCTACAATGATTCTGTCATACCATGTAATACTTGTTCATGTGGGTGCTCTGATGATGAGATTTGTGACCAAAATGCGCATGCATTGCTTCTTCCACCAGAAGCTCTTCTTGTTCCTTTTGACAACAGAACTGCGAAAGCCAAAGCATGGGCAAAGATGAAACACTTCAATGTGCCAAAGCGATTACCATGTGGCGATAACTGTGGTGTAAGCATCAATTGGCACATAAACACTGACTACAGGACTGGATGGTCAGCAAGGATCACTCTGTTCAATTGGCAGAGTTATGTTTTTGAAAATTGGTTTGCGGCGATTCAAATTCCAAAGGCTTACCACGGTTTCGAAGATGTGTATTCATTCAATGGAACAAGGATGCCAAAACTTGACAGCACAATCATTTTCCAAGGCCTACCAGGTTTGAACTACTTAGTGGGGCTGAAAAACGAGACTGATCCAAAGGTTAATCCTCCTGTACCTGGTAAGCAACAATCGGTGATTTCATTTAAAAAGAAACGGACACCTGGTATAAACATAGTAGCTGGGGATGGGTTTCCTTCAAGGATTTATTTCAATGGGGAGGAATGTCAGCTGCCTGACAGAATTCCCAAAGCAGCTGCTCATCGATCTCGTGTTAGCCTTCTACCCATGATTTTCTTCGCAGTTATTATATTTGTGGTAACAACAGATTACCTCTGCTAATGATCATTTCAGGTTTTTAGTATCAATTCTTTTCTTACTATAACTATGATTCCATGCACATAGAGAGAGAGTCACAGGGGAATTAGGCTTTTGTTTGGATGCACCCCAGATCAGAATAGTTCAAAATGTTTGTTATAAAGAACATTTACCAGTTTCTCATTGCATTTTGGGTGGTACAACAATCACAGATCAGAATCATCAGAATGGAAAATGGATATTAAAGATGTCTAAAAAATCATTCAGGTGGGATAACATGGAATCAAACATTAGTAATAATGATTTGTAACCGATCAAAAAAAAAAGTAATAATGATTTGTAGGGGTTAATCACACCTAATGCTTTTAGTGGTTTTTAACATGGCCTTCTAAGGAAAGCATTAAACTAATTATGATGTGTAAGTACATCCAAACACAGCCACAGCCATTGGTTTGATTGCTATTATCCCAACAAGAAGTCACCAAGCTCCATCCACATGGCATATTGTTTCAAATTTGAGGTCTTGATGTTATTGTCTAAACTAGGAAATGGGTTAAGACTAGTGATGGAAAACCACTAAAGATCATTTGTGAAGCGCTAACAAAATAAAATTACGTGATTTAAAATGATCAAATCCAGATAAGAGAGGCAATGGATCTCTATGGTGGCTAACTCAATGGATCAGAAGAAGTACTTTGTGGACAGTGATTGTAAGTACATGCATTGGATCTTTCAGTTTCTTTGTATGTGTTCGACTACTTAGCAGAGGAACTTTCCTGGTCAGACGATTATCGAATACTATTTTTCACAAGTGGCCTCATTAAGAAGCCTCTTGAAATTGTCATGAGTCTAAGCCTTAAATGATCTGAACTATTCTTTAATAGAATATGGTTGTCCTTCAATGTCCTAGCTACATTGAAATTTATTGGCCTAGAGCCTCATCTTTCTAAGATAACAAATTAATATCAATTTTCGTTTCTTGCATTTTTCTTATTTTTATTAACAATTTCTTAACAAAATTATATTATTATTTTTATGGGGGTTCTAACCATGATTAAATCATCTACCATTGATATAAATGTTCAAAACTTAAAGGATAATACAACATCACTCTCTAGCTAGTCCTGATAATTTATTTCATGAACAGCAAAGATCAAAAGAAATAAAATCGTGGTTTGGCCCTGACCTACACTGTTTAATCTTAAGGTAAAATGGTATAACATCGACTTTTCAGATATTGAGTGCAAAACTTTACTTTGTGTAATTTGGTTGTTAGTTAAAGGAGCTTTAAGTAAAATAATCATAATAATAATAATGTAGAGCCTTTTTAAGATCATTAGATAATCAGGGTATTTGAGTATGGATCCTCCATTGAAGCTTTTACATGGGAATCGTGTAACAAATGCTTACAACTCCATTGTGGGGCCCACATAAAGATAATCCAGACCATTCAAGATGAACCCCATCACATCCAATGATATGTCCCCAAGTATCAATTTAAAATGAGTGGGTTCCACTGTCCAATTGATTGAGAACCAAGACAAAAATGTGATTAACACTGTGTCCGCAACGATTCCACATCAATGCCCAATCATGTCTCCGTCATGGTGCTCAATCAGTTGGTGGGACCCATTTCTTTTCAATTAAAACATTAGGATTTGTCGGTTCATGGGATTGGATTCATCTGTAACGGTTCAGATTATGTAAACGTGGACTCCATGATGGATTCTCAGGCATGTGTTATACAGTTCTTAGTAACAGCTACGACAGAGGATCGGTGGCATTTTAAAGAATCTGTTTTAGTAAAAAATCATTTAGGTCACGTTTGGTAATAAAATCATGGGGACAAGATTTGGCTTTCCACAGTTGCAATGAAAATCCAGGATTGGCCTTCAATAGAATATGGTTGTCCTTCAATGTCCTACCTTGAAATTTATTGGCCTGGAGCCTCAGATTTCTAAGATAACAAATTAATATCAATTTTTGTTTATTTCATTTTTTTAACAAAATTATATCATTTAATTCTTATTAGTTTCTTAACCATGATTAAATCATCTACCATTGATATAAATGTTTGAAACTTAAAACGATAATACAACATCACTCTCTAGCTATTCCTGATAATTTCTTTCATGAACTACAAAGCTCAAAAGAAAAATCGTGGTTTGGCCCTGCTTACTCTGTTTATTCTCAAGGTAAAATGATATAATAACATTGACTTTTCAAATATTGAGTACAGAACTTTACTTTGTGCAATTAGGTTGTTAGTTAAGGGAGTTTTAAGTAAAAAAACAAATAAAGCGTGTACATTTGAGTTGTTTGGATCCTCTGTTGCAGCAATTACAAGGGAACGATATAACAAATGCCTAGAATTCTATCGTGGGGCACATATAAAGATAATCTGGAGCATTCAAGACGAATCTCCTCCCATTCCCATCCAATGATATGTCCTCAAGATTTTCTTGCACTCATATGCCATTCCACCCAACCTAACCGGTTAAACCCCCACTCCCCCTATCAGAGGAGCCTTGTTAAAAACCAAAAACAAAAGGAAACCACTACATCCTCCTAGCTCCATGCCAAGCAAATGCTACATTTACAAAGAGAAAACAAAACCACATCATTATAGCCGTCCTAATTATTCAAATCTAAACTCTACATTGCAATAATCTCCACATAAAATAAAAGGCTATTAACAAGAACCGCTCCTTTAACTCTACATGACTCTAATCATCCTTATTTAAACCATTATTAACAATCCAACTTTCATTATCTGTCCATTGTTACCACACCCATCACTTTTTAGAGGGTCTCTCACCATCTCCACCTTTAACACCCATCATTTCTACATCAGTTAGCCTTATATATGCATCCCACTGCTGCTTCAATCAATGGTCTTGCTCATTGAGTTGTTGGCCGGATGGCCTACTGCACTTGGCCGGGTTTTATTTTATTCCACCTTTGCTGGCTTAGTGAGAGGATTATTCTCATGTCACCCCTGAAATTCCAATAACCTCCCAATATCTTCAAAGTCCATAAGTATGAGAACATCTCGATGCTGCAAAATCTGTTGTGGAGTTGTGACTCTTTTCGTTATTATTCTCCTAGTTGTTTTGATAGTCTTGTTCACGACCATTTTGAAGCCCAAACAACCCAAGATCCTAGCACATGATGCTATTATCCAAGACATTGAGTTCCAAGCATTACCTGCATTTAAACTAAATGTGTCATTGGGACTGGTGGTTACCATAAAAAATCCTAACTATGGAAGTTTCAAGTACAAAAATGGGACAGCTTCCGTTTATTACCATGAAGAAGCTATTGCAGCAGTTCAGATGGAAGATGGAGAGATTCCAGCGCGGGGGACAAAAGATATTAACAATTCTATTCTTGTTATCGCTGATAAGTTGATATTGAACCCTTCTTTTTTCGCTGATCTTCTCACTGGATGCTTCAATTTCACATCGTCGTCTACCATACATGGGAAGGCTAGTCTATTCAAAATCATCAAGACACATGCAACGGCCATTACAGATTGTAACATCTTTGTCTGTCTTAACCAAACAACTGATTCTACTTGTAACTCAAAAATGAAGATATAGTTCTTACTGTTAAACCCATTACATCGAATTCTATTTCAGGTTGTCATGAACTGAAAGAGGACATGATGTTATACAGATATGTGTGATAGGGCTTGTTTGCCACGTCTGCCTTTTTTAAATAAAGCTTATCAATTTTAATTTTTTTTTTTTTTGAAATAAAGCAATTTCAGGTAGACCCTTTTATAAATAGATTGTTTGGTATTGTTTGAATTAATTGGAAAAAGAGATCTTGTTATATAGTCCAAAAGTTTAATGGGCAAAGTTGTCATAAGCACACCTAATAAGTAGACTGTCAAACGGCACTTTAATATCTTGATACCAATGAGCTTGTCAATGGGTCAGATTCAAGCCATTACATTTAGTTGTCTCAGTTGGCAAATAGACTGGCCTGTGTATTTGGTCCACATTTGGGCCTAAGGCCCAAGTCCAGATTTATTCCTGTTGCAAATGATACCATTCAAATTAATATCATAGGTTAATAGCAAAAACCTAAAAAAATTAATATTATGGGCTGGGAATGATATATACTGCCTAAATCCCATTGAGGTTTGGAGTAAATGTAGGCTGTTGATATATGTCTGGTGCTTCATAGAAAGTTATGGAACCCAACAAATACAGAAAACAAGATTAACATATTTGGTTGGTCACAATAAGTGAAAAAGTAAAGTTTTAACTACAAAAAATTTACACTTTTATTTTTACTTTTATTTTAACCCCCCACCCCAAAAGAAAAAAGAAAAAAAAATCCGCGTAAAGTAGTTTCCCACTTGCTTGACTTCTCATCTCACTTCACATTATTTCATGCCATGGAATCAAATGCATTTTTACTTTACTAGAAAATATATTTCACTTTTGCCCTAACCATTATCTTTTCCACTAATATGACGTCTACTTTACCATACTTAATCAATAAATAATATATTTTTCATTGATTGACATTTTCTTTACTCTACTTTATTTTACGGTAAATTAACACAAGCATGCCTATCTAAAATATTTGGACATTAATATTTAGGAGAGTATTTTAAGGTTTATTAGGCCTATTATTATCTTGATTCGGAATTTATTGTGTGGCTCACCTCGTTGGTTTCTGCAACCATGTTGTAGGCCAGTTAATTCATGCATATAATTTGCTCTTTATGTCATAGCAAAAGTAAATAAGACCTTGTAATTTTTTGTAGGAAGATTTTCAAAAGTTATAAAACTTTTAACTCATTTTCATAAAAGTACATGAAGCATGATTTTAAAAATCGGCCTATATCGCCAAAATATAGCGATATTTCGGCCGAGATGAACTTCATCTCGGCCGTAACAAGATATCGGAATATCGGCCGATATTATATAAAATACCCCCAAACCCTAATTTTTTTAACTTTTTCTCCATCTTCATCTTCTTCCCCTCTCCTCTCATCTCCATACTCCTTAGAGCAGCAGCCACCATTTAAGTAACGGGAGTTACGGGACTATATAAAAAGGGACACATGTTCTTAAGAAGGGACATTTGTTTTCAAAGGGACACATGCCCCTGAACCCCCGCTGAGGCCGCTGCCCCCTGGGCCCCCGCGAGCTGACCGGGCAGCTCGATCTCCGCCGGGGGATACCCCTGGATGCCCTTCGTGAAGCGCATGTTTTAAAGAAGTAGCAATCATGACGACAAAAGAATCCAACTTGACCATGATAGCTAGGACTTTTTGGTGATTGTCTTTCCTTTTTTGTGCTTGGATGTCTATTATTATCATAAGTTGCTAGATATGATATTAAACCTATTTAATTTTATTTGGAATGATATAGTAGTAAAGATTGTGTAATACATTAATTCATGAACCAAAAGGCTTTATATTGAGTTAGATTTGATGTTACTCACTTATTTTTTCCCTAGATTTAGTATTTTAAAGTGTTGATCTAAATTTTTTTATTTCCAAAATTTGGGGCTTTTCTTGAAATCAATTATATTTTTCCACATTAGTGTTCAAATGCATTGATAATGTGTTAGTTTAAAATAGATCTATACTTTTAGAACAAAAAAGTGTGAGTTTTTGCCCAAAATTATGGTTGCATTATGTCAAATTTATGATATTTCAGCTTATTGATCATGAGCATCAATAATGGTTGCATTATATGAAATACTAGAGAAGAAAGTTAACAGCGACACAGACAGGACTCCTAACTTAAGATGACCGAGATTTTGATTTATTGTTGTTACTAATGGAAAAAAATATTGTTTTCCAACATTTTCTAATATTCTGGAATTTTTTGGATATTTTTACAAATTTTTTGGATTAAAAAAAAAATTCACACCGCGACGACCGCGGCGATATCGGTTTTTCGGCCCGGACGATACCGCGACCGAGACCGATATTTTAAACCATGACATGAAGATTTGAATATTTCAAAAAAAAAATTTCCATATTGTAATTTCTTTCAATCAAGTCCTCTCCATACAAATTTTCTTTTTAGAACCGACAAAAATATCCTTATGTCATATTTTCAAAAATCTTCTTCAATAAATCATTTGAGAGAAATGGTCAAGTCCAACCCCAATGACCTAGTGGGACCCACTTCAACTTCCTTTATACATAGATGGCTTAAAAAGGGGGAATCCAAATTATTCAAAAACTAGCTTCATTGAATGGTTATGATTATCAAAATAAAATTGGCTGATTTTTAGAGAGGAAAGAGGTAAGAAAAGACAAAAACCTATCAGAAAAGGAAGGTTATTTTTATCACTTCTCAAAAAAAATAAAATTATGGAGAGCAATTGATTGAAAGGATTGTGTAAAACTTTTATACTTTTTTGAAAGATTAAAATCTTCATATACTTTTTGAAAATGAGCCAAAATTGTAGGTGGCGAAAACAGATTGGGTTGGCTAAACAGGTCGAGCCCATTTATTAAACGAGTTAGATGCTCCTCACCCACATATGACCCATTTATTAAATGGGTTAGAAACTCTTAACCCGCACCCGCTGTAGGTCAACCCGACCTGACCAACATTAACTCGCATAACCATTGCGGGTTACTGTGGGTTGGGTTGACCCACATAACTTTCACTTAAACCTAAATTTATAAATAAGAGTCCTCTAAAGCTTTAACTTTACCCAAAGTTTAAATAAGACCCAAACTGATAAGTTAATTAAAAAAAATGAGATAATATCTAAATGAACGATCCTTAACTTTCTAAGTACTATTGGTGCAATTTAAACCTATCACAATAGGCAATGTGGACAAGCTTTGTTTGGGTTATAATAAGCCTAATGTTTACTTACTTCTTATAGGATCTTAAATCAAACTTAGGCTCAACTGATATTGGGTTGAAAACTTAGGCCTATGCCTGGTTCATATATGCTATAATTCACCGTTCTCTCTAGCTTGTAACAGAATAAAGAGAAAATAGTGTGGAAACTAGCGTGAACTTAGTTATTACTTGATTATTTTATTTTATTTATATCATATCCATTGTATTTTCTTTATATCCAAATATTCTTAAGTAAGTTAACAAATGGTCTACTCGAGAAAAAAGAAAGAGAAGGAATTATTTATACAATGAGTATAATATATATTATAATAGTGACTATAAAAATAGAATAGCAAAACTAATAGAAATAGAATAAAGTTTTTATAAAAAAATATTATATCAAAATAAAAAGAAACATTCCATATAATTAAGTATTGAGTATACGTTTTATTGGCAAGAAAATGACAAACGGATTATGTGGGATGAACGGGTTGACCCTAATCCGACCTGTTTAAATGTGGGTCAGAAAACTTGACTCGCGACTGACCCATGTATTATGCGGGTTGGGTTGTGCGGGTAATATGTGGGTCAGGTTGGCTTTTGCTTGCTCTACCAAAGAGTGCTGCTATTGGCACACCAAATTTTTCTTTTCAAACACAAATTCTCTCTACACACATTCCTATAATTTAAAAAATACATTAGTTCTTTTCACACACAATAAAATTTCCTAAACTACCCATCCCTCCATTTCCCTCTTTCTTCCCACACACATCCTCATCCCTTTCTTCCCACACACAAGAATCACCGTTTTCTCCTGCGTTCCTCCGACATTCCTCCGACGTACCAGTCCGCTCCACCATCTCCACAATCCTCTGGCATTCCCTTTTTCCTTCACCATTTATTCTTCTTTCCCATCTCTTCTTTACCATTTTTTTCCAACTTAGATTATCTTTTTTTTCATGGAAACTTGTTATGGGGATAGATTCTCATTCAATGTAAGTTTTTAAAAACAATGTTAGTGTTTTTTCATGCATTTGGGTGAGTTTTATCCATCGTCGCAAGGGTATTAGAAATCGCAACTCTGTTAGGTCTTTCAGGACCGAACATATTGCATATGTTCGGAAGTACAGGACCGAACAAATGCCTTATGTTCAGAACTGTATATCCGAAGATATGCCATATGTTCGGTCCTGAAAGACAGAATATATCGGGAACCTGCAACTCGTTCCAGGCGAGAAAATTTTTTAAAAAAAGAGGCATAAAACTGATTGAAAGGCACCATTTGATTATTATTTTCTTCCTTCATTGCACTTGAAATCCTTTAGTTATAGAATGAAAAAAGATAAAGTACAAGAAGAATGAAAGATGAAGGAGATGGAGGAAGATGAGTTGCCCAAAGAGCATAAAATGGAGAAAGATGAGTTGCCTTTTGAGTTTTTCTGAAAAGTGGAGAGTGAGATGGGTGGGAGGGAAGAAGATGAGCTTGTGTGTGAAAAGAGGGGTAATGAATATTTTGGTCATTTCATAAAGGGGTAAAAATGTAATTAAAAAAAATCAAATTCCTTGTGTTGGAAAAAAAAAAAATTTGTGTGCCAATAGCAGCACTCCTACCAAAACTTTTATACTTTTTCAAAAAAAATTATTTTCTGTATAATGGTAAGGATGCATTGTATATCGTTTCTGATTCTTTAGGTCCATAATTGATCATCTTATATGAACTATTAGTTTTTTTAGGAACATGGTTGGTGCCTTGGTGGCATAATATCTTATATGAACTATTAATAAAATAATTAATTATTTTATGAAAACTTTATTTTATTGTTATTAGTTTTGCGAATCAGTTTCATATATTTATATATTTATTGAGTTTAATTTCTACTTTATTTCTACATTTGTTATTTAAAAGTATATATTATAGTTAGATATAATAAAGTCATTCTTTCTTTTCATGTATGCTTTTTGTTAGTTTACTCTAAAACATTCTAGTATGCACTTGTGTTTAATTTCATTATTTTTCATGTAAGCCTTTTGCTATTCCCCCACTGCCTTCTGTTAGTTTAGTCTTAATAGTCTTAAATCATGGATATGACATGATTGACATGAACAGGTAAATGATCAAAATTGGCTCGACTGATTCAATTTGTAAGGTTTGAAAAAGGTTAATGCACCTTGGCCTAATGTTTTATAAAATGGATGATTAGGTAACGAGCCTTGCATGGTTCTTGAAATTAAGTAGGGCTTGGGTTAAACATCATATAGACATAGAAAGGTGGATTTGTTCAAAAGACCAAATTAATAGACACTGTCATTTAACCAAAGCATTACAATGGTTTCTGTGGATGCTCGCACAATGTGTTTTCCATTGGCACTCTGAAAATTATAATAGACCTTGGCCCAAATACGTCTCGAAGCGAAGAAGGAAGGGGTTGGGTCGGGTTACTTAGGTTAACCCACACAATTCCCAGGTTATGCAGGTTAGGTCGGGTTGACCCGCATTGTGCCGGATCAGATCGAGAATATCTGACCCATTTTAGAAATGGTCCTATCTAGGTTTGTGGACCCCACATGTGGATCGACCCGACCCATTTGCCACCTCTAGATTCAGGTCCATCCTTTTTGGGTCTCCATTGGCAACCCAAATAACAACTGGGCTGGATTGCAGATGGGTTCTCAACCTGACCTGACCCTAAATCTGTCCCATCAAAATCTTTCACTACAAGCATTAAAGCCCTCCAAAACCCTCTTTCCTCTCATTCTTTCCTGAAAATTGGTAAGAGAACTCTCTCTTCTTCTTCTCAATTCTCATATCTTTCTCTCAACATTCAAAACCCCTTTCTTTTCCCCTTCCAAGAACCTTCCTTTTTAGGTCATGCACATGTAAATTTTCAATCTGACAACTTTCCCCTCTATTTTTGTATTTTTTTTACCTCCTTTGCTTTGATCAAGATTTTGATTAAATGATGATTCAAATCACTGATACATTTGGGTTTCTATGAATCAGGGTTTTTGGCATAAGAAACTGGAAACCCTTACAAGCCTAATCTAAGTCATGGTGAGATTGTGGTTTGATATGATCTTCTTTTTTCTTATTCCTGTTTTGGGTTCTTCTTCTTTTTGGCTATGCGTGTGATGTTGTTTTCCCCCTTTTGATTTGTGGGGTGTTTTCGTTTTAGCAGTCGGACATTCGGAAATGGTTTATGAAGCAACATGACAAGGGTAATGGAAATGCATCAAAGCCTGAGAAACCTGCTGTTGGCGCTTCGCAGCCTGCGAATAAGTCGACGCCGCCCGCCAAGGAGTCTGGGAAACCTGTAACTATTTGGGCTTTCTTCTTCTGTGTCTTTTTTTTTTAATGCTGTGAAATTTGTGTTTTCTTGGTAATAAATCATAAGCGTTGAATGGGATGTAATGTGGGGGCCCACCTGGTCCTTTGATCGTTTTGAACTGCTGAAATTAACTACCTTTGTAAATGAGCACTGACCCAAATTCGACACTCCTCTCATACACCTTTGGAACTCTTTATCTAAATTGCTAGGATTTGAAAACTCTTGAGAACTTCAAAAAACAGTGCTTTCCTTGGTTGGATGGTGCTCAAGTATTATTATTATTATTATTATTATCTAAATTGCTAGGATTTGAAAACTTTTTGAGAACTTAAAAACAATGCTTTCATTCATTGGATGGTGCTCAAGTTTTTTTTTTTTAATTATTATTATTATTATTATTTTTTTATATTTTGATTTCACGTAATTAGACGTTAGGTCCTTTCGGACCTACTAGCGACCGGATTGTCATGATTCCAGGTGGGTCCCATTGGTGAAGGCTGTTCCATCCATATTGTGAGAGCCTGCCCTTCCTGATAATGACCAGTGATTGCTTTGTGTTGCATTGTCGTCTGTGGCGGACCCAGGATTTTTAATTGGGTGGGGCGGACAATGGCCAATTGAAAAGGTCAAAATCAACGCCAACTACCAATAATTTTCACTTAATTATTATATGGTTTAAATACTTGATTTTTATTTTTGATAAATAAAGTATAAATAATTTACATCTTAGTACTAACACTCAATTCCTACATGAGTTTTTTAACTACAACAGCCAACTCCTCCTTGAGAAATTAGTTTTGCATTCAAATCAGTGGGATGCAAATCAAATTAGCAACCACACTGCAACAATAATAAAGAAACTCTAGAGAAGTATTAATCATTATCATACAAACCATTCAAAAGAATTATCATACAAAAATAATACCTCTTTGGCCTAAAGCTCCTAAGAGTGCCTCTATCATAGCATCCAAAATAATTATCTTGCAAAAATAATACCTCTTTGGTTATTTCCTTAAGCTCTTGAGATTTCATCTATCATACGAATCCAAATGAGACCACCTATATTTATAAATAAAGAAAATTGTCAACGTGGGAGATATTGAGACCCGAGCGCAGGAAACCATTTGGACTTCACTAGAATGGTGGGGCGATGACTCCACGAGAATGGTGGCATGGGCCAGGGCCTTTTGGATCTGACCTGGGGCGGTCAAGTGAGTCTGCCCCTGATTGTGGTGTTAAAGTCTGGATATCTCGTAGTGTCTGGATAGCATGTAGTTGTTATCTTGCATGCTGTTTTGATACATGTTTTGGCTGAAAACTTCACCAAATTTGTTTAGGTTGTGTTGGATATAAGGCTTTATCTGGTTTGGAGATTATGAAAGACTCAGTAGATGCTAATTCTCATCGCTTTGTCTGATGAAGTGGTGGAAATTTGCTTAATGTCAAGTGACAAGGGCGCCACCACAATAGAATTTTGCAATGTCAGCAATCATTATTTTACATACCATTTGGAATACATGTTTCAGCTGGAGTTCAGCAGACTAGTTTCGGATATATTAGGCATGGGACTTTGCCATGTATGGAGGTTATGAATGAATTGGATAATGCCAATTTTAATAATGGAAAACTTTTAGGCATGGAATGATCTGGTGTGTGGGGACAATCATCCCCCTTCCCCCTTATGATCAATGTAAGCCCTCTGCCCTTCACATACTTCTCTGTGAATTAGCACTGACCCATATTTGATCCTCACACTTGTTGTGCAGGCCCTTCAAAATTTATCATGCAAATTTTGGCACCCATCCCAGTTTGTAATAGTGGCTAGGATATGGAAAGCTTTACAGCCCTCAAAAAAAAAAAAAAAAAAAAAAAAAAAAAATAGTACTTTCCTTGATCGAATGGTTTCCATATTTTGCACATAGTTTGGTCATAGGGAGACATTTCAGACCCTGACTGACCATTCCAAGCTTAGGAAGGAGGAATGGTCTGGCCATTATTGACAATTGTCTCTTTTAGCCACAATGGTAGATGAACTGGTAGAAATTTTCCTATTGTCAAGTAATGTTGAGTAGCAACGGCATTAAGCTATAATTGGTGCCACTTGAGGAGTTATCATTTTTTGCACATCATTTTGCAAACCAGTTTTGGCTATATTTAGGTATTTGGCTTTGTGAGATTTGGAGGTTATGGAAGAATGGGAAGAAGCTAATGTTAGCCACTTTGTTTGATAACATGGACGAAAGCTGCTTGATGTCAATTAACAAGAGCACTACAGTAGAATTTTGCTATGCAAGACATGTTGTTAGGCTTTCTTTTTCATGTATGAAGTACTTTTATGAAAATGCAGTGTAGGATTTTCTTTCATGGTTGTAAATGCAGTGCGAAATTATTATTTGGTGCCATTTACATGACAGGCTCCTGCGAATCCCTTAGGGGTCATTTGGATGATGAGAAAAGGTGGAGAAACTATCCACAATTCAATTTTATAATTCAGATAGTTTCTCCACCTCTTATCATAGTGATTTTTGCATTGAAGTGATCATCGTCACACAAAATGTGAGATTATTTAATGAAGATCACTTTCAGTCCAATGGTGAATGCCACTTTGTTCCAGGATATTTTGGGTACCACTAGTGACGGTTCATGGGGACTGGTACTGGTTTTGACCCAATGGTCTATTCTTGTTGAGTTGTGGGACCTGTAGTGCATAGTTGTAGCAGATATATGGGAGGTTTTGGTGTAGTTGCCTACATGGGAACCTCCCATCTAGCATTTAACTAGACTATTTTCCCATTGCAGCTACGCTTTTTTTTTTTTTTTAAATAAAAGAGAGTGAAATGGAAGAATTGGAATCCCTTTTTTTCTCTAAAAGAAAACTAACAACTACAAACTTTCAGAAAAAAATTAGTAATGGATTTTAAACTAAATAAAAGAAAAGTAGAGATCATTATAGCTAGTTTATATTGTTTAATTATTATGTTGTTGAAACGCAGATGCATGGGGCTCAAGAAAGTTCAGGAAGGAAGAAGACTGGGAAGGTTGCTGCTGCTACTACTTTAGAATCCAATACCAAACATAAACCAAATAATGGAAGCAATATTGATAGATCCCCTGCAAAAAGAAAGAAGCCAGTGGACAGTGAAGAATCACATGACAATGTGAAGCCTCGTTCTGCAAAAAAGACTCATAAGGGCGATGATGACGATGACTTTGTCTTGCCCAGTGAGAGAAAAGATTCAGTTGATGAGGTCAGCCCTCCTAAGAAACTGAAAAGTGGATCGGGAAGAGTTGGTAAGAAATCTATAGATGTGGATGAAGATGTTGAACCTGATCAAGTTGAGTCTCCTGTTAAAGCTGGTGGTAGAGGTGGTGGTGGAAGAGGCCGAGGAGCAGCAGCAACAGGTGGAAGAGGCAGGGGAGGGGGTGGGAGAGGAGCATTCATGAATTTTGGTGAAAGAAAGGATCCTCCACACAAAGGAGAAAAGGTTTATTTTTTATTTTTAATCTTTATGATGGTGGAAATGGTGAAGTGTTCAAATTGATAAATTAGTGTTTTTATGGCCTTTATGAATTTTTTTTTCTCAGGAAGTGCCCGCTGGTTCTCCTGATTGTTTAGCCGGTTTGACATTTGTGATTAGCGGAACACTTGACAGGTACCTCTACATTTTTTTTTAAAATTTTTAAAATTTTAAATTTGGAGGTGTCTGCATGTTTAATACATGATTGTGAATCTGTCGTCATGAGTGATAGAGGTTTATCCTTTAAACTTAGTATCCATTTGTATTTCCAACTACTTTATGCTGCATATGCTATAAGTCTTACACTTCACTAGTGAGTTTGAGGTCGTACGAATAGATACAAAACTCCCATGACTCTAAATGAGTCATTGTCAAACTGAATTGTCTTCACTTCTAGTTCTCCAAGACTTAAAAGTTAAAACTATAATAGTGATTTGTTGTAAATGTAAAAAAATGCTAGATTGGTATTGGTGAACATATGAAGACAAAAAGAAGGAAGTTTTTCCTTTAGGAACGGGTAAATTTGCCCCCCACACTCCCAGCCTCTTTCTTTCTTTCCCTTTTTTCCCTCTTTATTTTTTTTTTGTTTTTTTAAAGACAAGCAACTTGGGTCTTGGCAAGTGAAGTTGACAAAATCTTAACCTAATCTTGTAGAAATTGACTTTATGGTTGAGTTGGCTTGAAATCTGATTGAGTCGGGTTAACTGATTGAGCTTGTGTGGAGGTACTGTGTGCTTTTGAACCATGGTCAATTGGATATCTAGGTGCTATTCTTTGTTGCGGTTTGTATGACATGCCGCTTGTTGCCGTGTTCAACTTGGAGATGCATATTGAGCTTTGGTTGTTATTCATACAGTTTGGAAAGGGAGGAAGCAGAAGATTTAATTAAACGCCATGGTGGTCGTGTTACTGGATCTGTCAGCAAGAAAACGGTCATTTATACACACTCATCATCTTCATTAGGTTCTTGGATCCTTAGACGTATCTGGTTTTGATTATATCTTTATATTCGCAGAGTTATCTTCTGGCTGATGAAGATATTGGAGGACGGAAATCTTCAAAAGCCAAAGAGCTTGGGTATGTCACCACATATTTGTTTTCTTGTCACTTTTCAAAACTTTTATCATATTCCTCTTAACCCTTACTTTTAATTTTCTTTTAGCACATCCTTTCTTACTGAGGATGGACTGTTTGATCTGATTCGCACATCAAAGCCTGCAACTGCAACCGTGCAGGAAGTTTCACAGAAGAAATCCTTGGAAAAAGCCAACATACCACAGCCAAAGAGCAGTCCTTTAAAAGGAGAAGTAAAGGGTACGGTTGAAACTACTTCTTTACATGTTATTTGTCATGGGTTTTTTTTTTCTTTCCTCAAAATTTTTTTGGGAATATCTGTTCAAAATTTATTAATTCATTAGCACTTTGTTTGTCAGATGACGGCAAGTCTTTGATTAGAAAATGTGTGGGGAAAGGTTTGCAGCCAGCTGCGTCACCCACTAAACAGAAAGGCCAAACTAATATTCATGACTCTTTGATGTGGACTGAAAAATACAAACCGAAGGTCCCAAATGACATAATTGGCAATCAGTCACTTGTACGTTTTCTGTCATTGTTTCCTGTCCTCACATTCCAGTTCTTAGCTTTGAGCATATCTGTTTGATTTTCTCATCTTTTGTTATCTAGTGCCTCTCTTAGAAATTTGTGTAATGCCTACAGGTTAAGCAGCTACACGACTGGTTGGCTAATTGGGACAAAGAATTCCTGCATACTGGCCAGAAGGGAAAGGTAAAAAAGCAGAATGACAGTGGATCCAAAAAAGCTGTTCTGCTAAGTGGATCTCCAGGTATTGGGAAAAGTACTTCAGCAAAGCTAGTTAGCCAAATGCTTGGGTTCCAGATAGTCGAGGTGCCGTTCCATGCTTTCTTTCCTTGCCTCGCCTATTTTTAACATGGATGATTCATTAGAACTGGTTCTTGAATTTAGCACATGATTATTCATGACTTCCCTCGTCTCTAGACCCCTTCTCAATGGTCCATTTCTGTCGATGCTGTCATGCAGGTTAATGCAAGTGATAACCGTGGAAAGGCTGATGCTAAAATTATGAGGGGCATTGGTGGAAATACATCAAATTCTATAAAGGAACTTGTTAGCAATGAATCTCTCAGTTCGAACATGGATTGGTTGGTCTTTCTTGCAGAATCCTCATATGATAATGACACATGACATCATTTTTTCTCATACCACCTTCTCACCTTAATTTGCAGTGCTAAGCATACAAAATCTGTTTTGGTTATGGATGAGGTTGATGGCATGTCCGCTGGTGATAGAGGTGGGGTTGCTGATCTTATTGCTAGTATCAAGATTTCAAAAATTCCCATCATCTGTATTTGTAATGACCGCTACAGCCAGAAACTGAAGAGTCTTGTCAATTACTGCCTGCTTCTCAACTTCAGGAAACCTACGAAGCAACAGGTTTCTTTTTTGGCATAAATGTTCCCATTTTTGTAACTTCTGTTAGAATTGTACACGATACATTCGACTGTTTATATGCATCCTCTTTTAACTTCTATTTCTGGGTCGTCCTCCACCTGATTAAGCTTTAAAACAATTCTATTTTGGTTAAAGTATGAAATCCTCTAGGGACTTGTTTGTACTTAAAAACTAGAATTGACTTGGCAATTTTCTTTCCTGGAAAGGAAAACAAAAGAAAGGTTTTTATATTTGAGCTTTCTCAATATGCTTTGCTGGTGGAAACAGAACAAAAGAGACTCTCCTTATGGCTGTTTTTCCTTTACTGTTTAATCAATAGGTAAGGGTCACATGTAAAACTCTTAACTTATAAGTGTAGTAGTCCATTCTATTAGTTTTAATGAAACTCCCTCGTCGATGCTGTGTTTGGTTCCATATATTCAGTTTTACGCAGTTGTTAGGCTTGATTGTAGATCTTGAATGAATGTTGAATTTTGTTATCTGGTGTAATTTTCATCATAAGTGGCTCTTTGGTGTTTGAATGGCAGATGGCAAAGGGGTTGATGCAAGTTGCAACTGCAGAAGGCCTTAACGTTAATGTGGTATGACATTTCATTTCTTTTTTTTCTTTACTTTAATTTTGTGCAATATTTTAAAATTTCTTTGTTTGACCTTTAAAAAAATGTGTTTAATTTGTCATTTAAGGACTTAACCAGCCTAGATTTTCAAATTCTGGTTTAGCTACAAACTGTTCAATGCAACCTAGGTAGCAACAAGCAGGGATGTAGGATTTCTACTACCTTGAATCTCTCCTCGGGATTAGGTCTTCAAATTGATGATAAATTGATAAATTAGAAACAAGAAGTCGAAAACATGTGGAAACACACCAGGAATCATGGTTGAATTACATGCCTCAAATCGAGACACATTCTTATGTCCGGCTCTCTATGATTTTTCATAGGCATTGCGTAAGGACAACCACAATCTGTGGGTTTTGTGCTACACACCCATGGGTTTTCCCCTGTGCCACACACCTCTCTCTGGGCCCACCTGGGGATGGGTGGGTTTGGAAGATCTAGATGGGGCCCCTACCTTTTTTACAAAATTTATGGCCCACCTGATCATTCTTTCTAACCCTTTGATCAACGGCCCACAAGTTCGACAGTTTTATATTAAAAAAAAACACAGAAAATCAGTAAAAAAAGGGCCATAAAAAAGGGTATTTTAGGTCATTTGAACACTAGAGGCCTATAAATGCCCCCTTCCCCCTCATTTCTCAACACTCATGTCCATTCTTTATAGGCTCTTTCTCTATCTTTCTCTCTAGGCTCTAAGCTAGCTTTCTAAGGCTCTAAAAGCTCTCTAAGGCTAAGAAGTTCAATTAATTTGTGGGGAACCATGATCAAGAATCAAGGTGCTCTTTCTCTAGGAACTTCTTAAAGCGCGCTCTCTCTCTCTTCATGATATTTATTTTATTTAAATTTCAGATTTTATTTAATATATAATATTAATTATAGATAAGTAAGTCTCATCTTCTCCCTTTTCTTTTATAAAATATCATAACAAATACATCACATATATATAATTTATTTTTCTTTTTTTATAAAATTAATTTTTGAAAAAAATGGTTAGACCATCAGATTACAAATTTGACTTTGGCTATGATGATTTAGTCATCGTTTAAAAAACTGACTTGGACATGACCGAGTCAGGTATACAGTGACTCGGACTCGACTCAGCCCTTATATGCAACATAAAGTAAAAAAAAGTTATTTTTTTGAAAAATTACTTTTTATAAGGGGGAGGGAGAGAGAGGGCAAGAGAAAGGGTTTCAGTGCTTTTGGGAGAGAGTGGCGAGAGAGGTTTTGTGTGTGTGTGTGTGTGCGGGGGGGGGGGGGGGGGGGGGGGGGCTCCGCTGCTCTTCTTCACTGCTCTTGCTGCTGCTTTTCTTTGCTGCCTGTGCTCTGCACTGCTGCTTTTCTCCGCTGCTCTTCTTCGCTGTTTCTTTTTATTTATTTTTTTTCCTTTTCCTTTTTTTCCACTTCACATGCACTCAGTTTCTTTCTTACTTGACTGGTGCTGGGGCTCCTTTTTTTAAGTTTTTTTGTGCACTTCAGTGGTCTGAACCTGACTCGGCCGAGTCCCATGCGACTCTCCCTAGTCGGGCGAGTAGACTCGGCCCTGGCGAGTTGGGTCCTGAGTTTTTTTTTTTTAAATCCTTGGGTTCAATTGCTACAAATTTGGAAGAGCAAGATATAGAGGTAGAAAGCCATCCAGAATCTGCCGCCCAAAGCTGAACTAAGAAAAGGGAAATCAACTTCTGGTGTTTGGTCTTATTTCACTAAAGTTGAAGTTAAAGATGCCACTAGAAACATTGTGGAAAAGGCACAATATAAACATTGTAAAGATCTATACAGTTGCAAGTTCACAACTGGCACTGGTCACCTTCAGAGACACACAAACAAATGTAAACCCAAACATACTGGAATGGATCCGACTGGTGGGGGCACGTAGACTCAACTTTCTCAAAGCTGCTCTTTTGGTAATTTAGGAGTTTTTAGTTAAAATCCCACTAATGCTAAATATCAATATATAACATTTATAGTAATTAATTAATTACCATTTCTCTTTGGTGAGAATGATCCCTTTGAAGAATTTGTGAACAATGCGTTGAACCCAATAACCCATAATTTAAAAATATTTCTAGGAGAACTGCCAGAAATGATGTAGTTAAAATGTTAGAGAGAGAGAGAGAGAGAGAGAGAGAGAGAGAGAGAGAGAGAGAGAGAGAGAGAGAGAGAGAGAGAGAGAGAGAGAGAGAGAGAGAGAGAGAGAGAGAGAGAGAGAGAGAGAGAGAGTTTAAAAGGATTGTAAGAAATAGAAAAGATAGAATATATGTGATGCAAGAGATCTTGATGGAGTACATGTTGATAAACTTTTGAGGGCTAATTTTTGTTCTAAATTTAGGCGATATGTTTCATGTGGCAAATGATGTCTGAACAACATGAAATTGGTTGTCTGATCAGTTATTTGTTACTTTTGTATTGAGCCCACCATTGTTCAGTTTTTAACTTACATAAGGTTGGACTTACTTGGTCATTTTCCTATAGGCACTAGGGTTATGAGATTTGGGTTTTTGGCTTGTTTAATTATGTACAATATTTTGGAAGGTTGATATAGATTAGAATGAAGTTAAAGTAGGGGAACATGAACTTTGAAATATGTAAAATTCCACATTGCATACTGTAAACTGGAGGTGATTGAGTTCTTTAGTTTCTGGTTTTGAAGGTTCTCTGAAAATTTGGTTGGTGTTGATTTTTGAAGGCCAAGCACTAATCTTTTGCCTGATCTCTGTTTTATATATGTATATATCTCCCTTTTGGCTTTTTTTCATGACTCATGACTGACGTATGAATGAGGGAAAAAAACTAAATTAAGAACTTTGTCACAGAAAAATTTCCCATATTTTTTTAATTGTCATCTACCTGCTTATCTGGGTGCATGTTTGTCTTTAGAGATATAAGTACTCTCTCTCTGTCTCTCTCATGCGCATGATCTCGCGATTTCTTCTTGTTATCATTTTTTTTGGCAATGCACTTTATCTGGTTTAATTGATTTCTCTGCTTTGCTTGTGTAGATTGCACTTGAGGAACTTGCAGATAGGGTTAATGGAGACATTCGTATGGCTTTAAATCAGTTGCAGTATATGAGCGTCTCACAGTCAGTCATCAATTATGATGACATAAGAGCACGACTTGCTAGTAGTTCAAAGGATGAAGACATTTCACCTTTTTCTGCTGTTGACAAGTATAACCTTTTTCTTAATCTTGAATGCCTTTAGAATGCTTCAAGCTTTTATATCCTTGTCTTGTGATATTTATGGCAATTCTAACGTGATGCAGCGTTCAGTTGATTCTCCATAAGTCCAAGGCTTTTTTCTCTAGTGGATAATTTCTTTTCCCATATGGCAAATTTCTTCATCCATTGTTTTTCTCATGTTTTTATCATGTTAGATCCCATGCATTCAATTCGTGTCGTGGCTTGTTATCATCATTTCCTATTGGGGGTAGAACCTCTTTTGAGGGTGTTGTAAATGCTTCTTTAACAATTATTTGAGGCACGTCCTTGTTGATTGTCTCTGTGGAGGCATCGTGATAGTGTTTGTGGACACGTGCTTTAGCACTTCCACGCAAGCCCTAACCCTAGGGCTTGCATCAATTGTGTTTTATCATCATGTTAATTTTCATGAGTAGAGTCAAGTGCTGTGCCGCTTGCATAGTTGGATACTCAAATATCTTGATCCCCAACTCCAGCTTGCTGATTTAAGCCATAATACCTATAAATAATGGTAACTGAGCTGATGTAAGAACTGCTAAGAAACTGGACTTTCAAGAACCTGATAGCTTCCTTGTCAATCATGTTTTATCATGTTATATTCATTAGTGGGGACAAGCTGGTCACAGCTGGAAGGTGCTCAATGTTGCAACCATATTATTGCTGGTTCATGTGATGTTTAGCGTAACCAGTGAAACACAGACAAATTGAAAGAAAGCAAGAGAGATAGGAGAAGAATGGGTCCCGATTTCTTTGGAGGTTTCCTTCCTTTATAGTTATATTATCACCGTATACACTTTTGGTCATGTACTGATATTGATTCCCCTTTGATTTGGAGCAATTACAGAAATTATATCAATTCCTAAGATGTGACTCAATCCAAAGTCAACTTTCTAACAGAGGACCCATTTGAGTTGTTCTGAGCCCAAGAGAGAAGCCCATATACTATGCCTTGGTTCTGGTTACAGCTTTCTGGAGTCTGTCAGATGTTTTTAATTGTTGTTTTCTGTCTTGGTACTTTTCTCCTTTAATAAAATCTCTCTTATTACCGATAAAAAAACTTCAAAACATGATCTATAGTCTATACATGTATGACCATGTGAGAATCAAACTCCAATCTTGAACGAGTATTAAAAAGGACCCACGATGAACAAAGCTAATCCACAATCTATAGTATGTATTAGAAAGGCTTAACAATCCTCTAAAGTGGGCCAAGCTTTGGTTCAGGTCCAAAGTCCAACTGGACAGAGGACAGTGCTCTTTTTCTTGGAAAAGAAAAAAGAAAAAAAGAAAAAAAAATTGAGTTGAGGTGTCTAGAAACATCCTAGAATCCAAATGATTCCCTGATCAGGACTTAATTGACGAATCTCCACAGAAAGATGGAACTTGTTGTAGTTATCTCCGATCAAAGCTCAAGTTGTCACCAGATCCGATGGCAGAGATCGAGTCTATTCATATTGCATGAAATCAATGTGAAATGAGATCTGAGATATGACTGAATTCTGGCTTAAAAAAATCTCAAGAAATCCTCAAAAACCCACATAAGTGCTTGAACCTCTTTTGGATTCGTTCTTGTGAACTTAATCTCGTGATGGACCCTACTACCGACATCCTTTCATGCCACAGTCACGGTCTTGTTTAGCTTGATCAAGAACAAAGAGAATGGTCAAAGATGAAAATATCAAAGAGCCACTGGCTGTGATACCATTAACAATTGAAGGTTCAAATCAAAAGGAAAATAGGAGGGTAAAAAAAAGAATAGGTTTTCCTTTCATCTCTTTAATGAACGAATTCTTATAGAGCTCCACCTGTCTGCTAGATACTTAACCTGCAACACCTTTTAGATTCTATTTCTCTAATTACACATTTACACTTGCTTTTGAATAAATCTATAATGTACTATTTAAGATATAACAAGATAAATTACACTATTGACTACAGAAAGATATTGTCTACAATATATGATTTGTTTGTTGTACTGTAAAAAGTCATGTCCTTTCACACATGGGAAAATTCTTAGGTGATGTAGAGTTTGTTGATTCATGTGATTTTGAATTTTTGTTCTAATTAAAGTTTGTTCTTTTGCAGGCTATTTCATTTTTATGGGGGGAAATTACGGATGGATGAGAGGATTGATTTGAGCATGAGTGATCCTGACTTGGTCCCTCTTATCATTCAGGTCTTTTTATTTATTTATTTTTTTTGTGCCATTTCATTGAATGAGATTTAGCGAAACATCCATTAATGGAACAAAGACAAATTGATGCTGCTTGTATCCATTGGAGCCACTTGGGGCCATGTTTTAACCAGAAGCTATATTCCTGAAATTGCCATAAGCTATATTTAACTTTGAATATGAATTAGACAAGAGCATGTTGCATAGCTGGAAGGTGCTCACTCACAACCATGAGGTTTGCAGGTTGGGTATAAAAAAAAACCCAACTTACATTGAGATTTGATCATTTTTTAATTTTATTAATTGAAAATAAGAATTTTAACTTGAGAATATTATTGTATTATTTTTTAATGTTTTAATGAAGGGTTATACATATTATTGAGGATCGGGGATTTTGGAATGATAGAGTTTTCTCCATTGGGGCCCTAGTCTTGCAGACGTTTGCATGGGCCTTTATCTTACTGTGAGGTTTAGCAAGAACCTTGATCTTCCCGACATAAGATTTGGTATAAAGAAAGTTTTGATCCCTTTAAGTGCCACTGTAAGAAAAGGTGGCCCTATTTTTGGCAGTCTTCTCCAGCCGCTTCTCGGTGTAGCTTTTTTATATTGTAAAGCTTTTGATGAATACAAGTCACCATTTTTTTTTTTAAAAAGGTGCCACTGGAAAAAAAGGTCCATGGTCAGGGAGTGCCCAGCTATATTATATTGATGGAACTATGGAAGCATTAGCACTGGAAGATCTTTGACAAGGAGAATAGAATTTGTGCACTGGAAGATCCAACCATAGATCTCAGTATGGAGGATCAATTGGATGAAGATCCAATCAATGAATTTTTTTATTGAAAAAAATAAAAAGATCCTACCCCTGATATTAAGAGACCAAATGAAGATTAACCATTGATCTGGAGAAGGATCTGCCAAATGAAGATCCAAATAGTAGATATTTAGCCGACCCCAACATAGTTGGCATAAGGCTTTTATGATGATGATGATGATGATGATGATCTACCAATTAATGATCCAAAGGTGGAAATGGTATATTTCAAGATAAAGGTTCATCAGAACGGCAGTTCTACGAAAGAACCTAATGAATTAAGATCATGCAGAAGATGGATTTAAGCGAGGCTTCCATTACAACCATAAGCTGAGAGTTTTGGTATACGATTTAGCTTGTTAGAGATGTAGAAACAGTTGTTCTTGTGGTTGCCAGTTGGGATCAACAGTATAATGATATACAAACAATCAAAGCATTGCCGATGCCGCATCTAGTGAATGGATGGGTACAACAGCTAACTTCAATGGGCGGATATGGTATATCTCAAGATAAAAGGTCATCAGAAAGGCATTTCTACAATAGAGCTAATGAATTAGATCAGATAGAAGATGGATCCAAGTGCATCCATCACAGTGATAAGATGAGAGTTTCAGTAATATAGTAGTACCAATATGCCATTGCAAGAAGACTTGTGGTCCACATGTGGGACCCAATAAAGTTTAGAACTTTTCTTATTTTAAAGACCCAATAAAGTTTTGAACTTTTCTTATTTTAAATAATTGTCATTACTTTCTAATTTTATTAAAGAGTTATAATTAGGAATAGCTTTCTAATTTCAGTATGATCCTTATCTAGTTTCCTAGTTTGATTGATTATTTAGCTTTCCTAGTTTGATTAAGAGTAAGAGTCTTAGTCTCTAAGTTTTCTTTTACTATTTATTTGGCATTGTAGAGATCATATTCTTAGTTGTAAAGTTTAATATAATTTCCCTCGTGGGTTTTATCATGGAGAGTTCTTTCTTCATGTTATTGTTTCTGCGGAAACCTCTTTAATAAAATTATTGTGCTGCAGCACCTATGATCAAAATCCTTGCAACTCTTTAATAAAATTAGAAAGTAATAACAATTATTTAAAATAAGAAAACTTCTAAACTTTCATGGGTCCCACATGTGGACCACAACAGAAGTCTTCTTGGGACGGCATATTGATGCTACTGCACCATTTGGTATATGAGCTAGCTTCATAGAAGATGCAGAAAAAGCTGATGTTGTGATTGCCAGTTGGGTTCGACAGTATAATGCTGTACAAACTACAAACAGTCCAAGCATTGTTGATGCCCCATCTAGTGAATGGATGGGTATAACAGCTGACTTCAGTGGGTGGATGAACACTTATTTCAGATCCAGCAATTTGATAGCATATAAAGAGAGACCCAACCATTTGACAACCGGACCTAGCTACAGAACTGAAGTGCCGCCATCATTTACGTGTGCAGAAGAGAATGTGATGGAGAAAGACCTCTAGATGTTTGTCTTTGTGTTTGGTGTTTTGCCCTGGAGGAAAATGGTGCCACTTCCAAATTTGTGGGCGAGTTTCCTCCAACTAAGTGGAAGTGATGCAGACCCACTTGGCCCCATGTTTCAACCATTTCATTTTACAGAAATTACCATAAGTTTATTGTATTTAAAATCTCTTTTAATTGCATCTTGCAATTAACTTTGATTAGGATTTGATTTTTATTCTTTCCTTCGATTAGTTGGAATAGGAGCCACTCAAGCCTAAAAGATGATCTCGAACTCAAACTGAGCTGAAAAAGCTCATGTACTAGCTTGATGGATTAGCTGCCCTAAGAAAAGAACGACAGTGACATTGAATTCTCCAGAAACAATTTTCTTAAACGCTGACTTGTATAGATTTTTTCAATCTTAAACTCAGGTTTTCTTTCTCCTTCTGTTCGTTCAATGACAGGAAAACTATATCAATTATCGTCCAAGTACTGTTGGTAGGGATGACAGCGGAGTCAAGCGAATGAACTTGATTGCTCGTGCTGCAGAGTCTGTAGGAGATGGGGATATAGTCAATGTACAAATACGCAGATATCGACAGTGGCAGCTGTCCCAAGTTGGCTGCCTTGCATCTTCCATTATTCCGTATGTTGCTTAATTTCAGCAGTAAAATTATTGTTTTTTGTGAATGCTTTTCAATCACACTTTTCCTAAAATTGTGATTTTTGTTGTCTCCGTCAGTGCTGCTCTCATGCATGGGCAGAGGGAGACCCTTACTGCGGTAATTGATCTTATCTGTTTCCATACTGGTGATGATCACATATTTTGTCTTGGGGTTTCTTTTAGCTCTTTATTCCTTCATGTGTGTTCCAATCATCCAATGCGGTTTTGCAGCACACTTTTTTCAAAATATCATGACATTATATCTGTTAATGTACTTAGGGTAGTATCATTTGGCAGTGTGTATTTATTAAATGGCATTTGAGTTTCAACTGACATTTGACTGCTCTTAAGTAGTCAAATTTTAGGGCCATGGATCAAAGGGATATGATGATGATATGGATTATGGAGTCCACATTTTGCATATAGGTAGGTCTCGTATAGATCTTTCCATCCAATGGACTTCCATAATCATCATGCATCCCGGTGGGTCCTGACAGAACAAGAGAATGAAGATGACAGAACAAGAGAATGAATAGAAACAGAGAATTCTTTGGAATTGAATGATCTCCTTGATCGTTCATTGCTTCTATTTATAATACATTATAGCCTTAATCAAGGCAATCACTATGCAATTACAATCTAATTAACAATCTAATTACCAGGAAAGAATCTAATTACAGTTCCTACTTATAGAATGAAAAGATATACATAGTGATGATAAGCAATCAATTCCCACGTGATTTATGGGCATGGGCTTATTGTACATGGGCCATTGTATATGGGCCTTGGACCAAGTGGTACTAACATCCCCCCTCAAATTGATGCTGGTCAACGAGTAGCAATTTGCGAACCAGAAACTCATGACGTGGCCTAGGCAGCCCTTTGGTGAAGATGTCTGCAAGCTGTAGTTCACTGGATACATGTGGAAGACTAATGACCTTACGATCATATTCATCCCGAATAAAATGACAATCCACCTCAATATGCTTCGTACGTTCATGAAAAACTGGATTTTCGGTTATACAGATGGAGCTAGTATTGTCCGCATGAAGTGGGGTAGCCGAGGTTTGAGGAAAACCAAGATCTGTAAGGAAGCCACGAAGCCAAAGGATTTCAGAACAGGCAGCTGACATAGCATGATATTCCGATTTAGTGGAAGATCGGGACACGCGTTCTTGCTTTTTACATTTCCATGAAATGAGGGATTCACCCAAGTACATACACCAACCCGTGGTAGATCTGCGAGTGTCCAGGCATCCGGCCCAGTCCGCATCAGAGTAAGCTGTAAGTGTTAATGGTGTGCCAACCGGAAAAAATAATCCGCGGGTCAGGGAACCTAGAATGTACCGAATGATTCGTTTGACAGCAACCATATGGTGATGCCGAGGTGTTGTCATGAATTGACTAACAACATTTACAGCATAGGAGAGGTCTGGGCGAGTGATGGTCAAGTAAATCAAACTGCCGACTAAGCGTCTGTAGAGTGTGGGATCAGATAGAAGATCACCATCATCTTTCCTAAGTTTCACATTTACTTCCAATGGAGTGTCCACGGGTGTGGCCTCTTTGAGCCCAGCCAGATCAACTAGGTCAGTAACATACTTATGCTGATGAAGAAACAGTCCTTTCTTAGATTGGTGAACCTCAAGCCCTAAGAAATATGTTAAGGGACCCAGATCTTTCATATGAAATGCAGCTTGAAGGGAGGATTGAAGATTCTTGATCATATCACTGTGAGTGCCGGTAATGATAATGTCATCCACATAGACCAGAAGAATGGTAATAGCTTGAGTGGTTTTACTGATGAATAGTGACGGATCATAAGGACTTTGAACAAATCCAAGTTGAAGTATAGTAGCCCGAAATTTCTCAAACCAAGCCCTGGGTGCTTGTTTAAGACCATACAAGGATCGACGGAGCTTTGCCACCTCATTTTTAGAAGTAGAGTCATAGCCTTGTGGAAGGCGCATGTAGACGTCCTCTTTGAGATCTCCATGGAGAAAAGCATTCTTGACATCCATCTGATAAAGAGGCCAAGAGCGGGATGCAGAAATAGCCAGAATGGTGCGCACAGTGGTCATCTTGGCGACCGGAGCAAATGTCTCATCATAGTCAATACCATACTCCTGGCGGTTGCCAAGTGCGACTAAGCGAGCTTTATAACGAGCCAAAGAACCATCATGATGTAACTTGATAGAATAAACCCACTTACATCCAATAGGTTTGATGGTAGGAGGACATGGAACAACATCCCAGGTATGATTAACATTCAGAGCGTCCAGTTCTTCCTGCATAGCCTGATGCCAACACTGATGTTGCACTGCTTGTGAAAAACTATTAGGTATCTGAACCGAGGACAGAGTGGCAATTAAGGATTTATGGGTGAAGCCAAATCGATCAGGGGGACGGGAAATCCTGGATGATCGACGGGGAACTAACTGAGAGGTATCTGAGGTTTGTGCAGGGTCAAGCGCCGTGGAAGATGATATATCTGGAGGCTCAGGTGCAGTAATAGGTTCCCGTCTATGCCTTTCATACACAAGAAGAGGTTTGATAGGGGTCACAGGTATAACCGGAGAATCAGTAAAACCAGGAACAAGTGAAAAGCTAGGAGGTGAATCATGATCAAGAGAATGAGGAAAAAAATATTGATGTTCAAAAAACACTACATTACGAGAAATCCTGATACGTTTGACCTTCGGATCATAACAGACAAATCCTTTCTGATCATTCGCATAACCTAAAAAAACACACTTAGAAGATTGTGCAGAGAGTTTTGTCCGTTCTATTGGAGGAAGAAGAACAAAACACACACATCCAAAAACATGGAGATGAGAATAAACAGGATGCTTATGAAATAAACGAAAATAAGGTGTTTCATGATTTATACGTGGTGAGGGTAGCCTATTGATAATATGAACAGCTGTGGACAAAACTTCTGGCCAAAATCTTGGGGAACAGAGGATTCTAAGAGTAGAGACCGAACAATGTTCAGGAGATGTCTATTTTTCCTCTCAGATACACCATTTTGTTGAGGTGTATAAGGGCATGATTTCTGAGAGATAATTCCTTTAGTTTGTAAAAAGGTCTGAAACTCATTAGAAACATATTCACCGCCTGAATCTGTACGAAGTGTCTTAATGGAGGTGGAGAAGTGATTTTCCACATAGGCTAAGAAAATTTTAAATGTAGCAAACACCTCAGATTTTGCATGCAAAAAATAAATCCATGTAAAACGACGGTAGTCGTCAATGAATGTAACAAAATATTTAACATGAGAATGTGATGGAATAGGTGCGATACCCCATACATCACTATGAACAAGATCAAAACAGTGCAATGATGAAGTAGTGCTGATGGGAAAAGGAAGAGTCTTGCTCTTACCCATTTTACAACTTGAACAATTTAAGAACACATCTTTAAAAGAAATTTTATTATCAGATAGCAAACCAGATTTAAACAAAGACAATAAAGTGTGAGAATTAGGATGGCCTAAACGATTGTGCCATAATTGGTTGTTACGTGAACTAGAAGCTGAAAACAATGCAGAGGAACTCAAACTACGATCTTGTGTAGAAAGTTGGAATGGAAACAGACGACCACACTTAGGCCCCTTCGCTATCACCTTCCCCGATGCTTGATCCTGTATAACACAACCAGAACGAGAAAAAGAAACCGAACAGTCATTATCAACGAGTTGTCCAACAGATAGTAAATTTGTAGATAACTGAGGAGAAAGAAAAACATGAGTCAATGGTAATGAATGTGAGACCTCACCAATGGCAGTAATGGGTATACTACCACCATCTGCGGTATTGATTCGGAGAGTTCCATCATAAGATTTTATTTGAGATAAGGTATCAGAAGAATAAGTCATATGATTAGAAGCCCCCGAATCCATATACCAGGTGGAGTGACTGTTTGGTTTTACCTGAGAGACCGAGAGCGGAAAAAGCATTGACAATCATCTGTTGAACCATGTCAGGGGTAACAGAAGGGAAAGCAGTTGAAGAAGAAGAAGCAGGTGGAGCAGGTGGAGCAGGCGACATATATTAGCAGCAGGACGTACGAAGGCAGAGGAAGACGCATCCAAGGTGGCAAGATTGGCTTTCTGAGAGGAATTGTGAGCTCGACGCCGACATTCAGGAAGAACGTGACCCTTGCGTTTGCAGTACGAGCAATATTTGGTATTGCACTGAGTGGCAACATGTCCATATTTCTGACAACAATAGCACTGCACTTTGGTCATATCTCTGGGCAGCTGGGCGGAACGTGCAACATAGGCTGCAGTTACTGGAACTGGTGACAGTGCTTGTTGAAGAACAGCCTGAGTGTTAAGATGTTGTTCCTCCCGAAGGAGTTCCCCAAAACAGGCATCTATAGATGGGGAAGGCACTCTGCTCATCAGATTCGAACGAACTTGTTCAAAATCAGGTCGAAGTTTCATCAGAAATTGATCCCTTTGACTGGTAGAGTGTATGTCCTGAACTATCGCAATAGAGGCATCAGGAAGACTGGAGTAGATAATCTCAGTATAATCCGTCCATAAACTAATAAAATGAGAGTAGTAATCCTGAATGGACATGGTTCCCTGAGTAAGCTGAGAAAGTTCATGCTCTAAGTGGAATCTCCGAGCAGAGTTATCCTGTTGATATACTTGTTTCAAGTAATCCCACATACCTTTGGCTGATTTGTATGGCCTAAGGTTCAGGATGTATTGGGGATCTCGACTGATCCCAGAAGCCAAGTCATGATCTTTGCATCTTTGGTTTCCCATGTGGAGATGGCCTTGACATCATCTTTAGGTTTTGGGTCAGTCCCATCTATATGGCCCCACAATTCTTTCCCTTTGAGATAAATCTGAAATTGGAATCCCCAGGATGTATAGTTGGTTCCATTGAACTTAACCAGTGCAATTTCTATTTTGTCCATGAGTAAAAAACCTCTAAGAATAGATACCAGGCAGCCAAACAAGAGAAAGAGATGACCAGTGCACACAACAAACAATAGAATGTGTTCAGTGCACACACAGGGAGCTGAAAACCAGAAACTGCTACAAAAAAACCCAAAAACTGGTCCAGACGACCCAAATTTTGGCTAATTCTTCTATGCGTGGGCCCCACTGATTGATTTAATGGATCATCATATCACTATGATGTAAGTAATATCAAAATATCTTTCCAACAAACCAAGTTCACAAAGATCTATCCACAATTCAAGAATTTGAACGGCTGTGATTAAAAATATCTGAGATAACTATAAAATCACAAAATGGATCCAAAATCCTACCTTTGATTCCTGAAAAATGCTGAAAAAATCTTCAAAAATACCAGGAGATATGGTCGACCAAGGCTGGAGGAACTGTGATGATATGGTGATGATCGTAGGTGGGCCCCAGTTGAGATGCTCCAAGATCCTGACGAGAGTAGTTCCCAGAATCTAACTCAGATTATCTGATTTCAATTTTTGAGTCAAATCACCTCCACAAGCTTCTGAATCAACTCTTGATCAAGATGACTGTTACGAACTTGGACTGATCTATAGTGGGCCACGGAGATCAGACTGCACGATGTTGCAGATCTGTGTGGAATCAGGACAGATCCTTGATCTGTTTGCTACACGAGAGAGAATAAATTCTCTCTGATTGAATTCTTGAGATTTTCCAAGAAGCCCTTTACCAGAAAGGCTCTGATACCATGACAGAACAAGAGAATGAAGATGACAGAACAAGAGAATGAATAGAAACAGAGAATTCTTTGGAATTGAATGATCTCCTTGATCGTTCATTGCTTCTATTTATAATACATTATAGCCTTAATCAAGGCAATCACTATGCAATTACAATCTAATTAACAATCTAATTACCAGGAAAGAATCTAATTACAGTTCCTACTTATAGAATGAAAAGATATACATAGTGATGAATTGATAAGCAATCAATTCCCACGTGATTTATGGGCATGGGCTTATTGTACATGTGCCATTGTATATGGGCCTTGGACCAAGTGGTACTAACAGGTCCTAATAGAAGGGGCATTTTCTAGCGCTGCCCATATATATAAGGGAGGGAGGGAGGGAGAGGGAACGTACTTGTAGAGAAAGCAGTAGTCGCACGGCTACAATTGTTGTTTGCGAAGGGGTCGAGTGGTTGACTCCTATAATTGCTGCAACAATGCAACCTGCTGCATTTGCCTCTTCTTCTTCCCTCTTTAGTTTTTCCTCAATCTCTGTTGCCGACCTCCATGTGCATCTTCTTCTTCCCTTTTTCCTCAATCTTTTCTTCCCTCTGCTTCCTTCTTCCTGATGCAGTACATGGTTAAAAGAGCCCTGGGCCCGCCCACAGGGCTGGGTTGGATGGCTGGGTGCACCCAGGGCTCTTTTAACCATCCTTACTGCATCACTTCCTCTTCTCTTTCTTTTTCTTTCTTCTTTTCTTCTTTCTTTTCTTCCCTCCCTTTCTCGTCTCTTCTTTTTTCTTCCCTCTATCTTCCCCTCATTTCTTCGCTCCCTCTTTCTCTTGGTATGTGATTCCGAAAAGAAAGCTGGGGGCCTTTTGGAACTCTCTAAAAGAGTCCACATCCTCTTTATGATTGGACGACACAAGTCTAAATGGCTCTAGTGGGCTCCACAATGGGGGCCCACCTTTTAAATATTTAAGCTTCTCAAGGAAAAAAAATCTACTCGATTCATATTTAAGACATATTTTGGGCCCACTGCAAGTTTGATACTGTATATGTATATTTTTTAAATTCATATGATTTATGAATGACCCCTCTATGTGAGCCCATCTTCCATCAGAGTGAAATTTGGCTACATTCCGGGGAGAGGGCCTTTATTTTGAGTGGCTAGCTTGTAAATAGGTAGGCTCATGCAAATTTCAATTTATACACTTAATTAACATTAGGCTCAACTCTTAAAAGATTTTGTATATATTAATTTTTTGAGTCATTTAGATTTTTCAAAATTGGGCCTTTTGTGAACCTTAATAATTTCCTGCAACTCTAGCCCTACCTTTTTGGGTAATTCACTTGTAAAGTAAATTCAAATGAAGGGTCACTTTAAGAGACAAGAAAAGAAGAGGGGTCTTATAAAAAAAGTACAAAATTTCAAAAATCACCTCGTCTTTTAAAAAAAAAAAAAAGTAAAAAAGTCATTCTCTCATTCCATTAAAAGACAAAAAGGACTTCTTTTTATTAAAAAATGTCAATTTTTGAAAATTTGTATTTTTTGATAAGACCCCTCTTCTTTTCTTGTCTCTTAAAGTGACCCTTCACTTGAATTCTGTTCACAAGTAAATTAACCATACGGGCCTGTACAGGACATTTGACATTCTAGCTCACAATTAGATTAATCACAAAAAATACATTATTAAAGTAAATAAAGAAAAAAAATAAAGTGGTTTAATTTTTCTTTAGTTATATAAGAAAAATAATATCCTCCACTAATTTTACTCCAATAGGAGTTGGGCCAACTTCATATTGATCACTCAATAAAATCTATAAACACGATAGCTTCTAGAATGGCCAACACTTCTACCTCATTGGAATCTATTACTCCAAGGAATCTATTACTCCAACAATTTGGGAGAACGAAAACAAAGCTTCACCCTTGCTGTTATGAAGAATTCATCCAATACCTGTTGGACCTGGCTTGCTTTTTGCTGCTCCATCCACATTGAGCTTTAGTGCACCATCCGCTGGAGGTGATGAACAAACTGCCTTCCTGTCGTTAACCTGACCACGAGACATACATGGCTTCCCAATTAAACATAAATTTCATTAAGCTTGGCATTATTAAATACCTTCCTCATCAAATCCCATTTAGTTACTCCTAAACCTACTGTTAAATTAAGATCCTCCCAAGAAGATGACGTGTCCCTGAAGTATCTGTCATTTCTTTTTGTCCATAAAGTTCAAAGAACAATAGGAGTGATCATCCAAAGCAAAAGACCACATCCCTTGAAGCCTCCATCTCCAAGCCTCCACCAGGGCATCTGGGAGACACTAAGCTAACCTGCACCAATTAATGTAGTAAGTAGTAACTCCAAACATGAGAGGCAACCTCGCAATACAGAAATTAGTGATCCATTGATTCATCTTGCTTCCTGCACAAAACACACATTCGAAATATCTCCTCGGGTTATTCACCGTACATATCTTCTCCGATCTCCAGCCAGCAGAATGCCTCAACTTGTGTGGGACCAAGCCCAACCAGACCAGAGCACACGATGATCAAGGTTGAGGAGGCACATCTATAGCTTAAGCAGAAAGCCTTCATTGAGAACACCCTGGATGTAGATGGCTTCCAAATACGGTTGTCATTATCTTTCTTGCAAATAAAATCATTATAATGCATAGTTGATGACTCCCCATACTGGACTCCCTCAGTTTAATGAAGACTGCTCCTAACACTTCCCAAGACAGAATTTCCCCTGAGCACATCACACTCGCTGACATGCAACTCCTTATTTGTCATCACCCTATACACTCTAGGAAATAAGTTGCATGAGGGCCAACTCCCACCCAATCATCATAACAAAAGTGAGCAGACTAAGGCACCCAATCCCACTTATCCTCCCCAAATTTATAACAATGATTTTCCTCCAAAGGGCTTGTTTCTCCTTCTTAAACTGCCACCATCACTTCGTAAGCGAAGCCATTTTTATATTCCAAGCTACCAAGACCCGAACCCCCAAATCCTTTAGGTTTAATCACCTCCATTTCATTAATTGCATCTTCTTTTTATCATCCTGCCCCTCCAACATGAAGTTTCTTCTAATGTGATCCAACCTTTCACCCACCACCTTAGGGTTGAAATTTGAATAAGGACATGTGTTACACTCGTAAATTGGACATGGTGGTCTTAATCAAACTGATTCTCCCTCCCAACTATAAATACTGCCTTTTCCAGATGGATAATTTCTTCTCAGACATCTGCATCATAGGATCTCATAGCACTTTCGACCTTGGTCTAGCGCCAATCGGCAAGCTAAGGTATTGGATGGAAGCCTTCCCACGAAATGAATGCTATCTTCCTGATGTGTCCATTCCATCCTACAGATGCTATGCAGCTGTATAATATGCTATATATATGTCTGTGTATAAGTTTAGTGAATAAGACACGATCTCATCTTATACATCATTGTAGCTTCAAGTATATTCCCCAAGGGTCTGTTTGGCAAGTCTTATCTGTTTGAAATAGAGCTGATTCAAATAGATCTATTTAAAATAGAGCTGTTTCTGCTAGAACCTCTTACAATTAGACTGTTTGGTATGGCTATTCAAATTAGAAAAAAGCTTGCCATTCTATAAAAGTTATATGGGCAGAGTTGTCATATAATATAATAGTATAGGGAAATTTGTTATGAAGTAGAAGTAGAACAGACAAAGTTGTCATATTATAAAAATTAGAAGGGAAAAAAAGAAGAAGAAGCAAAAAATGTCTGATTGCTATAGATATTCCTGTCTATTTGAAAAGGTTACTTTTGGGTTACTTTTTCAAAAAGAGGCGAAAGCTCTTAAAGCTGATTGAGTCAGACATCCACATGAGTTTTGCTAGTCTCTCTAAAGCAGTGAAACATCTATTTCAATGTCTAGTAAAAACTGCATCTAAAAATCACTTTGATTGGATGATGCTAATTATTTAATGTTAAATAATCAAAATTCGTGGTTTGTTTGAATCACTACTACTTGGCTCTTGTCTTTGATTTATACTGTGAATCATGTTCATCTCTCCTTGCTTGCTTATGAAATACCCAAGCTAGTTTTGATGGTTGGTGTGTTGTGTGAAAACTCTTGACGTCATGTATTTGATAGTATGAGATGGAAATCTTTACATTTCTCTAAATCTCACAGTATCATGTTAAATGATACTGCATTCCCATATCAAGTACCTACTAAATAACTCCAGTGAGGAATCTTGACAGTTAATTCTCAATCTAACTCGATATCAACAATATCCCTGATTGAAGGGTTTCCAAATGGGCCTTAAATATATATTGCGACCTCTCTTTTTGGTTTTGTCGTATGGAAATTATATCAACATAAAAAGGAGATGTCATTCTCATGTAGCAGTGAATAGTAATGATGGCTGGCTCTAACTACAAATAACACTCCACAGTTACATTTGCAGTTGTGTTGGAACATATCAACACTGCTGCAGGTGCAACATTTTTGGAAACCGCCTTAGATTTTTCTATTAGTGAGCTGATGATATATAGATATTCCTCCAGCAGCTTATTGGTCATCCAGTGTTGTAGCAAAACCTTCTGACAAACTTCAATTTGTCCAGAGGACATGACTTTGTTGTTTCAAAGTAGAAATATATGATTCATGTAAAGAACATATTCTGCTGTCAACACAAGATTCGTACAAAGTCTTTAAGTTGCTTTTCTTCAATTTAGTAGTACTCTCTTGATTATTTTTTAGGGAGAACGAAATTTCAACAGATTTGGTGGGTGGCTTGGAAAGAACTCAACAATGGGCAAGAATTTGAGGCTTTTAGAGGATCTGCATGTTCATGTTCTTGCTTCTCGTGAAACAATCATAGACAGGTACGAAATTGCTCGACGTATGAAGTTCAATGAAAAAGGTTACTCTTTTTTTGGGTCTTGGTAGTTTACTGATATTTGTATGCAAGTATTCTTGTATGCGTGCTAACAATGAAGTTCTAGGTTTTCTCAACTCTTTTTACATACTGATGCAAGTAATAAAGATAGATGAAGGTTCAGGGAAAAAGCTTATTGTATCTATATCGTTATGTTGTGATAACTTGAGTAAGGAGGCATAGAGTAACAAATGGTTTTAGGAAAAAAATGCTAAATTCACATGTTGTCTGACTTTAATTTAGAATCTGATCTTGAATATATGCTACTTTTCCGTAGGGTGATCACTCGCGTATCTCGTATCTCGTTGATAACTTGATGAAAACCGTTTTCTAATATCCCCAATAATGATGGTATTTACTGACAAAAGAAAGTCATGGAACAGAAGCTATATGGAAATTAATGGGATGAGTACCATGCCCTTTTTGGGTGATTGATGGCTCCATATATACTATTCTATGATTGATGTTGCATCCCTTAATTAAGGGATGAGTGCTATCAACAAATGTACAAAGATGAGGATCATCTCTAAGATAAGAAGTTTACAAGGTAGAGGATGTCTCTAAGATAAAGAGTGAGAGATCCGGCGGGCCTGGGCCAACGTGCAGATCCGGTTGGAGTCCGGTGTGCCCGTCACCCGCCAAAGAACACCCGGGATAGAAGGGAGCCCACAAGTCTCACATCAGAAACATCCGAGTCCAAAGCTTGGGCTTAAGTACCCATGGTTACCTCCACTTTAATAGCTAGCTTTTGCGATGGGTAAAGCCCATGGCGTTACAAAGAGAGATGAGACTTCCCATATGTTGTCTGAAGAGAGTCGGTTTTCTATTGGGCAACCATCTTCTTTTTGAGATTTGACATCTAATTTCACAGGAGTATCTGCTGTTAGAGTCTCAGTGAGTCGTGCAAGGCCAAGCTAATACTCCACATATTTTCATTGATGCACTTGAATTCCTATTAATGACTTTTGAACCTCAAGGCCAAGAAAGTATGTAAGAGGTTCCAAATTCTTCATGTGAAAGGAGCATGCAAGAGGAGCCTTGAGATATGCGAAATCATAGAGTCATCTCTGGTGATGATAGTACCTGTCCAAATATGAGTGGGATGATGATCCCCCGGGATGTAGTAATAATAGAAAAAATGATCATTTGGATTTTTAAAAAAGTGAGCTGGCAATATGGCAGAGCAAAATTTTTCAAACCAAGCATGTGGTGCTTGTTTAAGTCCATAAATTGACTTCTTGAGATAACAAACCAGTCTGGGTGAATATTGATATCCTGGTGGGTGTGACACATGGAAAACTTATCCTAAATCTCCATGGAGAAATGCACTTTTCATGTCCATCTGAAATAATGTCCAATGCCTGACACATGTGACTACAAGTTTCAAACAGTGGACTTCTTTGCTACCGGAGCAAAGGTCTCATCATAGTTGATGCAGTCCTGATTCAAATTGAACTGTCCTGTGATGCCCAAAACCCATAACTATTCCAGAAAGTTTTCATCAGAAGGATCTCAAATTAATATTAGCAACTTACATGTAAATTTTATTAGTAGAGGAAAAGATATCTGGAAAAAAACAACTGGTTCAAGGATAGGACAATAGAAAATATGCTTTATTGCAGATAAGTAGATGAAACTGAAATTTACTGTAGCTGTTCAGAACAGTTGACCAACATCCCATATATAGAAGTTCTTAAAATAAAAACCATAAACTATCCTAAAACAACTCAAATCCTATTCTTACTAACTTGCCTAAGATTTAGAACTCCTAACTACACAAGAATTGATAAAAGAAGGAAAGAAACTACAAAAAAGATGTCATTAGAAGAAGTACAAAAGGATCCTAAATTTTTAGTTGGCTGGAATGTCCAGAACTCCCGAGACTTCTGAATTCTGATCTGTGGGGCCCAGATGGCCCATCCAGAGACCTTGGACATATAAGGGGATGTGGTTCCCTCATGGGTTTGGGTGTGTTTTTGTGTTCATACGGACAGCCTAGATCAATGAATGATGGGTCCACCAGATGAAAAATTGAGATCATAAAAAACCAAACCTGTATGAGAAGTTTGGCTTGGACCAAACCTATATGATAAGTTTGGCTTGGACAAACAAACTACAAATTTATTTGGGCTTTGAATGTGTAATTTTCTTTGACTAGAATCACCTTCATTTTGTAATGAAATGAAGGAGATAGATATAAAAGATGCCATAGGGATGCTTCAAGGTTAGTGCTGTATGACTTGGCCGAATTATCATCTCTGCTTTACAAAGCCATCATTAGGTGTTCTTGATTTTGGAAGCTCTATATCCATTAGAAAGATATATCATTCCTTTCCTGCAATTTTATGTTCTCTTTATTGGATGAAGCCAAGCATTTCTGATTTCCTAAATATTGCAGGGTAACAGTGCGAACTGATTTATTCTCTCTTCTTCTGAAACAATTGACAAACCCCCTTCGGGAGCTTTCTAAGGTTGGAAGTTTGTAGTTGAATTCTAGCTCTGAAAACTTATGCAGCTAAAGATCTGAACAGAAATTGAATGTATTCCATCTTCATGTGAAAATGATAAACAGGATGTTGCGGTTCAGAAGGTTGTGGAGTTCATGGATGCTTATTCTCTAAGTCAAGAGGACTTTGACACAATTGTGGAATTGTCCAAGTTCCAGGTATTTATACCTACTTCCTATAATTCTCTGCCTTTCATCAAATTCTCAGGTGTCTTTTGATCGTATAAGTAGGGCAAATGGTTTTGCAGATTGCTTAGCTTAGCAAGGGGTTGACTGTTTATGTAATTTAAGTGCTTTTGTAATGTAGGTGTGGTGGGTGTATGGTATAGAACTCTTATACCGGAACACTTTGTTGAGGTCTTCTTTGTTTTCTACTATTTAATCTTTTTCTTTCTAATGCATTTTCAAATTTATCGATAAAAAAAAATTCTCTGCCTTTTAAGGAATGAAGAAAATGTCTTTTGTCTTTGTCCCTTGGTCCAGGTCACTTTGTCTCTTTTCAAAATGTGCGTTTCTTGAACCTGCCATCTTCCCACATGGTTTTAACTCTCAGGGGAATTTCAATGATAAGAATAATGTAAGCGAGACCTTTCTGTATCTAGTTCTCACACTGCTTCTTGCTTCTATTTCTTCAATCTGAGAACTATGATCTAAATGCTTCAGCTATTCCTCTGAGCTCAGCTGGTTTGTTATAACACTTAAAGTCTTGTCATCCATGTTTATTTATCATATGATGAGGAGTTAGATAGATGATATAATGTGGTGACTTTGGTCTGAGAAACTATTGAGAAAATACTCTCCAAACCAATGAAGAGCAGTTTTTCCCTGAACATCTAGGAAGTGAGGCCTGTTTAATTAGAAAGTTAATTTTCTATTATATTGAATGTTCTTAGAAGTAGAACCTTCAGGTCTTTAAAATACATATTTTTAAATTTCTTGTTTCTACTTCACCATTGCTTCCTGTTGTCACTGTGGTTTATTGGTTTTGGGTTTAGATTCATAAGTAGATGAATATCCTTTTCATCAATTTTTAAAAAACTGAATCAGAGGTTGAGCTGCTAAATTTGACAGTTCAGTCTATAAAGTTTGATCCAAGCTGACCATTATGCCAGTCCTTTGAAACTTTGGTTGATACCAATCTGATCATCGCTTTGTGCATATTTTTTATGGTTTTGACTGGTAATTTTACCAAAATGATTTAATCTGGAGTTTGTTCTGGACTCATCACTCTGAGGTGCCAACGAATCCAAACTAGTCCAGCTATGGTCAGTTTGTTATTTAGAACACTGCTTCTGCTGCGTTGTACTCTTCAAACGTCAGTTTTTTTTGCACTGGATTTTCTTTCTTCTTTTTTTTTCATAGCTATGTACATATGACATCAGGGGCACCCGAATCCTCTAGATGGCATACAGCCAGCTGTTAAAGCTGCACTCACAAAGGCATACAAGCAAGGGAGCAGATCACGTGTGGTGCGAGCAGCAGATTTGATCACCCTTCCTGGCATGAAAAAGGCTCCAAAGAAACGGATTGCGGCGATGTTAGAGCCAGTGGAGGATGGTTTACCAGAGGTGAATGATGATGCTTTGGCTGAAAGTGAGGAAGAAAACTCATCAGATGCAGAAGATCAAGGTACATTTCCTCTAAATGAATAAAAATTGTGGGTTTTGTCGACCAAAAGGTAAAACACATGCTGTTTCATTTTGACTATGGCCTAGTAGCTTGCTAGTTTAAATAATATATGATGTTGATCTGATGAGTTGCATCAGCGGATGGACCATGCCCGAACTAACAGAAAAAAACTTGACTTTTTTTTTTTAGTTAGATAGGTGAGTGAGTGGTACACTTAACTGTGAGACAACCTACCATCCCTGGGCAGCTATGTGAGATGAGACACACTTGGCATTGGGTTGTCTCCTATTTCTCAAAAACTTGACTCAATTGATAGAAACTAGATATCTTCCATTTGAATGATCATCCAACATCCTGTTTTATAGAGTAAATTGGCTTCATTTATGTTGGCTTAAGCCATATATTACCATTATAAAGAAAGATATATATATATATATGATAAGAGTAAAATAGAAGAATTCTCCTCTCTCACAGCTACCATATCTCATTCCCCTCAAGTTTAGGTGCGAGCCAAAGAAAAAAAAAACCATTTATGAACAATACCTAGCTATAGCTCAGCTGGTTAGGGACATATGTTTGCACCTGTGCATCTCTTGCACGAAGTTTTTTGTGTGAGGCATTATGTGGGGCTCACCTTATGATCAACTCGAATGGATTGGACTGTTGCATCGAGTGTGGGATTTTTATTCAAAATCTTTTAACTTGTGTGGCATAGATTCAACCCCCTCACGTTCACTAACCCCCCATGAATATTCGCTCACCTTAATTTGAGACTAATCTGAATTAATACTTGCCGTTGGATAAAATTTCTTTAAGAAATGAAACTTATAAATGACGGCCATGTGTCATAGCTTGAGCAAAAATGCATATGTAAGTTCTAGGTGAGTGAGCAGAAATGCATATGTAATCCCAAAAATCTTTTAACATCGCTTGCGATAATATCTTCCAGCTATTTATAAGGTTTTTACTAAAGGATAAGAATAAGAGATAAGGATAGATGAGACGAGTTTGAGATTCAAAAATAGATGAGAAGAGCTTGAAATTTAAAATAGAGATGAGGACAATAGAGGACATTACAATGGGATGGTTTTCAGACCAAATCAAGTTTCATTTTTTTTTTTTTTTTTGGGTAAATAATCAAGTTTCATTTGATGATAACCAAACCAATCCTGTTCGTGAGACCTGCAATTGGGTTATTCAAATGCTACCTCTAATCGAAGCCATTAAACTTGTAACTAATGAGCCAAGTTTAATTTGGCCCCTTCCATTGTAACTCAAAACAAAATGTGAAACTGAATAAATGAAGTTTTAAATCGTGAGACAGAGGGGATGGATTATCAAATCTTCTGCAGGTTTCGGTGGGCCCATCTGCAGGCTCCATGTGGAGTGTGGACTCCTCCATCTTGCTCCTCTGCCACCAAGCACAACTTTTATTTAGTTGTTTTAACTATCAAATGGATTTTTTGCTAGTGATTTTTGCATTAGACTGACAGTCCTGTTTCCCATCAGACGCAGACATTAATGGTGATAAAAAAACGCAGATGGACGTTCAGAGTAGCAAGTCAAAAGGTGAGTCTTGTGAACTAAGCTATTTTCTGTTTACAAATGTCACTAGTGCATGTAGGGATGTCAATGAAACTCTTACTACTTCTTGCTTTCCCAAAGAACCTGACCGGAAAATCTGGGTGTGGACCATCGATAAGGTCCTAGTAAGAATCATGTCAGGTCCAATGGTCCATACACAGAAACCGGAGTAAGTGAGAACTAGTTCTCACCTATTATATGAGAACTTTTTTGCGGGGCCCAACTAGCAACCCATCCAAACCTAGCAACCAATAGGGAATCCCCTGATAGTCACTAATCCCAAGGATTGGCACACATCCGAATGGACTAAACCGTTGCATCGAGGGTTGAATATTTATTTGAATATGAAGCCATTAAACTTGTGGGCCACGGATGAAGGGGTTAGGTGCCTGAGTTTGGGGTCAAACTTGATACTTGGGGTGGTCTCACATGGATCTTTCCATCCCCCTTGGTCCCATCCCCAAATGGGGCTGACAATTGGGCCCTACAAAAAAGTTCTCACATAATATGTGAGAACAGTTCCCAACAGAATATTACCCATATATAAATATATATATATATATATATTGACAAAATATTATAGAAATTTATATTGACATTATATTCATTAAAATTTCAAGAATGGCCTATGGGTCCCACCTTTTCCCCCCTTTTCCCAGTAAATTAGCACTCAAATTCAAACTCAGCCAAGTTTTTTAGGCTCTTGAGTTTATCATGCAAAATTTATTACCCATCTAAGTTTCTAATGGCCAGGATTTGAATAACTATGAGGCCTTCAGACTAGTAACTGCCCTACCAGATGCTTCCAATTTTGGGCACAGGTGGGTCTAGTAACTGCCCTACCAGATGCTTTCAATTTTGGGCACAGGTGGGTCATTAGGAGAGATGAACACCCGCCCCCCCCCCCCACCCCCCCCCCAGGTGAGCCCTTCAGGCCGGCCGTTCAAGCTTTTGGACAGACTACCCATTCCTAAATATGGCTCTAATATATCATTTTGAAATTATTTTTATTGAAATATGTAATATATTAGGATTTACTTGGATTTTGAGTCAGGCAATTCAGGTCCAGGTCAATGGACCTGACCTGTTTACGTAGGCACGCACTTTTATTGAACTTCTATTTCTCTCTTCTATCATGCTCTGTATCTTTGTAGGAATTCATGTGGAACTAGACTTGAAAAGCACTGGAAATTCCAAAGAAAAGAAGACGCCGGCAAGCAAATCAAAAGCTTCTCAATCTGCAGGGAAGGGTGGGCGAAGTTCAGGAGCTACCAAGAGGAAGAGATGATAGGGCTGTGAAATCAGATTCAGCAACTCTCCCAAAATGTAAAGGCCTAAAATGATTTGTATTATGTGGGCCAATTTTTTTAACAGCTTTTCCTTTTGAGATGAGCATACGATAATGTCTTCTTTCTTTTGATATTTTTAATCTAGTAGGAAAATCTGTGTCCTCTGCATGTAAAAATGAAGCCTTCTAGCCTACTTGCTTGCCTGCCTTTGCTTTCTCTGCTTTAGGTTTGTCATCTAGATACAGTCGCCCCTATGACATAACCAACTGGGGTCAGTTGTCTTGCCTATTCCCTTGTGTCCCATTCGTGACATGTTTTGGAGTCAAGCTGCCTATTCCCCTGTTATTTCTGTTGCTGGCTGACTAATTAGAATGGTACTTGTAAGTGCAGTCGCTTTAAATGTGTCGATTAATACTTGATTCCATTGGCTTTTGCTGCTTGATGACTTGTTGCATTAGGAAAGGCATTCTACTGAATTGGCTTAGGACTCTTCTGGTTTCTGTAATGTGTTCCTGCTTTTGTTATTCTGATAGTCAGTGGTTGCTACTTTATAACTCTTTGTTCTATCTACTAGCCAGCTTTAGCTCGTACTTCATTCCAGCAATCTCATCTCAGCTATATGTGGGGATTGATTACCAGATCAGTAACTATTGTTTTACCTCATGATGGCCAGATGCGGCAGGTGATCCGGATTTTACACATAAAAATTGAAGTATTGGATGTAGTACCACATGATGTGTTGCCCATTTTTAAGTATCCGTGCATCATAGGTGTTACCACAGGTCATGGTGGGATCCACCGTATTGAGAACCTGGATCATGAACAAAAGCATCTCTATGAATTCAATCTTATGCAAAGAAATCGTATGCTAATAAATCTCTTCCTCGAAAGTGGCTAAAATTTATAAGATAGATAAATAAAAGGCGAAGATTCGCAAATGACCATCAACTAACTATCTTTATGGTTGAAAATAATAACCAACCACCACCCCCATAAATGAAATCCTTGAAAAGTCAAGGTCTAATCTCGGTGGCCATCGTCCTTTTAACATTCACTAGCTGGAACACATTTTACCATGAATATCTAAAAATTCAATTCCATGCAAACAAAGTGGCACTTTCTCTCTCCATAGAAAAGTAGAGAGCCACCAATCATGTTGGATAATTCCCAGAGGCATGCTTGACAACCATATTTCATATTAAAATAAAATTTTGATTTGTTCTCACATGATTTGGTGTACCTGTCTTTATGTAGTTTATTTATTTATTTATTTAAAATTAACATTTTAAAGATTTTGAAGTGTAGAAAAAAGGAGTTGAACTTAGTGATTCGTGTAATTCTCTTCCTTAGCTAGAGCTTGTCATGTCAATCCGGTACTCAGGTGAGGGAGCCTACCCCTAGAAACAAACAATTTTGTTTTTAAAAGAAAAAAGCCCAAGGGCCGAGCTTTGACATTTTTATTTGCAGAGGGTCGGGCTTGGACACTACTTAGGCTCGTATTAGGCCCTTCTATTTTTTATTTTATTTTACATAATATGTATTTAAATATATTTTTTCTTCTTTTTTATGTCAATTTTCTTCATATCTATTAGTGATTTCCACATTTGTTTTATTTGTTTGTAATAGAGTTAATTAGAGGAGAATGTTAAGGTGGTTTGGACTACGGGTAAGAATTGGTTGGGCTATGGTTAGGTCCATGGTGTATCTGGCTTGAATCTGAAATGGTTTATACACAACCCATTTCCATACCTATACAATGGGGGACCCAAATTTATGTCTGAACTCACATGGAATGCCCAAAACATATATCCTTATCTGATTTGGATCTGAACCCATCTCTCCTTTTCTTCTTTGTCTCATCATGAATTTTGGCCCAATCCCATTAATTTAAACCTGTGGGGATTTTGTTGGGCAAGGAAAAATAAGCATTGCAAATATGTTTCAATCATAATTACTAGAAGGGTAATGTTCAGGTGGGAACTGTTCTCACATATTATGTGAGAATTTTTTTGTGGGGCCCAATTGTGGGCCACATTTGGGAATGGATCCAGGGGGGATGGAAAGATCTATGTAAGACCCCCCCAAGATCTCGTGTTCAGCAAATTTTTCTAACGAACTTTACATTCAGATTTTGTTTATAAACAAACATAAAAAGTATAATATGAATTCCATGTGTAGCACCCAATGTTGAAATGCTCTTGAATGGTAAAGGGGCCCACTTGAGATGGAGTGTTCGAATTGTGTTTCTCTACCATATGGAAGATCCATGAGATGACTAGGTGCATGAAAAAGTACACGACGAAAATGGCGTTTTCAAATGGAATGGACTAGCACCAATCCTTTTTAATAATATAAGAAGACAAAATCATGAATGCCTTGTAATGCAAGGTTGGCAAAAAACTATTTAGGTCATTGCTCACAGTCTTTTTAAATGAGTTTGATTAAAATCAAACACTCAATTTCAGAAAAGGACTAAAACAACTTCTTAACATTTAAATACCAACAGTTATATTGATGATGTAGGGCAAGAGGCATGTAATATTTGCTAGATAGCAATTTTCTGGACTCAGGTTAGTGTCTTTTGTTCATGTTCTTTTTCTGGACTCAGGTTAGTGTCTTTTGTTCATGTTCTTTTCTGTCAGATATGAAAGTGGAATTCACATGTGAAAGTTAAGTAAAGATATTGAAAATGGAAAATTTTTACTCATGTAATGTGCTAGTTTGAATGAGTTCCCTATAGATATAAATCAGGGATGGTGTTTGTTCCTGACTATAGTTACCTCATTCACAATATTTCGTTGAGTTTGCAATTCACAATTTGAGACTTAGTTTTATTACGAAATTTAATAGAGTAGGTTCATTTGATTCGCTTCTCAACTCGTACGCTTTGGAGGTCACGTTCGAGAAGTTTGATGGACTAGTGCATTTGTGCGCGCGCGCTATAATTCCATCACTAGAGCGCTAATCTTAAATCCAAATTATTCAAAATTAACTGTTATTTACATTTAATCTAGGCAAAATTTCACTTCAATCAAAAGTTAAACTCACACCCAAAATGATTATGTGAAAATCACATGGTTGAAATAAAAGCTAAAGTAAAATCTCATGGTTACTGGTGATCAATCTTAGGGTGTGGCTGACTTTGATTGGACTTGGGTTAGCCCTAATACATGGGGGTGTATTGCTTTTGAGTAACTCGGACTTTTGGATAGACACCACTAGATGAGATTAGCTCATTAATAATTCATGAATCAAACTACCAATTGTTTGAAAAAAAATAACTATTTGTAGTTTGATGTCGCCCTCCCACATCCAACATTTGATAACTTTTCTCTGATTTAAGGTGACATCATCTTCATTTCTCATCAGCTCTTAGTCTGCTGTTTAATTTTTCAAATCTCTTATGGGCTCTTGCATGCATTTTCAACCTCACAAATCACCATCTTCATTTCAAACCAACTCAATATTGTCCACACTTACAACTCCCAGACGAAAAACTAGATGACAAACACTACTCAACAACATCACCATCTCCCTTATACGAGCCAAACATTAGGCACAAATAACATACAAATATGTAGGAGGAGGTTGTATTGTATATGAAGCTATGAGCTGAGAAATGGAGAAAATGATAAGAAGAAAGAGATGATTTTTTTTTTCAAGCAGGGAGCTAAAGGGTGTGTATATAGCCGACCCCACCTAGTGGAAAAAGGCTTGGTTTGATTTGATTTAGGGAGCTAAATGATTTGTATAGGATACTCAACGTAGCTTTCATACTCACACCTCATAAAAAGTTCTTCTTATGCTTTCTCAAAGAGAGGAAAGGGAAAGGGAGTGGGATTACATGCTGTCAATTTTTTCCTTTTCTTCATTTTCTGCTGTAAGAGTTAGGATCCGACAGTGGGTTCACTTGGGAAGAATTTAGTTAATTAAAAATAAATTGCCCTCTCTTAAATGGGTCTTCCTTAAATTTCACATTGATAGGATTTGGATGTGCAATCAGGCTGATAATGTATAAAAAAATGTAAATAAAATAGTGCAAGAATTCAAATGGTTTACAGTAATTAATTTCATGGTGCCAATCCACTAGCAGCATAGTGGATGGGTATCTCCCTCGCCTTAGACACAATCAGGGGTCAATCCTTGATTAATCTGTTCAAGAGAGAATTGTGATTGCGTGCGTGTGGGTGTATATATTAGAACAAAAAAAGAAAGTAATAATAATAATAATGCAGTAGACCTAGCTCCTATTAGAGTGAGATTTTGCTATGATTCATACAAGAGGAGGCATTTTTCTTGAGGATCAAGCTTTTCATAAACAGGCCTCACAAATAAGCCTAACAATATTAGGTTTACTGACCCGCATTAAATGGGTTGAGTTAGGGTTAACTTGATAACCTGCATGACCTGTATATACTTTTTCCAAAATATATATCATATAGATACTTGGATAAAAGACTGGCAGACCATTCCACTTTTCCTACGTTCATATAGTTCTTGAAATGAAGATATGCTTGGCATAAGAACTTACAATGGACCAGAAATAGATGGATTGATTGAATACATGGGCAGAGACTTTAGAGTTTTGGTCAGGTTAACTAGGTTGCACCGCCAAATTTGTGGGGTCTGCAGGTAAACACAAGTCTGGTAAGGTTGACCCACATTGGATACGGGTTGAAAAATCTGACCTGTTTTAAAAATAGGTCGTTTATTATAGCTTGGTGTCCAAACTGTGAACCCCAAATGTTGACCCATCCCAATCTATTTTCCACCCCATAGACAATCCCCTTGATGAGTTCGAATCTTTGAGGATGGACTCACATTATATAATATAATTGATTATTACTCATAATATATATAGTCAGTATCATTATTAATATATAATTATTCATACTATCAATATATAGTTGGGGGTTTTATTACAGAAAAATTAAGCTTAAAATTTGATTAAACGAATTTATGAAGAAAATTAATAAAATTACGGTAAAGTTGTTCGTACATTTTTAGACCAAACTACCCTCATTGACGATATTGTCAAAGACCTGCCACTCCTCCTCCTCTTCTTTTTCTTCTTCCAGCTTCACCTAACCCACCATATGGATGATTTCTCTTTTGTCTAGAATATATGCATGTTTCCCCTTTTGTCTCTATGTAAATCAACACAAAAATCCACAATCTTATTCAAGTTTGGTTAAACTATCTCAAAATTAAATACGAAATATTAAAGAAGAATTCATTTCGATATAGAAGTATAAAAAGGTAAAGTGAATGGGTCTTGCTATGAGGCTCCTCGTTGCAACCTGGAGGTGTCCGCTTCGAATCTTGGTAGAGGCTCCAGGTGACGACTTGGTGGTGTCCAGTCTTTGGGTTCAGTGTGCATTCTGAAACATTAAGTGGTGGTCGAGGGTATGGAAGCTACCAGAGCCCCATAAAGTGCGGCTGTGGTGGTGGATTTCTCTCGTCAGCGATCAACCCCTAGCGGGGACTTAACTTGAAAAAACAAAAGGGGGGGGGGGGGGGGGGGGGGGGGGGGGTTTTCATTGGTCAAATTGATCACGTGATTGAGAATTTGGGTTTTTCCTAAAGTAAGATTTAGGTTTTTCATTCTTTTGGTATTAAAACTTGGTTTAAAAATACTGAATATCATCATATATTTTAGTATCTTGCAAATCTGATGGTAGTTTGTCAGTTCCAAATCTCTCATTGTTTGGGTCCTAAGATTGTGTAAATATCCCCAATTCATAGGGACTCTTAAGATTAAAAAAACTTGAAAACAGGGCTATTTGGGACTAGCCATGGAGGACTACTTGATAAATCCCTACTGGTCAAAATTATATGGACATAATTTGTAGGAGAGAACATGAGTTGCAGGAGATCAAAGGCGAAGAGGCTGAGCTGCAGGTTTTACAATATTGTCAATTCATTGATGATATATATCGTCAACTAGATGATGATACCGTCAATGTCTTTACATGATTTGAACTTCAGTTTTTATACAGAAGTTAAGTTAATTGACTGATACAATCCTAGATAGAAACAAATTGGAAATGAATCAGAAATTCGAAGGAAAAAAGGCTGAAAAGTTGCTGGAATTTACTGCTATGTAAGAGCGTTTATGGCCAGAGATGAGAATATTGTCAATTCATTGACAAAATCATCCATTGATAAGTTTCATATTTGACCTTGAGTTTATTTTTTTTCCCATAGTAAAGTGAACATATTGAAGTCATCCAAGGTAGGGAGAAACTTGAAATGGGTCTAAAATCTGAAGGGAAAAAAAAAATCATACAAACACTACAAAACATCTTCATACAAATGCATTAAAACACATCTTAATGTGTGTACAAATACAAATATACAAAACATCTTCACACAATTACTAAAAAACATCTTTCAACAATCTATTATCCATGATACAGGATTGGTCTAATGTAACATGGCAAAAAATAAAAAATAAAAAAATAAAAAACCCATCACTTCACACTTCATTTTGGGGATTTAATGAAGGCACTTTGACGGTATTATCAACTATATAACTGATGATATAGACAATGGGGTATTCTCTAAAAAAAAAAAAATGCACAAACCACTGGCCCATAGCTTCATTTTGTTTTCATAAAACCGTTTAATCAGATTTTTAACTTAATTATTTTGTAAAAAACACATAAAACAAACATGCAGGCATGTGTTTTTTATTTATCAGTAAAGTGAATGTCGAGTAGTATAAAAGACAATGGTTAGGTAGAAGTGAGGTATATATAGTTTCTAATAAAGTAAGAATGCATTTGTTTCTACGAGACAAAGTAATCTGAAACGAGATGAGAAGTCAATAAGTGGTAATTAACCACTTTACTTGTTCTTATGAGGTGGAGTTTTTTGGAGGCTGGTAAATTAGTAAAGTTTCAATTTTTTAGTGGTTGAAGCTTTATTTTTGCGCTTGTTGTGACAAACCAAAGTAAAGTTTTTGACAACTAAAATTACTTCACCACATAGTTTACTTCAAATATTGACTCATGTACATAGTTTAACATCATGCTTTGTAGATAGGTGGAGAGTGAAATTATTGTGCAGCCTGCAACCATGTAAATAGTGATAGAGATAGAGAGAGATACAGAATATAATGATAGAGAGAGAGATAGAGAATACTTATATACGGAGAAGGGTGTGGATGATACTAGGACATTCTTATTGGTGATTCTTGTCGCACAAAAAACATATAGAGAGATTTTGAGATTCTTGTCGCACAAAAACATGGAGAGAGAGAGAGGGGGAGATGCTTCCACCTCACCTAGGCCTGTTAATTTAGCCCGTTGAAATGAGTACACGGCCTGGCCCGGCCCGGCCCGAACTCATATATTTTTGGCATTACTTACTGTGAGCATGCAACTTACGGCTGTGATTAGTGAGCTAGCAATAAAAAAATTAAGAAGAACGTTGATGCTAAACCTGTAAAGTACATCTTCCAAAATAAAAATTACTAACCCCCACAAAGCTACATGTCCGCCATGTTGCTTGTTGAATTGTATTGCCTGTCTCAAGCCCGAAAAAAAGGAGGGTTTAAAATCCGGTGATAGTATAGGAATAATTAGAGAATGTTGATCTTATGTTCAAGATCGTACTAAAAATCAGGCCCGAACCTGCACGGAATGAGACTTGACATAGGCCCGCTCAATTTAGGGCAGGGATTGGATAACCCGGGGTAGGCCCGTCCAATATTCGGGACGGGATTGAACAACCCATGCCCAAACCCGGCCTGACCCATTAACAGGCCTAACCTCAACTGATGCTTCTATACACTATAGGTTACTTCCTAAACGACACCATAGTTAGGCACTTTTTGTTGTATGGTCCCTGCATCAGACGTCAGTTGGGGTTACTCTTTTTGGAATATTTGTGTGTAACCTTTTCTCTTTGACAGCACGAGCTGCAGGATATGGGATGTGCACACCTGACACCCATTAAAAACTCCAAATTAAGGGGTCTATTTTGCCATGAGAGTTGTCCCTAGAATATACTTATTGCCAGAATGACTGGTTGTGTTGGTGCTGAGCTTGTTAAAGAACGTTACGTAGGAACGGTTCTCACCTATCATTCCTCTCATACATACTTTCTGCGAAAAAAAAAAAAAGAAGTAGAAGTAACTTCAATGGAAGTAATTTAAAAAAAAAAAAAAAACTTTGATGGAAGTAAACTTCAATGAATAGCAGTGCTAAGTAAAAGGTGGGATGAAAATAGCCACTTACTTCACTAGTAACTCACGGCAGTTCTCACATGGTTGTCTAGGATTTGAATCCCGGATACCCCACCTTTTTCTACTTATATGAGATTGTTTTTTAATTTATGGGGACTGTCTTCTCGTGTGCTTGTGGGAGGCTGCATCACAGAATTAAAAAAAGTAAGAGGTAGGACAGCCACTTTGAACTTAACAGGTGGGACCCACCGATGTGTTTATAGCTGGGGACTCTAGATATGTCCGTTTGGCATTTTACTTTGAAAATCAAGTGGAGTTGAATGAAATAAAAAGTATGAATAAAATATATAATGGGATATGATGGTATTTTATTTTTAGTTGTTTGGGATGGAATATTGTTGACTTTTGGTATGGAAAATGTATTTTTTTTTTTGTCTTTTAGTTAATAAATGTAATTACTTTTTAATTTTTTGTTGAAAAAATTGGAGGGAATTTGATAAAAAAAATGCTTTTGATGTGATGTGTTAGTGACTTTACTCCACTCAGGACTTTAAGTGGAAACCCAAACGAGCAGATTGAATACCCATCTCTCTCTCTTTATAAACAGAGTAGGAATCCTACTTATAAAAATAGCAGAGCCTCCTAGGCCACAATCTATCACCTTACCCTTCTACTATGGCCAACCCCATTTCCCTCCCTCTCCAAGAGAAACTCCCTCGAAAGAACACTCTCAAAAGAGCTTCAGATCTCTTCATCTTCATTCTCCTCCTCTCTCTTTGTTCCTATCGTCTTCTCCACCTCACTACACATGGACTTGTGTGGCTCCTCGCCCTTGCATGTGAGTCATGGTTCACCCTCATGTGGTCCTTGATTATGAACTCAAAATGGAATTTGGTCGACCACAAAACATACCCAGACCGCCTCACAAAAGGGTATGCATCAATAATCAAATAGCCAAGTGGCTGTTTCATTAAACCATGGTAATCAAAATCTTCATTTTCATTTTTCCTTGACACTGTTTGGTTGTGTATGCTATGTTATTCTTTAGGTTGAGAGAGCTTCCACCAGTGGATATGTTTGTCACAACTGCAGATGTTTCGCTCGAACCGCCTATTGTAACGGTGAACACTGTGCTTTCTCTATTGGCTGTGGACTACCCTTGTCACAAGCTAGCCTGTTACGTATCGGATGATGGATGCTCTCCTATCACCTTATATTCATTGATTGAAGCTTCCAAATTCGCCCAGCTCTGGGTTCCTTTCTGCAAGAAGTATAGTATTAGAGTCAGAGCTCCTTTCATGTATTTCTCAACCAGACCAGAAATCCCAAGTGGGGTTTTGGAGGAGGGCTTTCTGCATGATTGGAGAAGGATGCAGGTAATTGAAGATAAGGGGAAATTTACAGATAGACACTTTATATTTCTTATATTTACATAAACAACCTCTAATTTTATTTTTCCAATTCTTCTTTTCAATGATGTCCTATGTCCATCATACATCAACAGAATCTTCCAAGTATTTCAGCTGGTTATTCTAACCAACATCATCAATTCATTGGACAAAACAATAATTTTGAATCTCGAACGATATCGGAGGCTTTTTTTGTAATTTTGGAAATTATATTCTCACTGCCATTAGTATTATCCCTACAAAAAAAAAAAAAAAAAAAGGAATACAAAAAAATCATAATTTTAATATGTTCATTAAAATTCCCAATTTTCTGAAAAGAATTTACATTTAAATAGCCAACCACCTCAATACTGCTCAAACCTTTGTTTCCAATCATGTTGACTGAATCCAACTAGTGTTTTTCTAAAAGTACACAAAATGTGCTTATCTTACAATTATTTTCAGTAAACCACATGTGGGACATATGGTTCAAAGAATCAAAATGTTAAATATAGATGCTAACTGTAGTTAAAGAGCAATTTCTTCCTTTTTGAGTGTTTTCAGTGGAAACCCGTCAATTAAAATGGATCAAGACTTTCTTGGATTTTGACCATGGTCAATGTTGCAGACAAAAAAAATAAATATGATATTTAGTAAAATATTGAAAAAAAGCAACTCATTCGCTGCTTATTTTTTCCTGCCGTCTGTTTTAATGATTTTTTGTTGGTTGGTTTTGTCTGGGCCACTGGCCTCTTTTCTATGGTGGATTGGTTTGGTTTTTCTTTTAGGGCAAATTGGACGGTGACTTTTTTTTTCTTGGCTTTTACTACCTTTTTATTGAAAGTGTACATATCTATGTGTACGACCGTACGCAGGAGAAAATTATCCATACTCTATGATAAGTTTAAAACGTGTTAGTCGAAACAGTGGTCCCAAACAATAATTAAGAGAATCTAATTTTACCAATTCAAGAAATGGTGCTGATCATTTTAACATTGCTATCTCCTGAATTTTTGTAGTAGAACCACAATCTAATCCAGTGTCCCTATAAACACTTCAAACTTCTCATCATGTGCATGTTTGTTTCCTCCTGTGTGCAGAGTGACTATGAAGGACTAAAACGAAAAATAGAGGAAGCAGCTAAGAAACCTCTTCCATTTCCTCTCACTGGTGAATTTGCAGAGTTTTCCAACATTGAGCGTGGAAACCATCCAAGCATAGTTAAGGTATGGTTTGGTGACTAAAGAAGCTGTAGCTAGTGACCTTTCTTAAGCAAACATTTGATCAGGATGTGTGAGCTTTAATATTTTCAATTTTGTTTTGTTCTGTAATGATGTCTGTAGGTTATATGGGAGAACAAGGACAAGGTTCCAAATGGGGTGCCACATCTTGTATATGTTGCCAGAGAGAAGAGGCCAAAGCAAGCCCATCACTTCAAAGCTGGGGCCATGAATGTTCTGGTAATTTAATTTGTGAAAGCTTACGTACCAAATAGGCCCAACTTGGGCCACACAAAGATCTGCTTAAGGCGGTTGGGCCCAATAAACTGTATAATGGATCACCTCCTGCCCAACTCTAATTGTTCGGAGGTTGGATCAGAAACCAAATCCAACCCGAATGAAACCCGAAGCCAACTCAAACTATGAATTCCCTACCCGAGTGCGACTTGGATGGACTCGATTGACTCGGAGTTGACTCAGTTATGTGATGTACAATATAAATTATTGGGTGCTCTTCTAAGGGTATAAAATTAGGAAATATATATGCTTTGTATGAAGTATAGTGTATATTATACTAATACAAAGTGTATATATATAGGGAAATTTACATATATAACAGCCTGCATTTGTCTCTTATATAGTTATAAGAATCCACTTCTACTCTTGAATATTACACAAAAAACTTGACTAGAGATCAAAAGCTAAAAACAATTGCTCAGAAAGATGATCAAAACCACCATTTAACCACAGCAACTCTCCATAGTTTATAACATTAGTTAAAGTTAACATTGTAAACAAACTATAATAATTTAAACTAATGTAAAACTACCATATATGTATGCATGGTAACAATAGGTAATTTACAAATAGGACTGTAACCAGCATCTTGGTGCATGTGGGTTATTCTAATCAGTTTCAAACAATAAGTTTAAGAGAAACTATTGTAAGGTAAGAATATATTTGTCTTTTTATACAAAAGGTAAGTTATGGTGGTTGTTTGTAAATGTAGAAAAAGACACATTGTTATATATACCCTTTTGAGATAGGAGAGTTTTTAAAAATTTCTCTATGTTATTATAAATATGCATAGGGTTGAGTTTGGGTATTGGAAAACCAAACATCCACCTGACCCAAATTCCATGCAGGTTTTAAACTACAATCCAACCCCGCCCTGAGCCAAACAAGCCCAACCCAAGTTTCACTTTGGTCAGTTTAGGCCAGACAGGTTCGAGTTGTCCCCATTCATGTTCCACCAGAAGCACAAATAAAGCTAGGCCTAACCCCCCACAGCCCTAAAAGTCCAATCTTTGTACAACTTGTGATGAGGTTTTCTAGATAACTTGTATTGATCTGAACCCGAGCCAGCACAATTGAACTGCTAGTCCTATGTAATATGGAAAGAGTCTCCATATGGACAGCTTTCCTTGAAGGCAGCCTGGAACCTCATAAGATCTAGAGTCCCCTAAGCTTCATTGGCCTAGTCTCATCTGGAATGGAATCTCCCAACACAAAATCAGCAGCTTTGGTTGGCGTCTGATGCACAACAAAACACCCCTACTCTCTAGCTTCCAGATGCAATCTCTGCTGTAAAGATGAAGACTCTGCTGATCACATCTTCTTCTCATGTGATCTAGCAAAATCTCTATGGCGATGGATCCTCTCTGCAGCCAGTTCACAAACCCCCATTCCTTTCTCTGCTTCTTCAATTTGGCTGACTCTCACCAGAGGGAATGACAAAAAAGAAAGGAACCAAATTTATGGCTGCAATCTTTCTCAGTGTTTCCCATGTAATATGGAAGACCAGAAATGCAGCCACCTTTGAAGCGATCAACTCCCCCCTCCACCAGATCAAGATCCAACTTCAAGAAGACCTCTCCTTCACTCTGCAGAAAATTGTAAAACCTTACAAAAGCCCACAACTCAGGTCTCTCATCCTCCAATTGGGAATTCCTCATCGGCATCTCCTTCCAGACCAGGATTTCGGATTTCAGCCTCCTTGAGCTATTGCATTTCCTTCGCTGGCTGATCCAGGAACTTTGGTTTGCAATCAGCAGCTAGTTGATCCTCCCTCAGGTATATTCCCCCAGATCTTCTCCCAGCAGCTTGCTGATCCAGGTTCAATGGTTTGCAACCAGCCCACAGGTCTAACCAATAGCAGCAAGCTAATCCTCCCTCAGCAGGCTTTCTGCTCAGCTCCCTGTTTTCCTCCCCTTCTCTGTTTCTTAATCTTGTAAGTCTTCTTTCCTTTGAACCCATGTCTTTCTTTCCTTTTGCAAACAAAAAAAAAAAAAAAAAAAAAAAAAACTGCTAGTCCTAGGATCCAAAATATTCAACCTAATCTGAACCCAACCCAAGAAATACAATTGAACTGTAAACCCAATCTGAACCCGATTAATCAATAGGTCGGAAATGGGTTAGGCAAATACATGCTGCTACTAAGCATATAATATAGAAACAGGCCGAGTTTATAAAATCTAAGATCCTATATTTTATAATTCAAAAAAAAAATATTGCCCACAGAAGTTCAATATAAGATGATATATATTGACCGGACCATCAATAGATCTTTTTTCTTTTCTTTTAAAACAAAGCATAAAACAAATCAAGCTCTATAAGAAGTTTTTAATCATCCCTAAATACTGATTTAGATAAAAGAATATTTTTGAACTCAACAAGCCTAATATTAAAAAACCTCAAGATTTCTAAAAAAAAAAAAAACTCAAGATTAAAACAGTAAAAAGAAAAAGTTAAAAACTTGAATGAAATGTTGCGTCTACAAGTGTTTGGGAGGAAGTGAACCGTATGGCTCTTTTACACATTCAGACCCCAAGAAGAAAGGCCAAACACTAACGCTGTGTTTGGGAAGGGAAGAGGGGAGGGGAGGGGAGGGGAGGGAAAATTTTAGGGGAAAGAAAATGAAAGGGGAGGGCAGTAGAGGAAAAATTAATTTTTCCTCCTTTTGTTTGTTTAGTTTGAGGGGGAGGGGAGGGGAGGGGAGGGGAGGGGAGGGGAAATTCCCTTTTTGCCTCCCTCTTTCTCGCTCTTTCCCCCCATTTTTTAAGGGAAATTTAGGGGTAAAATTTTCAAACTTTGACTCCCAAATTCCATTCCCCCACTTTTTCTTCCCCCTTCCCAAACACTCTCTATTTTCACTTTTCCTTCATTTTTCCCTCTAATTTTTCCTTCCCCTCATTTTACCTTCTTCCCAAACTTGTACCCCTATCCTGACATAATGGGTGCAAGTCCAGACAAATTAGATTTACAACCACCAAACAGGATTAGACACGGATTAGACATTTACAGCACAAAGTTGACTCAAGAGTCACTTTTTCCCCCTTGTGATGTTCGGTTCGAAAACGTGAAAGTAACTCCAGCCAATACCTTTTTTTGACCATAAACTTTGGGTAAAAAGCCACTTTTTATCTTATACCTAAATTAAGTATAAAGTGTGGTAAAGTAAATTCATGTCAAAAAAAAAATAATTACTTTATGACTCTCTTTTTTTTTTTTATCATACTTTATCTCATATAAAATAAATACAAATATTACTTCACAACATTCTTTATTTCGCCTTTTATGTCACTTTCACTATTGATACGAAATTTACATCACCCTTTACCACACATGTATGAAATTTAAGGGTGCATTTGTTTGACAAGTCTAATCAATAGCAGATAATAGAAAATTATTTTAATTTGCTTTGCAGCACTATATATATATATATTTTTTACCACTTTGGAAGCATTTGTGCAGACGTCAGATACGTTTTTTGTGCAGTATCTGCTATTGTCTTTCGGTGCAAGTGAGGATTTGCAATTTCTATGGGTGTAGTGTAGATGGGAAAACATTACCATAGAGATTTTCTCTTCCATAGCATTGTGCATAAACATATGTTCCTCTTTTACCTTAGTTGGAAATCTAAGGAGAGTCACCGCGGGTGTCCTACTCGTGTTTCCGTAGGAAAGAAAACCAATTCATTCATTATAAGCTATATTCAATAGATGATTGCATTGCACCAAACCACGACTTATCTTATATATAGGAAATAAATGTTCCACTTTCACATAAAATTTGTTGCACAAACGTGTCTTTAGTGCTTTAGTTACAGGATGAATAAAAGTTAGCTTAGTGTTAAATTAGTATTACTTTAGTTGGGTTGGGTTAACTTCGGACAACGTGGAGCTTTTTAGTTGAAGAAAAGGTATTTTTTCTCTTTTGATTGCCTAAAATGGCCAAATGTAATGATGGATTTAAAAAAATGCTAGTAAAGGGTACTTTTAGAAATAGTTTACAAAGTTTTAGAATTCCGCTTCTTTAAATATCAGAGTATTTTTAAAAATCAAGGCAAACCTTAAAAGGATGGGTGAATTTTTTTTTTTTTTTCATTCAAAGAAAACATCAAAAGCCAATGCCAAAAGTCAGTCTATTGAAAGGACCTCCGGCCGGTAAGCCAAATACATCACCACAAACAAAACCAATAAGCTTAGCTAAGTTATAAGCATGCCAGTTATATTCTCTAAATACAAGATTGAAGACTATTCTACTAAACCCCTGCCTATGCAAAACAAATAAGACTTTCAACACCAATCTTCCTCTCCCTTAATATCTTTCATTATTTCAAGAGCATATGACATAATGTGGATGTACTCTGGAGGAGCAAAGTTTTTGTCCCTTTACAAATCTTGCATAAAGAATATTCCCATTGCGAACCTTCATGAAATCAAAGGTACAGAATTACCATTAGCAGCTCTAAATGCTGCATCTGTCAAAGTTGTAACAACATAATTCCCTTCCTCCCATATGGGATTTGGATTCCTTTCTCCTTGGTCTCTATACTCAAGTTAAGATCATAAGATGCATTTAAGATATTTTTAGCATATGCTAATAGGGGAGGACCTAGGAAATTGATATATTTAGGGGGATTCTATGTAAAAATAAAATATTGGGGGAAGAGGGCAAATGAAAAAATATATAATAATTTCTAGAATATACAGGGGTTTTTTAATATTTTTAAGCTCTTTTCAGGAGCCCCCGCCCCCGCACCCTTATACCTGGGTCTGCTCTTGATGCTAATGTACCCAAAGGAGAGTGATGATGCTCATACAAATATAATTATTTCTAGCTTTACAAATGGACTGTCATAAGGCAACGACCCAAGCTTCAGACTGAGGGTTATTGAGACCAAAGAGATATCTAAAGTCAGATGATGTTTAAAGGAGGAACATTTTAAAAATCCCTTTCATATACTGTAACTAGCTAGAATTGTAGCAGCAATTAAACAATGGAGATTTGTACATGGAATATAATGGATCTGATGACTTTACCCCATAGGGCCCATTTGTTTGCATGGAATTAGATACATTGGAATTCTTCAAATGGGCTCCAACAAAGAATTATCATATATGTAAGGGGGCAAGGATACAAGGGTGAGATGTAGATGGATCCTCACTTTTCGAAGATTTGAATTATTGAGGTGATGGCTGTTTATTCATTTTCCATCTCCCCCTTTGGTTCATTTTCTATCAAAGAAGATTATTTAATGGTCACTTTTGGCTATTCTTTAATTTTAACCACTTCCAGAAATGAAAATCTTAGAATATATAGCAATTAAATTATATGAAAAGAATAAACCCAAGAACTTTTCTCAATGAACCATTTCGCGAATGCAAAAATAGTCTGAATAGGGTCTTAATTATGGCAACATGACAAATATGTTGGACTCATATATTCCCCAATCCTGTAATACTTTTAATTTAGGGAAAAAAGCAGTATGCCTACCTGGACTTTGGCCTTTTTTGCAGAGTACTCCCTGTACTTTGGTATTTGTCACTAAACATATCTGTAGTTTTAGTTGACATGCAAAATGAACAAATTCTGTTAGTATTAACGGTGTAGGTCTTATAAAATGTGTCTATTGCTTACCGACGCCAAATTACTCTCTCAAAAAGACTTATTTGCCCCTCTTCCCAGGCCTTTTTTTTTTTCCTCATTTCCCCCTTTCCAAATTTCTAAACCTAATCCATCTGCAATTGTCTCTCTCTCTTGTCTGCACTCCCTCTCTCCGACCTAATTAACTGTACTGGGACGGAGTAGATGGGTTCCTTCAACCATGTGCAGATGGGTTCCTTTAACCTTCAACCTTTAACCTTTAACACGTGCAAATAAACTTTTTCACTGTTTACCATCTGCCATCTCCTGAAGGTAAACCAATACCACCTTCAATTCATCCCAAAACAAAGGTGATAAAAATCATCTTTAACCCAAACAAAAGCCTAGAATTCATCCCCCAAAACACCTCTTTTTCCCAACCTCTGCAACCAAATCAAAGAACAAACCCTTATTCCCTACCTTAAACCTCTTCTGCAAAGACCAAATATCTACCAAAACCACCCCAGAAGATACAAATTAAAGCCCTAAATCATTCCACGAACCAACCATCACCCAACCTAAAGATCCCCAATCCAAACCCCACACCACAATCAAAGATCAAGATCCCACCACAATTCTCCTCCTCTTTTTTCTCTGAATCACATTATCCCAAAACCAAAACTTTCCAAAACAAAGCCCCCCAAAAATCAACAACCCAGATGAGAAAACAGGCACTAACCCCTGGAAAATCAAAAAACCAAGGGAAATCCAAGATCTAGGTTATTAAAAACCATGAAAGGAAGACGACCCAGACAAGAAAACCGGAAGAACTCGACGACCCAGATCATAAAATTGGAAAAAATCGAGGACCCAGAGGAGAAAATGAGGAAGAATGACCAACCCAGATGAGCAAATGAGGTTGAAAAGCTCCCAAAATCAAAAGGAACGTGGTGACGATCTTGAGCTTAGCCGGTTGCCAGAGAGTAATGTGAGTGAAGATGCCGTTGCCGTTGAGGACACAGACGCCATGCTGCCGGCGCCTGGCGAACGCAGCCACGTTGTCGACGATGTCGGTACCGGTGACGATCTCCAAGACGTGGCTGCGGAGCGCATTTGGGCTTTCCTTGGTGATGATGATGGGCAGCGAAGAAGAACCCTAGCCGCAAGCGAAAAAGGGGAAAATGAATAAAAAAATGCCAAGAGACATGTTATATATGGAGGGGTAAATTCGTCATTTCCTATCTTCTGTCACGGCCGTTTGTATTTGCATATCAACTAAAACTACATGTAGGTTTAGTCACAAATACTAAAGTACAGGGGGTACTATGCAAAAAGACCAAAGTACAAGTAGGTATAGTGCTTTTTTCCCTTTAATTTACTATGGAATTGGAGAATCTTAAAAGATTTTAGATTATTATTATGAGATCCACATGAACCAAAGTGTCTTACGTTACATATCCCTCTAACATGTGTTGGGGTTTCACTACCAAGTCAGTCAAGTCTTTCAAGGGTAAAAACTGGTCGGGCCTGGTTGGTGTGACACTTTTCTATGTGGGAAGAGAAAAATTTTGAACTAGTTTTCTTTGATTTCATGTAAAATCATTTGTTATGGGTCGTGGGTATCGAGAGACAACGGGATTGAAACCACTTCTCTTCACACGTGTGGAATTTCAATTTAACACAAATTAGCTCTAAAACTACTTAAATATCCCATATCCAGTCATGCATGCATAAATTGATTCAGGGGATTTTGTGCTCCCTTTTTAACTAACTTAAAAGGTCTTCTTTTTGGTGATTGATGAACAGACAAGGGTTTCAGGAGTGCTAACCAATGCTCCATTCATGCTGAATGTCGACTGTGACATGTTTGCAAACAACCCACAAGTAATTCTTCATGCAATGTGCATCTTGCTTGGATCCAAGGAAGAGAAGGATAGTGGATTTGTGCAGTTTCCACAGATTTTCTATGGTGGCCTCAAAGATGACCCGTTTGGGAATCATATGGTGATTGCACATGAAGTGAGTAAACAGTTACCTTTAAATTTACTGCGTAGCGGTTCTAAAGCCTGTAGCACCCCCACCCCTACCAAAAAAAAAAACCAAATTCAACTCCTCATGAATAGTCTAGTACAGCTTTTCATTTTTAAATTGCGTTTTCTCGACAAGAGCCTTAGCATAGTCGTTGGAAGATGCTCGGTGTCTCAATCAATCACAATGTTGTTTGTTCATGTTAGAATTCACCACATCAGATTCATCACCTACCTGAGAGTTGGTGGAGTGAAATAAGGTGTGGGTTTGCTCCTCCCATGTATTGTGCTTAAAACCACCCAAGATTTGCTTGCGTGCACCACACGGGGGATTAGTCTTGTTGGGTCAGAGATCTCAAGGATGCGTACCCATGACATCACCAAAAAAAAAGTTAGATTCATAAATGTTGGCTTGCATAAAAATATTTATTTTGCATTTTCTAAATATATCACAATATTGGGCAATTAAGCATTCATGTTGCATTATTTTTCGTGCTTCAAAACCATCAAAAAACACAAGAGAATATAGTTTTTTAATTGAATTTTGGATTTTGCACCATATTGCCTTTGTCCCATCACACTCAGGTGTAGAACAAGTGCGGGCGGCTCTGCCAGTCCATGGATCGAAGACACTTGGATTGATAGATTAGGCTAGTATAGGACTATAGAATAGTTTATAATTCACTCCCATGTATGCAAGAAAAAGAGTAATCAATGTCCTCTTGATCTTCCCACAATATTTTTTTTTTTTTGGGCTAGCACCAATTTATAAGTAAAAAATTGTATTTAATTAGGCATTTTTTATGTGTGGACAGTTCATCATTCGTGGAATAGCTGGAATTCAGGGCCCAATATATGGAGGAACTGGATGCTTTCACAGAAGAAAAATAATTTATGGGCAACCACCAGATAATAAAGGGACTCAAGGTAAAGAGTTCAATCCATATACTAGTAGAAGTTTCAACCTCAAAGCATTTCCTTCTCTTTTTATGCTCTCTCTTTTTTTTTTTTTTTTTCAGGTATTCATTTCCCATTATGTGAAACTAGCCTAATATAGCTTTTACTTCATACAGAAGGAAGTGATCATGTTATTTAACTAGTGTGAGGCCCTCAGATATCTCCTATGAGGCTCAAGTTTTATTCATTGGTGTGATAGGTACTAACGGATTCACAATGTGAAATTTAGGCCAGTTCCTATGTAGAAATCATCATGTGATATAAGGTGGATTAGAGCAACCAATTGTAAGGCACATTGAGGTCAAGTAGGTTCTCAAGGTCCAAATATCTTGAAATTATACACACCCGTGATTTTATGATCTAACCCATCATCCCTTAAAAGGCCTAATTAAATTGGGTTGGATTGGGTTTCATTTATACATTTAGGCCCTTGGAGTTAAACCTAGCAGTAGTTTTCCTGTCCAATGGCTAAACAGATAGCCAAGGCGCAAGTACAATTAAAATGCTTAATTTTACGGGTTTGGTACAACATGATATATTCAACGTGAAGGAACATATGACAATAACGGGTTGCTCAGTTGGATGGGGGTTTGCCAGTCTTCCCCCTATGTGGCCTTCTCTTCGCACACAAGTGCGCTATCTATCCTTCCTATTTTGTGGGCTTCCTCTTTCCACTTGTATAGGATTTCGTTTTCATTTGAGTGGACTTTAATTTCTTGGGTCCTTGCCCCCTTGGCTGAAATTAAAATAAAATATAAAAAAACGCATGAAGGAACATATGACTTTGTCAATATGCTATGCCTAAAGCTAACTTCCAAGTCTATAGGCTGGATCCACAGTTGAATATCATGCCCAATACCTAAACAAACTGCATTTGGACAAAAATTAGTCCAATCCGGCCTTGACCAGTCTTATGATCATATAGATTCCTAATTGTAATAATTTTGTGTTCAAGTTGATGAGCATGGTTCTTTTGTTTAGGTCAAGTACATGAAGTATCAAGACAAAGATATGGACGCTCATGGGAATTGTCAAAATCGATAGTGAAAATCATGTCAGGAATGACTGAAGAAACATCTACTTTCCATTGTAATTCAAGCAATCTTGAAGCAGCTGAGGAGGTTGCGAGTTGCCGTTATGAGTTTGATACCTGTTGGGGAACAGAGGTGAGTATGATGACATTGATTCTTTGCCTACAACCAACAAAATATATATATATATATTTTTTTTTCTGGTATTATTCTTTGATGTCTCGTTGGTATTGAATTGCTAATTGGATGGTACGGAAAGAATATCAAAGATGAGGATTGAATGCTAGAAGGTGGAGAGAAAGATCGATGAGGCCCTCAGCCCTCCTTTACCTAATTTTGATTTACTAGGGTGATAGTGGATAAGCATTTTCTATAAAAGGAGATGACCATTTGTGGGTCTTCGTCTATATTCCTTCAGTTTTAATTCCAAAGAGATGTCTTAAAATTCTTAGAAAGTCAATAGCAAATAAAAAAAAGAGTAATATAATTAATTTTAACGTTTTCCATTATGACTTAACGTTTTTCTTGATTCCGAGGAAAATCCAGATTTGGGTGAAGAAAGGAAGAGTGAGGATTTTCCAAAATTTCAAAACCCATAAAAATCCTCCCTTCCATTGATTCCTCCATCGCCACCTCCCCCAATCGAGTTTTTTAAATCCACGGAGGCAAAGAAGCACTTAAATTACAAAAAGTGACTTCTCCTAGGTGTTTCCCTAGAATGCAATGAATCCTCTCCTAAAAAATCGAGAGGGTAGATAGCATGGCTCTTGGGGAAAGAGGGAACGTGTAGAATTTTAGAAAATGGACTAAATGAAAATTAAAACTATTTGTTCTAGAGGTTCCAAGCGGGTCCTTACCTTGATTTCAAAGTGGAGCATATTAAAAGTTCACTATTTTACAACATTGTTATCTTGTTAGATAAGTAAGATTTCTCAGTTTTCATTTGTATTTTGCATCTTAGCTTGTGTCATTGAGTAGATTACAAGAAGCAGCATTCAGATTATTCAGATAACACTAAAATGATGATGATGGTGGTGGTGGTGATATAAAATTACTTGAGCTAACATGATAACTGATCATAGCCATTGATCTAATCACAGGTGGGCTGGATTTATGGATCAATGACAGAAGATGTACTCACAGGACTCAGGATTCACTCACTAGGATGGACATCAGCCTTCTGTACCCCACAACCTCCAGCCTTTCTTGGGTGTGCACCCATGGGTGGACCTGCATGCTTGACTCAATGGAAGAGGTGGAGCACAGGCCTTCTTGAGATTGTAATTGGAAATCACAGCCCCTTGTTGGCTGCTGGCACCAAAAAGCTCAAGTTCCGACAATGCCTTGTGTACATCTTATGTAGCACGTGGGCCCCACGCTCCATTCCAGAGTTTTTCTATTCTGCACTACCTGCTTATTGTCTCCTCTCAGGCACATCCTTCATGCCCAAGGTACTTTCCCCCCCAATGATCCTAATTAATTGAAACTCATGAAGGTTGGTTTATTTGTAAGACACGGAATTTATAGAAATTCATGGTAAATTGAGTTTCAACAAAAAAACAGAAAAACCATCGAAGAGGTTACAGGTGGATGATATAATGGGAACATGTTGATAAGAACCGCACTTTTGCATAAAATCCATATGACATTATGGGCCAGTCCGAATGGGATTTATCAGTTTTTGTGACATACATTGTTCCCAACATATCACCGATTTTGGAGCAAACTAAGTTTTTAAAAAAATATTGACCAAAGTCAAGCAGCTTTTATGACATTATCTAAATTTTGATCGTAAAATTGGGAAAACCGAATTTAAGGAGGACTAATACGTCCAAAGTCGAAACCACTAAAAAGTATTGTAGTGTCTCCCTGCAAAATCTGTAAAGGCGACATGCTTGACATTCATTTTTGTGTGTATGCACTCAGGTATCAGATCCATGGATATTGGTCCCAACCATCCTCTTCATTTTTTATAACCTCTACACTCTATCAGAATACCGAAGCTGTGGGCTTTCCTTCCGCACTTGGTGGAATAACCAAAGAATGCAACGGATCACCTTCTTGACTGCCTCTCTCTTTGGCTCCTTGGGGGTTCTTCTGAAGGTGCTCGGAATATCAGAGACCATCTTCGAAGTCACTCGAAAGGACCAAAACGACTCAGACTCTATCAATGATGTAGACGCTGGGCGGTTCACCTTTGACTCATCTCCTCTCTTTGTTCCAGCCACAGCACTTGTGCTACTGCACTTGATCTCACTCATTGGATTCTTGATAGGGGTGCAACCATTGGCTTTTGATGGCTCAGAGTCAGGGCTTGGAGAGGTGGTTTGTAGTATTTGGGTACTGCTCAGCTTAATGCCCTTTGTGAAAGGGATTTTTAGAAAAGGAAATTTTGGGATTCCATGGGCCACCATATGCAAGGCTGGGGCTTTGGCATTTCTATTCATGCACTTAGGTACAAAGGTTAATAGGTAGCCCTTTCTAAGGTTCAAAGATGTTATGATGCAATTGTATTTTGTAGTAACTAATTAATCAAGGATATGGACATATTATGATGTGTTTGATATGCTTCCAAATGGGTCGTGGACACTTTTAAGAAACTTCCAATTGATGAACCTCTTGTAACTTTATGTTGTATATATATTTTCTAAAATTGTTAATGTTTCTTTTTTAATCATGTTTATCAAATGACAAATTGGATTATTTTAATTTTCATTATTGATGATTTGGGTGTGTAAATTAAGTAGTTTATTTCGATATTTAGTTAGATTCAATTAAGTAATTTCATTTCATCCAACTTGAGAAAGCCTTGATAAACAACATATTGTAATTTTCCTAAAAGTTAATATATGATATACCAAAACTAAAAGAAAGAATTATAATATATTTCTGATCATGATTATATATTTGTTTCAATTATTTTATGATGAAATGCCTAATAGCACATGCAACATATATAATTTAAACTAAAGCAACTATTCATAAAAGACATGATGGTGAAGTGAAATTCATGAAAGTTTTAAAGAACATTTGTGGACATGTCCGTTGCTTAATTGGTCTTTAATGGCCAGATTCAGTGGGTTCTTGCCTATGTGATCTTTTATGGTCTATCCATTTGACTCTCTTTTGTTTTAAATGGCCTTTAATGACCAAAATTTAGCCTTTCATGGGTGATCTCATGCTAATTTGTGGGTTTATGGGTCACACCATTATGGTCCACTCATATGAGCTCTCTTAGTATGGTGCATTTCATGGCTGAACTAAGGCTCATTTGTGGCTTTATAGCTCTCTTTGGTATAATGCCTTTCATGGCCAAGTTCAAATCAAATGGCCTTTCATGACCTAAATACAGCCTTTTATTATGGCTAGACTAATGCCAACTTGTGAATTTATGGGTCACCATTTATGGTCCACTTATATGAGGCTTTCTTTGGTATAGTACTGGTACCTTTCATGGCCGAGTTCAAATTAATTGGTCTTACTGTTGAACTCATGCTAGTTTTTTCGTGGGTCACCATTTATGGTCCACTTATATGAGCTTTATTTGATACAGTGCCTTCAATGGCCGAGCTCAAGTTAAATGGTCTTTTATGACCTGAAACTAGTCTTTCTTGGCTAAACTCATGCCAATTGATATGGCTTTATGGGTCACCATTTATGGTCCACTACTCGTATGAGCTCCGTTTGGGCATAGTGTCTTTTATGGCAAGTACAAGTTAAATGGTCTTTTATAACCTTAAATTTAGCCTTCTGAGGCTGAACTCATGCTAATTTATGGCTTTATGGTTCACCATTTATGGTCAATTCATATGATCAGCTCTCTTTGATATAGTGCTTTTGATGGCCAAGTTAATTAAATGGTCTTTCATGATCTGAACCTTAGCCTTTCATGGCTGAACTCATGCCATTTTGTGGATTTATGGATCACCGTTTATGGTCCACTAATGTGAGCTGTCTTGGTATAGAGCCTTTAATGGCCAAGTTCCAAGTTAAATGGTCTTCCATAACCTAAAGCATAGACTCTCTGACTTAGCTATCGATTGAAATATAACAATACAATTGGAAGAAAGAAATCTGTTTGCTATGAACTACAATTACATCTTGGATCTATTGTGGTACTCTTTTGTTAGTGCTGAGAAAGAGAGGGGGGGAGAGAGTTTTCTGTATGCGAGATGGCATCCTTTCACATTGCAGCTAGCAAAAGCAGATATGCTTATGGAATCCAGAAAACCTTTAGACTGAAGAAACTGAAACATTTTTTTAGTAGCCTGTGTAGAATGGTGGAGGCGGCGATGCGTAGGATTGCCCCACAATCGTGGGGAGAGAGACATTGTCATTGGTGGGAGGTGGCGGTAAAGAGGGGACCAGTGGAGGTTTAGCAGGAGATGGAGACAGAGGAGGTTTGGCAGGAGATGGTGGAAACTGTGAGTAGGGAGGTGGCAGTGGAGGGGGCGACGGTGGGGTTGATTCAGAAGGTGTCGGTGCAGGCGTTGGTGGTGGTGTCACAGTCCCTGGTGTAGGTGTAGGAGCTGAAATAGGCGGCGGTGACGGAGTAGTTGAAGAAGGTGGTGCTAAAGGCGAGGGAGAATTTATTGGACGGCCATCCACAGGCGCACACATTTTGGAGTTCTTCTGGCTGGCATGGTCCGACAAGCAATTACCCTCATCTTTCATTGCACCGGATTCCACCAACTTATTGCATTTCTCATGCCTGCCATGGAAGTAATTGTCTGAAATTGTGAGATTTGCAATGCTAGGCAACCCACAAACACTCTCTGGGACAATACCAGTGAGCTTGTTGTTCGAGATGTCCAATTCTGCAAGATTTTTCAGCCCTGATAAGGTCTTGGGCAAGTCCCCGCTTAGCGAGTTCGATCCTACACTGATCACAGTTACATTCCCTAGCTTCCCAATTTCAGGTGGAAGACTGCCAGTGAGCCCAATGTTCGACAAAACAATTTCATTCAATGTATTCTCCATCTTGCCAATGCTAGGTGGAATGCGCCCTCCTAGCGGGTTATTGGCAAGGACCAATGCAGAAACAGGGGAGTCACCTAGATTATTTGGTATAGGGGAATTGAACCTATTATCATTTAAGAACAAGGCATCAAGTTCCTTATCAAACAGATCAGAAGGTAAACTCCCCTCAAAGTCGTTGAATCGAAGGTCGAGGTATTTCAATTTTGGGATCTCTAGAACGACATTAGGGAAGGAACCCACAAAGTGGTTGTTGCTTACATCAAGCTCATGAAGTAGCTTGAGCTTAGAGAAGCTCTTGGGGATAATGCCACAGAATCTATTGGAATTGATGTGGAAGATGGCAATGTCATCTAGGAGTCCTAACTCAGCAGGGAGGTACCCGGCGATGTCCCCATGATTGAGATCAACCGCGGCGACTACATCATCAGATGAGTTATCGAGGGCTGGAGAGCAGAAGATGCCCTTATACGAGCAAACGTCTGGGCCATCCCAATCGGTGGTGTAATTCAAGGGGTCTGAGTAGATGGCCTTCTTCCATGCTTGGAGTGCAACATAGGCACATTTGAGCCTCTTATTCTTGAATGTAAATGTGATGTTGGCGTCGCAGTCGGAATTTTCAGGGAGGTAACCATCCTTGGGCTGTGATAGGAGTTGGCGACTCGCAATGAAGGCGGCCTCGCCATCTGAAAGTGCAAAGGAGAAAGAGGTAGAACACAGAAGGAAAAGGGAGATAGAGAGGATAGAACAGCCTGAGGCCTGCATATTTTAGGGGTTTTGCCTCTTGGGAGAGGCCCAAGGATGCATGATATAGGATGGGATTTTGGGAAGAGGAGCAGAAAAGTTGTTATAATTGATTAGAGAAGGTTTAAAAGAAAATTTTTGATAAGAGAAGGAATGGGTGTATGTATGGTTGAAGGGAATACTTTCAACTGTCTTCCTTTTCATATTTCAGTTTTTTCTGTTATTGTTTTGGCCGTTGTGAGCTGGTATCGTCCACATCTGCCATTTCGGAACCACCACAAGATGTAGTGAGGAAATGCTGACTATCATTGTTTGACCAGTCTTATGAGGTGGGTGTCTAATTTTAGAGTCCTGAATTCTTTGAGAGGGTAATTCAGAGATTTTGTATCCTATAAATCCATTAACAAATTCTACCTTTGAAATCCAAGTTGTTCAAAATCATAATCCCCATCTTTGTTCTATCATAAAGGAAAAGATTGGCCTGAATTAGAGTTACACCACAATCAGATTTATCGCATCTACAACTGATTATGTAACTTTTTCTCTTTTCTGTATCATGAGTCCGGATCTAGTGAGGAAAAACCCCACGGTGACCGTGAGTGGGGACCATTCACGGTCCGCCACGTCACCGAGGGCAGCCTGCCAGGCATCCGGGTAGGGGCTGCCCGTGGTGACGTCGCAGACCCTAAGTGGTCTACTCATGATCACCATGTGTAAGACCACTAAGAGGATCTCAATTCTTGTATCATACAACATTAACTCCAGCCTGTTTATTACAAATAAAATTTCCTCTTTAGGTAAAAAGCTGCATTATTAGGCTTGACTTTGATTGGGATGAATTATGTGAATAGTGGTCCTGAGTAGTTTCAAGTTAATAGGTGGGGCCGACTGATGGATTTATGGGTATAAGGGACTAAGGGCCCTTAGAAGATGGGGATTCTTAGTTTCAAGGGTCTAATTTCCACATGACCCTGCCCTCCACATTGAGCTTTTTTTTTTTCGGGTGTATGCAATGGACCCAAGTCTGGGTCCAAATGATAATGGTTCCAACTATTGGACCTATACCAATTTTTTCAATTTAATTCCTTCATGTGTGTATTTTTTTTTTCTTTTTGTTGCTCTGGTAGTAGTACACACCCACACACACAGGCTACCCAAAGTCCCTCTCCAATCCCTGGTTGTTTTGTGAGGAGGGAGGCAGGGCCGGCTCGAGACAATTCAAGGCCTAAAGCGACGATCATAAATTAGGCCATTTCTATGTTTTAATATTTTATTTAAATTTTATTTTTCTTGATTTTTTATGATTCGAAATTACTAATTAAGTTTTTATATTCAAGTTTTGCTAACCTATCTTAAGCCACCTCCAAAACCCCACATGAGAATTTTGTGCCCATCCCAAAACTCACATGGAAAATTTGGGTCACAAAATCCAACAATCTATTTGGCTCCAAACGAGAATTTTGTGCCCATCCTAAAACTCACATGGAAAATTTGGGTCACAAAATCCAACTACCTATTTGGCTCCAACCCCCCCCCCCCCCCCCCCCCCCGCAAGACCATCAAAGATGGACTTCAGATGTGTGCCCCACGTATCGTATTGGATGTTCCAGATACACAATACTCATGTGCATTGTGGGCAAGTGAATAAATTCCGGCGGGGCCCAATGTTTATCTTAAATTTTAAGATCATTACTAGGGTTGAAACCCCAAGCTATAGATTTATTACAATCACATCATAGATCCGATCTGAATGGGCCCCTATTGAAATAGGATGCATAAGAATAATGAGAAACACTTGTGAAATAAGTTCATAACTAAATGTATGGCTGAGATTTGATACACATGACTGCTAAAAATATAATGATGTGCTAAAATCAATTGAACTCCTAGCCATAGAAATATAAGGAGCAGATTTGGAAATATAATGGGCATAAATGACACTTTAAAGGCCCCATGAAAATCTTGGTCGTATCTTGTCAAATTATTATGGGGCCTTATATTTTGGGGAGAAAAAAAAAGGGATGGCAATTAACAAGTTTTCTATATTAGAATTTTAAAAGATGTCATTTGCTATTATGGGACCTTTTTTTGTGCCTTATTTTATGAGGCCTAAAGCAATTGCCTTTTTGGCCTTATGGTTCAGCCGGCCCTGGAGGGAGGCTCCTAACCACTAAAGCTATCATTGGATTGGCCAGGTATGCATTTATTTGAGGACCCATTTTTACCCTAGTTTTACCTGGGCACATATGGCCAATCTCAATATTTGTTGATTGGATTAAAAAAAAGGGGCATTCGGCGACAGGTCCCTCAACATTACACTTTATGGCCTTAGATCCACAAAAAAAAGTCATAGAGCCAAAGGTCCCTCTCACACTTATTCACACCTAAAATGTCTAATTTACCCTTTCTTCAAATCATAACCAATCCCATGATTGGATACCATGATTGGTGGGATATCCCATTAATAATGGCCAACTAACATTTAATTGTCCACGATTAATGGAATCCTCAGATTTTCAAATAAATTCTAAAAACACACAAATAAATTTCAAAATTACGAAAATAAATTTTAAAAAATGAAATAATTTCGAAAAATACAATAAGTTTTAAAAAAAGTAATATATAATCAAATAACGCAAATAAATTTTAAAAAATGCAAATAAGTTTTAAAATATCAAAATAAATTTTAAAAAAATATAAATAAATTTCAAAAGACTCAAATAAATCTCAAAAGATCCAAAGAAAATCCCAAAAAATGCAAATAAATTTAAAATAATGAAAATAAATTTTAAATAATGCAATAATTTTAAAAAATGTAATAAATTTGAAAAAACACAATAAATTTGAAAAAACACAATAATTTCAAAAAATGCAATAAATTTTAAAAATGCAATAAATTTGGAAAAACGCAATAAATTTGAAAAAACACAATAAATTTGAAAAAACGCAATAAATTTCAAAAGACGTAAATAAATTGAAAAAACGCATATAGATTTCAAAAAACGTAAATAAGTTTGCTAAAAAACTCAGAAAAAAACTCAGATAAATTTACCAAAAATACAAAGAAATATTACAGAAAATAGATAAATTTGAACAACACTCAGATAAATTTGACAAAAACTCTGAAAAATTTGAACAAAACTTAGATAAATTTACAGAAAACTCAGATAAATTTTGAAAAAACTTAGATAAATTTACCAAAAACACAAAGAAATATGACAGAAAACAGATAAATTTGAACAACACTCAGACAAATATGACAAAAAACAGATAAATTTTGAAAAAACTTAGATAAATTTACCAAAAACACAAGGAAATATGACAGAAAACAGATAAATTTGATAAATTTACCAAAAACACAAGGAAATATGACAGAAAACAGATAAATTTGAACAACACTCAGACAAATATGATAAAAAACAGATAAATTTGAAAAAAACTTATATAAATTTGACAAAAAACTCGGATAAAATTGAACAAAACTCAGATAAATTTGATAAAATAGATAAACAGAGCCAAAGAGCAATCACCGGGGAGACGTCGGTCCTCCACGGAATTCCCCTCTCATCCGTTTATCCATCTCAATCCCTTCTTGTCACCACCTCTGTCTACAGCACCCAATTCTCATCTTCCATCTCCACTACAGAACAGTAAAAAAAAAAAAAATAAGGTAGAAAAGTAAAAATAATACCATAGGTTTTTACATTCGGATCCCATGATATCATGGGATGATAAGGTAGAAAAGTAAAAATAATATGTCAAATATCCTTAAAAAAGGAATAAAAAAATCATTCAGGACTTCTCTAGATGTTTTTTTAGAGGATCCAGGTTCGGACCTTATCACATACACCAATGCCATGTAGTGCCTGCAACTAGCTTCCTTTTTTCCCAACACACACGTGCAGAGGAGATAGAGCTTCCTTTCTTTCCCAACGCACATGTCCAAAAGGAGCTAGAGATCCTCACTGCCGCCGCCGGACAAGCGTCCCAGACGCTGCGTGCAAATCTGGTCAGGCGCTTGCTCACCTGACTAACGCTTGCAAAGAGGCCACCAGGCGAGAAACAACTCTCCTGGAGACTCCATTGAAAACCCATTTCAGGATTGGAGAAAAACCCATGGTTTTATCCTCAATAGGCTGGAATCTTCTTCTCGCCATTGGATTCTGAGCCTGAAATGGGTCTTTTTCTCTACTGTTCTAAGATACCCAATCCATTTTTTCTCAAAGGATTGGAAGATTTGAAGATCGAGGGGTGAAGATTTGAGATTTTTATCAGATGGGTATGAATTGAAATGCGATTTGCGGCAGATGGTATTGAAAAAGCTGAGATTTTTGCACAGATGGCTGTTGAAAAGGCTGCGATTTTTGCACAGATGGGTGTTGAAAAAGCTGCGATTTTGATTAGATGGGTGCTAGGGTTTTCGTTTGTTGTGGGAGAAGATCGAAGGATTCTGAGAAGAAAAAGGAAAGAAGGGAGGGACTCTTGTTCTCTCCTTTCGCCTCCCTAGCTGCGGTAGAGGAATCAGTTGTTGCTTCTCGGTTCTGGTTGCAGAACACGAAACCAGAAGCAGAAGATGATTTGGGTTTAGTTCCAGGTGGGAACGACGAACGCCTTGGAGGATCCATTGGAGAAGATCGAAGCAGATGGAGATGGAGATGGAGATGATTTAATTTAAGAACGAGGGAGAATACAAGATTTGAAAATTTAAATTTTAAAATTTTATGCCTAAAATGGTTGAAAGGGCAAATTAGTCTTGAAAAATGAGATCATGTGGACACAGGGACCTATGGCTACAAATAGTCTAGCTGGGTGGACTAGAGGCCTTAATAAGTTTTTGCTTGGATTGGAGGCTGGAAACAGTCCACTATAAGGACCTTTCGCTAATTTTCTCTAAAAAAAAATCTCAAACAACCACTCAATGGATCCAAACTCCCTTAATTAACAAGAGCTTCTTTATTTTTTTTGGGTCTTTTATTAACATATTAAACAAGAGTGGGCCCACCTTTGGAAAATCCAAACCAATCCACTTCCGTAAGACCCATTGTATACTCGAATATTCAAAGTCTATTTCAGTGGACCAACCGATGGATTGATCACCAGATTTCACGCATAAGAGGCTCCTTCCATTTGTGCACATTAAAGAGAGAAAAGTAAAGAAAGGTAATCACATATTTCATATTTTAGTTGATCCAACGGTGGCCATCTCATTAATTTAAATAATAATTTATCATTAGACACTACAATGGTAATAGGGCTAATAAGAGGTTTGGATTTTCCAAAGGTGGGCTCCACCCATGTTTTTAACATGGGGGGCTGCATGGTAGTTCTGCCCTGTTAATGTAAGTATAATGTAACTATTGAAAACAAGGCACCTACTATAAATGTGGAGTTCATCCGTCAGACTTGCACAATTCAACTGTATTAAAGAAGATTTAGCAATTCAAAAAGAATGGAAGGGTATTCTCTATTATGGCAGAAATTTTGGCTATCAGAAGGAGCTTTGGAATTAGCAATTCAACATGGGTGGAAGAAAGTAGGTTCTCCAAGATTGCTATTGATTCAATAACAAAGCCTTAACATCCTTTCTCATGGAAAATTTATACCCCGTTACAGAAGATTAGGGGTGCACGGTGGACGGTTATTGGGCGGTTTAGGCGGTTTTGTTTTATGGCGGTTTGTAAAAAATAGAAACCGTAACTACCCAAAGTATAGGCGGTTTGGGCGGTTTTTTTAGCGGGCAACTTGGGCGGTATGTTGGGCGGTTTGGTATTTGTACCTATCTCTCTCTTTTTTTATTTCTAATAGAATGTAACTAAAGTTTCAAAGTACTTAACATAAATAATAAAAAATAAACATAATTTTTAATAAAAGTCAATAATCAGTAATAAAAAAAAATTCAACTAATTATATCAATGTAAAATTAAAGTCCAAAGGCATCACCAAAATTAAAAAAATACAATCACTTATATAATCTAACGTCCAAAAGTCAAAAACCTAACAAAGAAACATCTAAATTCGAAAATTCAATGTCTAAATTTCAATAAATAAACCTCCAAATTTCAAAATTCAATGTCCAAATGCTAAAAGAAATTCAAAATCTAAACTTCAAGTTCGTAAAGATCGATATATAATTTGAAGCAATCCTGCAACAAAAAAAAAATCATAGTTAGAATAATAATTGATAAAAGATAATAAACATCAATGTTTAGTTTAGTGATAAAATTGTATGGTTGTCAATCTTTCATACAATATAATCTAGACTTGTATTGGATTGCACTAGGATTTGGAGTAGAAGTGTTATCCATAGATAATAGATGAAGATGTTTTTTTCTTTTTTCTTTTTTTTTAATAATGAGCGGGCGGGGCGGTTTGAAACCGCCCACTCAAATGTCAAACTGTAATCGCCCGTTCATTAGTACGGATTGAAACCGCCCCGCCCGCCTAAAGGCGGTTTTGACGTATATCCACTTTTAGCGGGGCGGGGCGGGCGGGTTACGGTTATTTTTGTGCAGCCCTACAGAAGATCCTAGAAGAAAATGATGTCTTTAGTAGAGTGCACTTTATGGTGAATAGCAGAAACATTCTAGTGAGGATAGGGCTTTGTACTGATGCCTACATTAGTAATCATGCTGTATCTTTCTCCAATGATTAATAAATAGACTATAAACCTCAAGGGTAGCTCAGTTGGCGGTTTGCACTAAGAGGTTGTGGGTTCGAAACTACACTACCACGCTAGGCCAAAGGGGAGTTTACCCGGCTTCCCTTTGGGCCTGGAGGGATTAGTCCACAGCACAAAGAGTTGGGAACCCTCCGATAGCAAAAAAAAAAAAAAAAGACTATCATCTTTCCAAAATGAAAAAGAAAAAGATGATTTAATGAATTAGCCACAGAGCTTATTCAATGTTGTTGGCTTGCTAATGAAAGTAATGTTTTAGAAAAATCATCTTATTTCATATTTTCCTTCCACTTTCATCCTTTTGCTCTGGTGAGTTAAATAATAAAAACCGATCTCTTTACCAAAAGAAATAAACAAAAACAAAAACCACACCTTATAATCAAATCCTGGAACTTTCATGTTTGCATTTTTAGGCATTTCTACATCAAGTGAAGTCCAAGAATAAAACTCCAAGCAATTTATGAATAACCATCCCATTATCCATCCTATGGTCAGATCTCAGGTGGGGCCAACTCAATTTAAATTTGGGTACGTCCCATGGTGAGGATGCTGCTTTTGAACGGCTCGGATTTTGCATAAAAGATGGGCCACCGTTTGGATTTCTCAAGCTACAGAGAAACAGAATCTGATAAAACAGCAACGCCCATCCATTCACCAGCTTCATAAAACACTTTCTTGAAATTCATACATCAAAATGATCCCATCCGTTTAAGATGAATCCCATTCATGTGAGCACATATCCTCTCAAAAGTAATGGATCCCACCATGCCATTGAGACCCATGATGGAAATATGATTACACCAAGTCTAGATCCTGTGGGCATGTGGTGGACTGCAGGCCAGAACCCTCATAGGATCCTGATTCGATTTGCAATGGGTCCCATCCCTACAAGCACATATCTTCTCAAAAATTAGTGGTCCCATCCTACGACTGAGAACCAAGGTAGAAATATGATAACATTGAGTTCGAATCTTTTGAGTGTTTTACCTTACGGTGATTTTGAGTAGACCTATCATGTCGGCCGTGTCACTCTAAACAGCCTATCATACGCATGGGCACGTTGTCGTGGCTGGTCTACTCACGGCCACCATGGTTAAAACAGAATCCGGGGGATCGATAAGACCACGTCAGCCGCAATGCCACATGAGCACTAGCCACATTTCCATTGTGATGATCAACCGAGTGGTGGGGCCCGTTCCTATTGATTTGAAACTTGAGGATGTAGGAGTGGAGAGGATGCGATTCATCTTCAACGGCCGAGATGATCTCTTACGTGGGACCCACAATGGTGGGTAAAAAAAAAAAGATGGGGATTGGGGACTAAGCTTGATCAAATGCATAAATAATGAAAGAACCCAAAAACCCCAGTCCCCATTCTGCTCTGTAGTCACTAGTAGTACTAGTACGGTAGAGAGCAAGAAGAAGAAGAAGAGCTGCTTGAAATGGAGGATATGGAGGTGGAGGTGGAGAGAAGGAGGGAGGAGCGCGGCCTCAAGGGTTCCTGGCAACTGGGAATGGAAGTGGAAGTAGGCAGCGACGAGGCCGGCCTCACGGGTTCGTGGTACGAGGGCACCATCGTCCGATGCCTTCGAAAGAGGAACAGAGTAACAGTTCAATACCGACACCTGATCCGTGAGGAGAGCGAGACGACGCCCTTGCGAGAGGTCATCGACTGTTCATTGGTAAGGCCACGCCCTCCCATTGTCGACGAACCTGTAATGCTGGAACTGAAGCAGATAGTGGATGCATTTCATTTGGATGGTTGGTGGGTGGGTTATATTGTCAAGAAGAGCAATGTCGAAGCATCTACAATATATGTTGTGTTTTTCCCGGATTCGAATGAGGAGATCGAGTTTGAGCGGTCGCAGTTGCGGCTTCATCAGGACTGGGATGGGGTGAAATGGGTTGCTGCTTCTGCTTCTGCTTCTGCTTCTGGGTTTGCTTCTCAGGTATGTATATGATGGTGGTGGTGGTGGTGTTAGTGTGATGATGGTTTTGTTTTTAGCTTTTTTTTTTTTTTTTATTGATCCTTCTTTGGGCAAGCAGGTATAGGTATATGGTTTGGGTGTTTTTTTTTTGTTTTAGCTGTGTTTGGATGATTGGGTTTTCATTGCATGAAAATGAGGTATGCTTTCATGAAAAAATTAGTGTTGAAAAAGTGCATTTCCTCTTTTTTGGTTTAGGGCTTTTTTTTTTTTTCTATGAAAAAGTGCATTTCCTCTGCACTAGATGGAAATGTGTATACAAACACCTCTTCTTCTTTTGCATGTTTTTATTTTATGAAGTACATTTCCATGGAAATGGAAATAGCCAAAGAGAAGCTAATTATTATTATTATTATTATTTTTTTTTTACTTTTGAGGTACATAGATTAGGTCAATGGAGTACTTGTCTTTCACCTATTACCAAGGTTTGGGGATTTTCCTTCATTTGTGTGATACATCAGGTCAATATTCTGTATGGCCACAGATCTGATTGATCTCCTTTTATCCTGGCACAATGCCCATATGTGCTAAATTGCTACTATGCTGCTAGTCTCCTTGTGTTTGAGGGTGGATGGGTGTGGGCCCACTCCATTTGCCTTCAGAAAAGGTCCATGGGAGTTTGGATGCTATGAATTATGATGTGTGCGCCTGCTCCATGAGTTAGATATTATGCTCTGTTTGAATGCTTAGTTAAATAGAATGCTATGCTGTGTTGTGTGCTTCTACATGAACAAGGCTGATGGGAGTTAGAATACTGTGGTGGTTTTATTGTGCGTGTCTGTGCGCTTGCCTTCTGGTCGATACAGAAGCTTTATGCGTCCATTGTTCCAGGTGCTGTTTGGGGTTTGGTAAAGGAATTTGAGAAGTTTGATACATTGTGTTGTGCTTTAGTGTTTGATCATATCTCTGTTGGATGTACCCCACGTGGAAATTGTTTGCACTTTGTTCCGTCTTTGGGTGCTACACAATCTTAAATCTATCAGTCCCATCTGGTCTTTGGGTTCTTACTTGTGAGTCTCTGAAGTGCAGGACATTTATATGGGTGCAGATCCGTATCTTGGGTTGAATTTCTTTGCTACGAGGAGAGATTTTCTTTATTGCACTTTTGATGGGAAGCTCTTGAATCGACACTGTTATTACAAAGTCAAAACAAAGTTGAACTACAAGTCCATAAATCTGAGTATGTTTGCATAAATGCAATCATCATTAGCGTGCCACTAGTACTGTCTGGGCTGAACTTGTACGTTTTATGGATTAGTGGGAAAGATAACCACCCAAGTCTGCCCTGTATCGGATACAATTTTTCTTGATTCTTTGCCTATTTTGAAGTATCTCTGAGTATGGTAGACTCATTGCCTATCGTACCCAAATAAGGCATGGATATATTAGGGGACATGTCATGTATATGGCAGGGATGTGGCTTTTACCCATAAAATGTAAAGTATAGGATCATACGATACAATACATTGCTTATTGAAGTATCCAGATATCATAACTCATAGCCACTTGGCTGGCATATAACTGGATCAACTCATGTGAAGTGTAGCAAGTCACATAATGACCAGATTATATTATCCATTCAGCAGATGATTACATACAATTTACAGGCCTTCATAGTTGAGGTGCAGTTCAGAGCAAAAGAGTGACCAACTGCTATAACAAATCAGACTGACCAACTGCACATGAGAATAGAACATGGATCAGTTTCACTGCGGATGGGTAAATTGTTCATCTATGTACTGATGCAGGAAAAGGAAGTCATGCATGGTCTGGATGACAAACCAACAGGAAGCGATGGGATGCATGCATAGCAATTGTTGTAGAAACATGATACTCGAATATACAAATCACATACCTATGTTTTTTTCCCTAAAACTAATTATATCGTCTCATACATGTTGTCCGTATTGGAATTGACCTCTATTGAATACATCGACAACTTCTTGAAAAATAGTGAAAATAAAATAATCGCTTGCAACTTTTTAAGTACGATTGCTTAAAGGCATGCTTCCGAGAACATGTCATATATTTGTTGCCCAGTGACTGACAAGGGGTGCAACTTGAGCGGGCTGGGCAGAGTACTAACTTAGTCCAAGTTCTTCCCAAATTGCATGTGGGTAAGCCTAGACACCACGAAATCCGAAGGCCAACATTGATTTGAGTGCAATTTGGGATGACTTGGACGTCATCACTGATGGCCAAATTCAAAGGAAGGTGTGGCAAGACCTTAAAAAACAAATAACTCTTTTTTTTTTTTTGATATATTGGCCCCCCTCTATATATGGCCGAATCATTCCTATTAAAATGAAAATCTTAAAGAAGAAAACCCCTAAAAATTCCTTGTTTTGGTTTTGCTTCAAACTAAAATGTTTCTCCTGATTTGGAATTTTGGTGATCCTCAGAGTTCTTGAAAAATATAGAAAATTTAAATTTAAAAATATCATAAATTATCTGCACTTGATTCATTCTACGAAATAAAAAATTTAATATGTTATTTCTACATCCCTTTAATGCTTTATATGTGTGTGTGACAATGTTAATTTAGACATGCATTGTCATCTTTTTTCTTGGACGGTAACACAAAATCTCAACCCATAAGGCATGTAATTTATTAACCATGCTACAATACTGTCAAAATGGACTGAAATTCAGAACTAATTCGTTTTCAGTTGTTTTTTTGTTCAACCAGTGGTACAAACCATATTGTTCTGTCATTTCGGGCAAATCAAATTGAAATTGACAACTATGGACAGCTTTCATGCAGCCACTGCACATTTATGTAATTCGGGGCTCAGGTTGCGCATCTGGCTTCGAGACTGAGTGACTTGAGTTATGCAAGAACTTCAAAGTCTTGGCCCGAGTGTGAACAAACCCAACACAAATTGCATTTCATGCAGGTCGGGATATGCAGGCTAGGGGTTGGCCTGGTCTTGGCCCGAGTGTGAACAAACCCAACACAAATTGCATTTCATGCAGGTCGGGATATGCAGGCTAGGGGTTGGCCTGGCCAAAGTAGCATCCTTAGTATGTTTAGAATTAATGAGATGTGGAGACAATTTTTTTTTTTCTTGTGTACACTACTTATGTTGTCGTGGCTTGCCCATAATTCAGTTGAGGTACGACACTTTCAGTAATATTTTAATTCTTTGGGTTGTTGCATTCAAATCTTCCCGTATTTTTCCAGTATATGAAGTGAATGCACATTGTATGCTCGAAGAGGGAAAGTCAAGGCTATCCTGTAATGTTCAGTAACCATTCTGGATTCAGCTATGTTTTTTTTAATGGTTTTGATGAAGTTTACCATTTTGGTCATCGGCATTCATGATTTTGGGTGCTGATTATACAGTTTATGTCTATTTTGATACTTTTCCCCTTTGGCTGTTTCCAATTGATAATAAATGAACATCCATTGTCATACAAAAACAAATGAAATGGGAGAGCAAACTAACTTTCTACTACTACCATAACAGCAGCTTTTATAATTACAACTGCTTCTGCTGTTACTACTGCTATTATTGTTATATGGTTCAGTCCTGTCATTGTTGAATTCAGGTAATGATTGGGTCCTGAATCGTCTGCAGAATCTGCCTTTTTTGTAGATTTGTTAGTTTAACTTACTGGTTCCATGTTGTGATCTTATAGCACAGTTTTAACTTCATTATCTCCAGTGCATCTCTTTCTGTTTTCTATTGAATGTTTTCATGACCCATCTACTTTGTGTTTGATTACATGTACTTCGATCTAGTTAGTACTTTTGTACTTGTATCCCATCTATGATGCCCGGATACTTGTACAAGCCCAACGTATCCATATCAAACCGATACAATACTTGTATTGGTACCTGATAATGCACCGATACTTCTACGGTATAAGTTTAGCATTTCCTACTTAGCAAGTCCATTATTTCATTTAGTTCTTTAAATTTTCTTACTTCTCAACTTAGAAAATGTTAGAAAGGAACATAAACAATGATAATTTCATTAATTCAAATGTGATCTAAAGGAAAAATTAGGACACCCATATCCGTATCCGTGTCCTAATTTCCAAAAGTGCAGAGTTGTATCCCCGATCCCCTTATCCATGTCCGTTCCCATATTCGTATCTGGTCATCATAGGATCCCATCACTTTAAATATTGGTAAGTGAAAAAGAACCTGAAAGCAATATCTTTCTTACTTATAGAAACTATGCTGCATCCTGTTCACTTTTACGGTTGTTCAGAGAGAAGATACAAGTAGAAGTCCAGAACCTTGTATTCAAAATAAATTAGAGCCTCCATTGTTTGTTATACCTTTGTCTCATAGTTGAATAGATACTGATTAACAGCACAAAAGGCTTGCAGATCTAAAGCAGTAAGAAGGTTAGATATCAACTTAAGGACTAATGATAAAAACTGTGGGGAACCTGAAGTAACAATTGCTCTTATAGAAGATCTTGAACAGAATTTTTGTAAAGCATCCGACACTCCATGATGGTAGTGCTATAATGGAAAGGAAGAGGAGATCAATGGAGGCCTCACGCCCAAAGATTCATCGAGAAACTTGAAGATTCCTTCACATGAAAAGGGGCACCAATTTATACAGGTTTCAAAATAAAATAAAAATCCCAAAAGGCTACCAAGGCTGATTGGACCTTATGCTGTATATTAATTTATTCCCGAAAACATTAAAATCCTAAATCTAATCCGAATCATTCATTTATTGAATGTAAATCTTCCATGTCCCTAACTAACAGGGAATGAAGTTGCCTCAAAGAGGAATTTGTGCGACTTTGGTTTTGCACAAATCCCCATAGAACTTACTCCATGCATGCTTATGGTGGGTCCCATGTGAGCCCCCTATTATGTGCCTGTGTCATTCTCCAGGGTTGGGGGAGGGTATTAACCTCAAGTTTGTAAAGTTCTTCATTTGTTTTCATAAATGTCAACAATGAGGTTATAGAAGACTTCAGTCGAACATCAGATCGGATGTCTGAGATCAAGCACAATTGAATGCAAGGCTACATCCAAGGAGATCAGCCACATGCAGGATTACAATCAGGGATTTGACCCAATCCTTTACAAGGCTACAATCAAGGAATTGACCCAATCCTTAGTAGATGTTTTTGAGAAATTAGATGTGCAGATTTCTTGTATTACCGTGCGTAATTACCTTGTATTATCGTGCAGTACTGTAGTTACTTTTATTTTTTGATCTCTTCATATCTTCAATATAGTCAATCTTGTGTGTACACTATATAATACATGTGGGTAATTGTATAAGGTTTCAAAGAGAGATTTTTAATTGTACTAGAACTCATAGCTCTTTTTAATATAAATAAAGAGGGGTTGCAAGCATCATTCTTTCCAGTTCATATGGTCTGGGAAGCAGTTTTCCCACCATCTCGTCTAGTTAGAGTGTCATTCGCAATAGAACCCAGCGCAGATCGAGCCCATCAGTATGGTGGTTGACTGCCCCAATTGACCAATTTCATATCCTTTTGTTGCTTTCCTAGTAACCACATTGGTTTTCTTTTTAAAAAAGGATATTTGAATCAGTGAGGATGAGGCTGCTATTTAGCTAAGAATTTTTGAATGAGTGAGAATGAGACCGCTATTTAGCTAGCGTGGTGTAGCGAATACAATTGTTAAATTGAAGCATGCCGATTCAATTTAGAATTTCTGCAAGGTGATTTGAGCATCCAAGATTACTACTTTCGGTTTATGGGACTTCCTTTTTGGTATGGATCGTTGGTTTGTGCAACAATTTTGGAAGATCCCAAAGGGGTTCTCACAAAAAACCCACCTTGCGCAAATCCTTCCGTGAGCACAATTATTTCCTATATGTTGTAAATGTGGATTTAGTTATGCTTTAATAAGAACCTTGGTGGTGGTGGTGGTGGTGCTGTTGTTATTCTATGGGAAGGACTCAGACTCACACTCTCATGCCCCGAACCAGTTAAGCGATAGCTGTTGGGGACCATTTATAACTGTATTAACTAATTATTTTAAGGGTTGAGATCTAATTGTTAGGGATGGCTCGTGGAATAAAAATTAGGCCGTTGGTGATCTCATGGGTAAAATTGCCCATGGGTTTCATGCATGGGAGCCTAGTGGGTTGTATTAGGACTCCTGTTATAGGGATTGATTAATTAGGATTTTTAATCATAACAGGAATATTCGGCTAGTTTTAATATTAATATTTTACTTCACACATAAGAGTTTATTCACTGAACTGAGATAACTGAAGCGTTTTTTTTTTTTTTTTTTTTGTTTTGTTTTTTCTTTCCTTTTCCTTTTGTGAATGCTTTCTTTCTTTTGTTTTGTCCTGGTAGGAATGGATATGGACATGGGTATATGGAACGAATATGGACACAGTTACTAATACAACTATCCTATCCATAACATGAAATTCGCCGGTGCTCCTGTGCGGATGTCTCAGTACGGTGCAAGACAACTAGTGGGGCTTACCCGTGGCCCCACATTATTAAAATCTTATATAGTGGTACTGGGTAGTCCCATCTGGATTTTTTGACACTCCATCTTGGCCATGATTGGCCCCTAGGTGGGCTCCACTGCGTGTCTTGAGCGGTCTTTTGTGTGAAACATTCGCACATGAGCACCACCCCATGAAATTTCATATTTGACTTTAAGATCTTTCATAGAAAAGTACTGATCACGGTTACTAATACAACTATCCTATCCATAACATGAAATTCGCTGGTGCTCGCGTGTGGATGTCTCGGCACGGTGCAAGACAACTAGTGGGGCTTACCCGTGGCCCCACATTAGTCCCATCTGGATTTTTTGTGAAATGATATGTAATGAGAGAAAGAGAAAGAGACAAAAGTTGGAGAGAAACTCAATACCTCAATGGGAGGCTCGTATGAGATTTTATAATACACAATACCCAAATCAAGGGTAATCTAATCAATATACAATCCCTAATTAAGAGTAATCAAATCAATTTACAACCTTCATCAAGGATAATCAAATCAATCTATAAATCTATACAAGGAAATAAATAAATAAGAGATAACTCAAGATACAGATATATACAAGCTCTGACGGGCCTTGGGCTGGGCCAAGTGGGCCTAAGTCACATTATTTCTACACTCCCCCTCAAATTGATGTGGTAATGCAGAAAACAACAATTTGCTATTAAGTTCATGATGGCGTGGCTTAGGAAGAGCTTTTGTGAAGATATCTGCCAACTGGTCATGAGTAGAAACATGAGGCAAGGTGATCTTCTCAGTTACAACATGCTGACGGATGAAGTGACAATCAATTTCAATGTGCTTCGTCCGTTCATGAAAGACTGGATTATTAGCAATTCTAGTAGCACTGGTATTATCTCCATGAAGAGGTGTAGGCATATTAACAATAATACCAAATTCACAAAGAAGACGGCGGAGCCAGATGATTTCTGCACTTGCAGACGACATTGCCCGATATTCAGCCTCAGCAGAAGATTTGGATACAGTGGTTTGTTTCTTGGACTTCCATGAAATCAGAGAGTCGCCAAGAAACATGCACCAGCCAGTGGTAGAACGCCGGGAATCAGGGCAACCAGCCCAGTCGGCATCGGCATACGCGGATAAGCGTAGAGAAGTATTAGACGGATAGAAGAGACCATGACTGGGAGTGCCTTTAACATAGCGGAGAATGCGCAAAGCAGCAGCAAGGTGAGGTTTATGAGGATTGCTCATAAATTGGCTAACCGTATGCACCGCATGAGAAATATCAGGGCGAGTCATCGTTAAGTAGAGTAAACTACCAACGATCCGACGGAAAATAGATGGATCATCCATGAGGGGACCATCCTCTGCACTGAGTTTACTATTTAATTCCATTGGCGTATCAACAGTATGAGCATCATCAAGTCTGGCAGAGGTGATCAAATCAGAAGCATATTTACGCTGATGTATCCGAATGCCCGACTTAGTACGCGAAAACTCAAGCCCGAGAAAATATGTGAGAGGACCGAGATCCTTCATTTTAAAGTGGCGAGTGAGATGATGCTTGAGATCCGTAATACCAGAAATATCATTGCCACTGATAATCATATCATCAACATAGACTAAAAGGAATGTGTAACCCTTTGGTGTCCATCTAAGAAAGAGAGAACTATCAGAATGACTCTGACGAAACCCAGCTTGAAGAATAGCGGCTCGGAATTTATCAAACCAAGCCCTGGGAGCCTGCTTAAGTCCATAAAGAGATTTGCGCAATTTGCAAACATGCCGAGGAGGACAAGCATAGCCAGGAGGAGGTTTTAAATAGACAGTCTCTTTCAAGTCGCCATGAAGAAAAGCATTTTTGACATCCATCTGCCACAGAGGCCAATTGCGAGCTGCAGCTACACAAAGTAGAGTACGAACTGTGGTCATTTTAGCCACTGGAGCAAATGTTTCCTCATAATCAATGCCATACTCCTGCTTGTAACCCTGTGCAACCAATCGTGCTTTGTAGCAATCCAAACTCCCATCAGAGTTAACCTTGACAGAGAAGATCCACTTACTGCCAATGACAGAGGCTTTGTCAGGTGTCGGTACCAAGTCCCATGTATGGTTTGCCTCAAGAGCCAACAATTCCTCAGTCATAGCATCCTGCCAGTATGCAATCTTCGAAGCCTGTGAATAAGAGGTGGGTATAGGAGCACTATCCAAAGAAGTGAAAAGAGCAGGGAAGCCATATCTGTCAGGAGCAACCGAAGGACGACTAGATCGTCGCAGGGGTTGGATATTAGTAGAGAAAGTATTAATACCTGAGGGTACAGGAGGCAGCATGGGAATAGGATCGGGAGAAGGAGGCCCCACCGGAGGAGTCTTGTTTCGCCGGACATAGACATTGGTAATTGGTGGTTTGGAAGAAGTTGTCACAGGGAAGTGTGGCAAATAAGAGACAGCAACAGGATGAGTTTGGAGACGCAAAGAAAAGAAGGGAATGTGTTCTAAAAAGATCACATTACGAGATATCCGCATGCGTTTCTCAGAGGGATCATAACATAGAAATCCCTTGTGTTCAGAACTGTAACCTAGGAAGAGACATTTGGTAGCCTGGGGTGACAACTTAGTGCGCTCTGTAGGTGGAAGATGGACAAAGCATAAACAACCAAAAACACGCAAGTGAGAATATGAAGGTTTATGGCTAAAAAGAGCTTCATATGGAGTAATCTTTCCTAGAACGGAGCTAGGATGACGATTGATGAGATACACAGCGGTATGAGCAGCATCACACCAAAATGTGGGAGGAACTAAGGATTCAAGGAGAGTACGAACAGTTGCAAGAATATGCCTGTTCTTTCTCTCAGCAACACCATTTTGTTGTGGAGTATGTGGGCATGATTTTTGGTGAATAATGCCTTTAGCAGAAAGGAAGGTAGAAAATTCATGGGACATGTATTCTCCGCCGGAGTCAGACCTGAGAATTTTGATATCTTTTTGAAATTGTGTGTGAACCATATTATAAAACTTTTGGAAAAGAGAAAAGACCTCAGATTTGAAGCGCATGAAATAAATCCATGTGAATCGAGAATGATCATCAATAAAAGTCACATAATACTTAAAACCTGTCCTACTTAATGTGGGTGCAATGCCCACACATCAGTGTGAATGATATCAAAAGAAGATGACGCACGGGAATGATGAATGGGAAAAGGTAAAATATGACTTTTACTTAAACAACATGTAGCACACTTAGATTGAAGAAAAGAGGACATCATTTTATTATCAACAGTGGAATCTAAACAGCCAATTTTAAACAAAGAAAATAAATAAGCATTATTCACATGACCAAGACGACTATGCCAGATAGTCCACAAGTTATTAAAATGAGAAGAAGAAGAAGAAAAGAGGGAATGATGTCCAGTGTCCAGCAGAAACAGTCGACCATGTTTACTCCCCGTCACGATCACCTTCCCAGTGTGCCGCTCCTGTATGACACAACCAGTGGAAGAAAATTTAATATGGTACCCATCATCAATCAGTTGGCCTACAGAAAGTAAATTTGCTGATAACTTGGGAACAAAGTAAACATTGGAAAGGTGGAGGGATTGGCCAGAGACACTAGATAAAGTAATGGTACCAATTCCCGAAATGAGTAATTGGTCGCCATTAGCAGTAGTTATTTTGTCTTTGCCAGTATAAGGGTGAGAAGCTGTAAAACTATGTTCCACAGAGGTCATGTGGTTTGAGGCCCCTGAATCTAGAAACCAGGTGGATGGGGTAATGTATGATGACCTAGAGATTGAAGAATGGAAAGCAGGAAATGCAAGAGGAGAAGGAGTTTGGTACCGACCACCAGAAAAACCCATGGATGTATATGCAGAAGTCACCGTGCTCTGAATCAGGTCTTGAATCTGGGCTGGAGTCATGGATACAGTCCCGGAAGAAGTGCTGTCTGTGTCAGGGAGAGGTGTTTGAGCTTGGAACGCAGCAGGAGTATGTTGTCTGGATGCAGTGGGAGGATGTTGCTTTTGCTGGGGTCCATTCTTCCTTTGTAAACTACGACAATCATCAATGAGATGACCAGAGCGTTTGCAATATCTGCAAATCAATTTCTTTCGACAGTTCTTGGCTAGATGACCAAAGCCTTTGCATTCATAGCATTGAGTAGGCTTCTGATTGGGGGCTGCTAGAAGAGCAGTCTCAGCCTGAAGAGGAGCCTTTGGGTCTTCAAAGATAACGCGCTGAGAGTTAAGGCGAAGTTCTTCTCTAAGGACTTCTTGGAAGCATGTGTCCAGATTGGCTGTGACTTCTCTATTCATAAGAGCTGAACGGACAGATTCGAATTCTGGTCTGAGATTCATAAGAAACTGACTAATGTGAGTTTCCTCTTGTAATTTAAGCGCCTCCGTCAGAAACCCAACAGATACGGACTGGATTATCATAGCATCCCTCTCAGTCCATAATGTGAGAAATCCATTGTAGTATTCTTGCACAGTTTTATCACCTTGACTGAATTTCGCAATTTCACTATCGAGTTGAAATTTGCGAGCTTTATTGGTTTGATGATAAACTTTCTTTAGATGACCCCACATATCAGAGGCAGCAACATATGCTTGAAGAGCAATGGCAAGAGAAGGATCAATGGAGTTAAGAATCCAAGTGATAGCCTTAGCATTTTCTTTAGACCAGGTAGCTAAAGCTTTGGTGTCAGTAGTTGTAGTAGGTTTAGTTATCGAGCCGTCAAGATAACCAAACAATCCTTGGCCTTCAACGAAATTCTTCAGATGAAATGACCAAGCCATGTAATTATTTCCATTGAATTTAATGGGAATAACATCATACTTGTCCATATTAAAGAAGCAGCAGCAAAATGAAACAGCAGCAACCAACCAAGGATAGAAAACAACTTGCTAAAGGTCTGCTAAAACAGCAGCAGGCAGCACAAACAGTGCAAATAAATCCCAGGCAGCAGTGGGTAAAGAAGAGAACAGCCCGTAGCAGCACAAGAAGGTTAGAAATAGCCCACAGTGGACTTAATAACTAGTAACAGAGGTGGCAGATGCTTCTAACGGCACACAAAAGAATGCAAATCAGTAGTGCAAAAAGAGACCAGCCCTCATATCAACAAAACAGAAGGTAGAGTTGATATTGATCTGTTATAAATCTGCTAATACAGCAGGAAAATGGCACTGTATTGATCTGATGAAGAATCCAACAACAGAAAACATGAAACAGTGCAGAAATTATCCCAGACAGAGCCAGGCGACCATGAAGTTTGGTGCAAGATCTGTGCGTGGGGCCCACAGAGTGATCTAATCACAAATCAAGTTGAAAACCCTTGAAGGAGTTCAAAAGTACTTCCTCTAGTCCAAATCTGATGAGTATTGGATAAGGATCCACAAATCTGGACGGTGGAGATGAAAAGTATCTGATAAAAAAATGTCAAAGTCGACAGAGAAAGAAGTGGAAGAAGCCTACCTCAAAATCGACAGAAAAAATCCAGAAAAATCCTTACAATAATCCTGAAGGACTGGCGATCACAACTGTGGAGGTCGCTTGGTGATAGGAAGTTGATCAGTGGTGGGCCACAGTTTGATCAATGGCTCGTTAGACACTAGTAGCAGAATGACACCAGTAATGAAGAGAGGATTCACTCCAATAAGAAAGGTTTGATCAAGAGGGAAGATGGATTGATCACAACCTAAGCTTTGATACCATGAAATGATATGTAATGAGAGAAAGAGAAAGAGACAAAAGTTGGAGAGAAACTCAATACCTCAATGGGAGGCTCGTATGAGATTTTATAATACACAATACCCAAATCAAGGGTAATCTAATCAATATACAATCCCTAATTAAGAGTAATCAAATCAATTTACAACCTTCATCAAGGATAATCAAATCAATCTATAAATCTATACAAGGAAATAAATAAATAAGAGATAACTCAAGATACAGATATATACAAGCTCTGACGGGCCTTGGGCTGGGCCAAGTGGGCCTAAGTCACATTATTTCTACATTTTGACCCTCCATCTTGGCCATAATTGGCCCCTAGGTGGGCTTCATTATGTGTCTCACGCGGCCTCCTGTGTGAAACATCTGCACATGAACACCGCCCCGTGATATTTCATATTTTACTTTTAAGATTTTCATAGAAAAGTATTAATTTAGTTTGTCAGAAACATTTCTAAATTAATGATCTCATTGTATACTTTCTTCTCCAACATTTTTTTATGTTGAAAAGTAAGAAAATAGTTTGAACTGATATGAATTAATGGACTTAGTGCAATAGGATATGCTAAACTTGTACCCCAGAAGTATCATGTAGTATCAAGTACCATCACAAGTATTGTATCTGTTAAGTAGTTAATTTGCCGCACCTTTAACGCCTAGGCATTTTGGGTGTATTGGTGATGCAGTCCTAGGGTTAGGATGCAAGTGCTAGGGCACAATTAGGGTTCCCAGGGAACAATCACACGAGGAAGAAACAGTCTTCAACGATAATTCTTCTATTAACTCAATTCTCTCTGAGATTACCAATCTCTACAATGTCATATTTATAAGAAAAGAAACTTAAGGGCTAAGAAGACAATCTAAACCAAACTAGGAAACCAAATAATAATCCTATCGAAATTAGAAATAGATCCTAAATACAACTTACTAAATAAAATCAGAAACTAATAACAATTTAATAAAGAATTCCTAAACTTCCTTGGGTCCCACATGTGGACCACTAGTCTTATTCAATAACGTGGTATTGCTGCTGCATCATTCTCCCCAGGTTGGAGAAAGAGTTCGTCCTCGAACTCGGCTCTTCTTCTTGATGTTACTTCTGTAGATAGTGTGCACGTGAAGTGCATCCTTGGTGAGACGAGAACTTGACCCTTGCTTCGGTGGGGTCGGCTTCATAGGACGGAGTGTGACTTGCGTGGGACCATGCATGAATGTATGTGTTGTCGCGCATGCTATTAGTTCCATTCTTATCATACATCCACGGACGACCCAATAAGATATCACAACTATCCATGGGTACCACATTACACCAAACTGTATCTGTATAAGCTGCACCAATGGAAAAGGTAACGGGACATGCATATCGGACTTGCACTTCATCACCTGTCATTAACCATCTAGCAAAATAAGGACGATGATGCTTCCGAACTTTCAGCTTTAAGCGATCCACAAAAGCTTGGGATATAAGATTCTGACAACTGCCGCCATCAATGACTACCGTGCATTCCTGAGCATTGACTGTGCCTTTGGAGCGGAAAATATTTTCTCGCAACCACTTCGTCGCAGTAGTTGATGGAGCATCGGTGATGACCATGAGAGATTCACCGTCAACTGCATTGTAAATCTCTAATTCTTCTGTCTCAGCTGCAACCTCTGTTTCTTTAGGATCATCTGGGACATCCTTCTCATCACTTTCATTCTCAATCAAGTGGATACGTTTGGGACATTCCCTTGCACGATGCCCTTGTTGGTGACAATTAAAGCATGTGATCCTATTTTGACCTTCGGGCTTGGTGAATTCTTTTTCCGATGAATCACTCAGTTTAGAACCGGCAAGTGAAGAATTCTTCTGCATAACCCATTTAGAGGCATTAAGTTTTCTGGCTTGATGATGTGCAATTCCTTCGGCTTTGATAGCATGCTGAACGATCTCATCAACATTCTCAAAATGCTGAAATGTGAGGATATCTTGTATGTCAAGTGTCAGCCCATTAAAGTATCTGTCAACTAATACATCCTCATCTTCAGTCAAACCACAACGAGCTTGCATGGTCATAAATTCCTCAGAATACTCAACAACTGTCTTAGATCCTTGTTTCAAGTATTGAAAACGTGAACGCAGATCTCTGGAGTAATTGACAGGCAAAAATTTTTGCTTTAACAAATTTTTCATCTCGGCCCACGTGTCAACAGGGTCAATTTGCTGGTATCTTCTCTTCTTTTGCAACTCGGCCCACCATATCGCAGCATAATTGCGAAATCGAGTTGCTACCAGTGTAATCTTATGACCATCCGTCATTGGTTTATGTGCAAAAATATTTTCAACGCACACTAACCAATCCAAGAATTCATCGGGGTTCAATTTCCCATCATATTCGGGAATCACAAGTTTAATACCCAAATCACGATCAACGTTGACGACATGTGGATCTCGTTGATTTCGATGAGGTCCTCCATCATCGCGATGATTATCATCACGCCGATTAGTTTCCAAATTGGTTAATCGGGTTTCAATCCTTTCTAGAGTCGCTTGCATTTGAACTTTGATTTGAACCATTGTTGCAGATAATTGATTAACAGTTACTGATAATTGCGCAACGGTTCCCCTCAAATCATCATCATTGTGAGAGGAAGACTCCGCGTCAACTTGCTTCTTTGGAGGCATTTTTGTTTAATGCAAATTGAAAATTGCTGACTGACCTGATGTGTAGATCTGCTCTCCACGATCACGCTGGCGAAAACGGATCGAAAATCTGACGTTGGATGAGTGATATCGCGAAAAGAAGATCCGACCGTCGAGTTAAAAGTTGCTGGTGAGTGGCTACCACTGAGAATGGGTTGTTCTGCACTCGGGATAGACTGGGTCAACGTAACCTGAACCGGACCTGAACTTTGACCCACAGATGTACCAACTGACAATGGGCCGAGGATCACGTGTGGGCCAATGGACTGAAGCTCGGCCTCGTTCGTTGTGCCAAAACAGGAAGAAAAAGGAGGAACCCCTTTCTCAATTTTTTTTCTTGCTAGTGTGCTTGGACGCAGATGAAGAGAAGGCGTTGGAGCTGAAGCTGGCGCTAACGGCTGGAGTCGCGGCAGAGTGCGACGACGGCAGAGATGCAGAAGAAAGGGCGGGACTGCTCCGATGAGTCGCCGAGGAAGACGGAGGTGATGACCGGCGACCCGCGACCAGCGACGAGGATGCGCTTGCTGCTGGACGATCGTGGTGCAAGGTACACACTTCTTTCCCAAGGACGACTCTCTATTCTCTGTTATTCTTAGTTCTTTCTGCACTTTCTTTCTCTCCCTCTCTTTCGCTTGTTTTTTTTTTTTTTTTGTCTGGGTTGGGGTTCGGGATTCGGCAGAAGGGTTCGGCGTTGGAGAGGGGCAGGAGGTTTTGGATGCTGGTGTGGCAGGGTTTCGACGCAGAGGCACTGATTCGCTGAAGGTGGCTAGTTTGCTGATTGGGGCGGGTCGTCTGGGATTGGGTTTGGTCGAACGAAGGTGAAGAGTGCAGGGAAGAGGGTTCCGATGGTTTGGGTTTGGAGATTCTGCGGTTTTTGGGCTGGGTTGGTGATTTCGGTGGAATGGCAGATTTGGGCTTCGACAGGGTTATGGCCGGGATCTGCGGGAGGGGGTACGATGGATTTGGGTAGTGGGTGGGTTCGACAGGGAGTAGTATGGGTTACGGGAGTTGGATTGGCGAGATGGGTAAGGTGTCTGGGACGTTGGTTTTCGGATTGCAGGGGGATTGGAAGAAAGGATAGGGGTAATCACGCCAACGATGGGGATCGTTGGGCTCTGATACCAATTGATGCAGTCCTAGGGTTAGGATGCAAGTGCTAGGGCACAATTAGGGTTCCCAGGGAACAATCACACGAGGAAGAAACAGTCTTCAACGATAATTCTTCTATTAACTCAATTCTCTCTGAGATTACCAATCTCTACAATGTCATATTTATAAGAAAAGAAACTTAAGGGCTAAGAAGACAATCTAAACCAAACTAGGAAACCAAATAATAATCCTATCGAAATTAGAAATAGATCCTAAATACAACTTACTAAATAAAATCAGAAACTAATAACAATTTAATAAAGAATTTCTAAACTTCCTTGGGTCCCACATGTGGACCACTAGTCTTATTCAATAACGTGGTATCTATGAAGCACGGACACGGATACGAGACACGGATACGATACGACACGGATACGCAAATACGCCATTTCTCAAAAAACTAGGATACGATACGTCGGGGATACGTTGAATTTTTTTTTTTAAAATATTTTTTATATGACCATGTAATAAAAATCTAACACTATTTGTAAATGGGGAGCTTTTGAAGAATTTGGTTATTGGGTGTCAGCAGGTGACAACTTGCAGACACTTGCAGTAGCAGCAGCAGTAAGGCATCAAGAAAAAAAGAAAAATAAAGAAATAACAGCAGCAGCATAACATCAAGATAAAAAGAAAAAAAAAAAGAAACAGCAGCATAGCATCAAGAAAAAAAGAAAAAATAAATAAACAGCAGCAGCACTGCAGCAGCATCAAGAAAAGATGGAGAAAAAAGAAACAGCAGCAGCAACATATATCTTGGAGCTAGGAGAAGTTGACAGCAGCACCAAACCAAAAAAAAAAAAAAAAAACAGACACATTACAGCAGCACTGCAACAGCATAGCATCAAGAAAAAAAGAAAAGAAAAAAAATAAATAAACAGCGGCAGCAGCATAGCATCAAGAAAAAATGGAGAAAAAAGAAACAGAAGCAGCATATATCTTGGAGCTAGGAGAAGTTGACAGCAGCAGCAAAAAAAAAAAAAAACAAACACATTACAAAAAAAAAAAAAAAGAGAGGTAGCAACAGCGAATCAAAAGCAAGGATAGAAGATCATCAAACAAAGCATCACAGAAAAAAAAAACCCTAAAATCCAAATGATTTAAGAGGGAAGAAAAAAAAAACCCTAGATTAGAATAGCCACTAGCCAGAAGAGCATTCCTTCAAATAAAAAACAATCAATACAGATGAAGAGAAAAAAAGAAACAAAAGGAAAGAAAGAAGAGAAAAGAACTTAAAGGTGGAGATGGAACGGCAATGGCGACAGCGATTTGGGTTTGATTTCACAAAGAAATAGCAGCGGTTTGAGTTTGATTTCGCACGGCTACAGCGATGGAGAGTTTGACGACGGCAAGGCGACGGCGACGGCACGACGGTGGCGAGAAGCAGTGAGAAGCACGGCGACGACGTCTCTTCCATTCCCTCTCTTCTTCTTTTTTTTCTTCCTACCTGCGCTTTCTTCCTCTCTGCGCTTTCTCTTCTTTTTTTTTCTTTATATTCCACTTAACTTGTCTCGTGCGGGACACGTGCGTGTCCAGTGCGTATCCCGCACGTGTCCCTCACGTGTCCCTCACGTATCGGGCACTAAAAAAAATAAAATAAAATTCGGATACGAATTTCACGTATCCTGGTCGTATCCAAGGCGTATTCGGGCGTATCCGTGTCCGATACGTCCGGGATACGGATTCGGGACCCTATTTTATGTATCCGTGCTTCCTAGCGTGGTATTGCTGCTGCATCAATTGGTTAGCAACTTGAGATGGTATTAGAGCCAACACGCACTGGGTTCGAATCCGTGCAGTCAAAAAATTGCCCCATGCCGCGTCTTGTGTGCAGGCGCATGTGGGCGTGGCAAAAAGGTCCCATGCCACTCTTGTGCGGGCATGTGCCTCGAGTCCAGGTGTTAGGTAGTTTGCCTCACCTTTCATGCCTAGGCATTTTGGGTGTATTGGTTTGCAACTTGAGAGTATCCATCTGATATAGGTGCACACAAGTATCCAGGTATCATAGGATGAACCTGATATTGTGTGGAAGATTCAACCTAAACTTCCTTGCAATAGTCAACAAGTAACTTCCAGGCCTCAACTTTCTGCTATGAACTATGCAAAACATTTCTTCCTTTGGCATTTTCAAGCAATCTTCCTCAATCTTCTGCTAGAGCCGTAAACAAGAACAGTGAGAAGCGGTCTCCTGTGTTTCTTTTTAGAGGTTTTGAACCTTCAAGATGAAGATCCATTTACTGGAACCAAGAAAGATGAATTGGAAGTGCATTCTTTTACTGATGAACTCGAAATGGTACCAAATCCCACACCAGTCAGCATATATTTTACCACATTCAATTACTTGTAACTGTAAATTTGTCCTTTTTTTTTGAAAAAAAAAAAGAAATTCAAATAAGAACTGGTGGCTTTATTTTCCACGTCACTTGAATGAACACAATGATATCCCTCATTGTTATAAAAAAAAAAAAAAAAAAACACACACACACACACCCCCAATGATACCCTCTTATTAGCAAGGATGCCATTAAAAACTTATTTTTTTTTTCACTTTCTCCGTGAGACGCTTTCATTTTCAGAAGAAAATGGGCTTTCAATATTGTATACAATAATCAAGGATGACTGTACCATATTACCAAGAATCATGGTAGAACTCATATGCCGATGTGTTTGAGAAGGATGCAGGAACAATGCGTATTTCCTGAAGTTTTTTTTTTAGCAAATTGTTACAAATGAAGGCTAGGGCGAACTGATTTTAAATGATTGCACTATAAAGTAACTGCTTTACGAATATAGTTAGTTCTCTTGTATTATCATGTTTTTCTAGTGGGCTTGTTCGTTACGCTCCCTGCAAACCTTACTACATCTTTGAACTATATTTTCGTCTGTTGAAAGAAATGCTTATTTGTCATTGAAGGATTTAGAAGGTAGAAATTCAGTTAGCGACGAAGTTGTGCAAGCTGGTGATGTTGCTGGACAAGCAAATGCTGCCATGGAGATTTTGACGTCACCAGATAGCAGGGACAAAGCTAAAGGGAATTCATTGGAGTCGTCAAAGCAGCTGACCAGTGATGAGCACAAGTCATTGTTTCCTCAAAAGAAGTCAAAGAAAGAAGCAACAGAAGGCATCTCAAGTCCAACCGCATTCCAGGAGGAGACATTTGGTGGTGAAACCCTCCAGGAGGTATATTGTGATTTTGTCTTTCAATTCATATGATTGTAGAAATGAACTGCTCTAATTCTTTCTCAATGATTGAATACTTTGCTCAGATGTTGAGTCAATATAAAATTAGTAATTCACCTAACATCCAAGTACGATGGCGAGTGAAGATGCTTGCCCATAGAAGAAATCCCTTAATTTATTCTGTAAGCCTTATAACTTAACCCTTTTGTATGATACTGTTATTTCAACCAGTTATCTTATTGGTGAGTTGGTGTTTCTTGTAGAGGGCAAAACAACAGCGAGCCGGAACTGAAGGTGGGTTGTCATTTCTCCATTTATTGGCCGTTATTTTCTGTTGCTAAAATTCTCTCTCTTCACAACAATCTATAGGAATTAAGCATAAAGCATTGTCTGGTGGGATGAGTGAAGTTTAATAGGTTGCCCGATGAATGAAGGTGAAATGCATGTGGAAAGGATTGAAGGTGAAATGCATCTGGAAAGGGTTTCATGACACTCTCCATCGGTTGTGGATAGAATGGGCATGTTCAATGACTTGGAAATACATCTAAGTTGAGGTTCCTAATCATCGATGTTTATGCAGGTGACCATAAAGTTCACAAGAACCGCAAGGTTAAAAAGCCCAATGAGGTTACAAAGCCCGAGGAACAGCTAGGCAATGTGGGGGATGAGCAGTTGGATGAAAAGCTTCATGCGCCGCAAACTGAGCCAGTCACTCCAGTAGGTTTATGGGATAAGGATTTGCAAACCCAAGGGAGTACCTCTGTCGTCAGGTTCGAGGAAATTTCCAATGAAGCTATTCAGAATGAAGGAGATGAGATTATACATGAGGAGCAGCAGAAGAGTCTTCATCAGTCTTCTGGGGATCACGATGAACAAGGAAATGTGGAAAAGGCAAATGCTGTTGATCCTTCCTGCAGGGAACTTTCGCCGTTGCCTTTTGTCAAGAGCTCTCCCTTGTGGAAAATGGTGGAATCTGATTTAGTATTCAATACAATTCCACAAAGCCCTCATTTCCAACCACTTGAGCAGTGCTCTGAGGTTCTTCGTGAAGGAATGGCTATAGGACAAACGGTCGCTTTTGCCAATGTGGCAGATGCCATATGCAAATTGCATCTTAGTGATCATAGGAGTGCTTTTGAAAATATGCTCAAGGACCTTGCTGAATTGGAACGGCACGGTTTCAATGGTCAGCTTTTACGAGCTCGCATAGAGCGACTGTCATGGTTAAAAGATAGCTTTCTGGAATCTGAGGACAAGTTGGTTGAAACAGAAGTGCAGATCCGCGGGCAAGAACGTCAAAAAGATTATCTGATCACAGAAATTGACACTATCGACAGGGACATTGCAATATTACAAGAAAGAAGAGCATCAGTTATAGAGACGAGGAAGAAGACTGAAGCAAACATTGAGCGGCTGCTGCAGGAGGTGCAAAAAGTGAAGGAAGCTTCTCGTCTTGTCGAAGAGGTCTTTAAGAAGGTGTCCGCAGCTCCTTGGAGTGCTTCCCTTCCTTAAAAATACCTGTTATCTCTTCTCTTTTGCTGTTGGCAAGCATCTTGTGCCCTGGAGTGAAGATCAGGGGACTCTGCAGCCATGTATGGGTCATCAGCCTCCTCTACTTACATAGTATTAGGGGTAAATCTATCAACTATGATCTCCACTCGGTAGTCTAGTTCTAGCATAGCTCCCATTATTGGGATCTACTCTAGAAAGGTATGCACATATTTAGTTTACATATGGCCCAAATGTCATTATCCATGATTTCAGATAGATGGTTGGTACAAGTTGTTGGATATGTGATGGTTGTGATTATCAGATTAACGTGTTGCTCGAACTGGCTGCAAATCATGGCCTTTTCAAGTACTAATGTCATTGAACTGGGCCTCAGATTTTGTAGTGTTTTTCAATTGACTTTGCTTATAGCTCATGACCCATGTCTTTATCTCTTATTCCGTCCAAGTTCAGTTCTGCATATCTATTACTCTTTTGAAGTATGGTCTCCTGGAAATATTTGGGCCCACAACATTAATAACATGGGCCCAAGTGTATATTGTTATCAAATTACAATTTAGGAGCAGGGCCCATCTATCATGAGTTTAATTTGTTATTGTGTTGTATTATTATATGGGCCCTCATCTCCTAATATACATACCATCCTATTTACTTGATTTTTTTTTGTTTTTTTAATTTTATTTTGTGTGGCGTGGATGGTTCCTGAAGCTGTGGGTCCATCATGGTTGATATCTGATTTTAAGTGATCGTGAGCATTTAATCTGTTCTTGTAAGCATGATTAATAGATCCAGACGTAAATGTTAATGCACTTATTTTGTGATCGCATTCCCTATGAATTGAAAATGAAATTTAAAGGAGTGCTATGCAAATGATGGGGCCTGTTTCTTTGCAAGAATTTATGACAGGAATGCCCGCTGTCTGGGAATTCTGGAAATCCTGCCACAGAGGACATTTGCCTACTTCTATTGAAATCCCAGGAATTTACTGTATGGAGGCAGGCATCCATTGAAGGACTATTGAAGTTGTGAGTGATAAGGGGTCTAAGGTGGAGATCTAGACTTCACTTTGGGGTATTTTATTATAGGGTGGTGGGTAGGTTTAAAAAAGGGTGATCATTTGATGACCTTGCCTGGCAAATGGCTCAAATAAGTTGAAGCTCCTATAATAAGATCAGGTCCCTCCAATCTTCCATGAAGTTCAAACTTTGTACTCTATGAGATAAGACACCTTCATCATCATATCTAATGTACTTCAATAAGTATAAATTTTCTTCAGTTGTAATAATTTTCGCTCTTACAAATCATATACTCAATAATACTGAAAAATAATGTGCTTTGTCTTGTAGTGATTGGCTGAATTCCTGACTAATTGTTTAGCACTTTCACTATCACAACTAACCACAATTTTTTACTGTAATTGCCTAAATTATTCTATATGACTTCCTTTCATGGCTCAAAAGTTGTTATACAATTGGCTTGGGTGGGAAAAGGTGCATTAAATTTCTTTAGCTTAGATTTTTTGTAGAGCTGCTTCCCCTACAAATGTGGACTTATAGTTTGATGTTGTTGACATTTTTAAGTCCATGTTCCCCCCAAATCCAGATATGTGAATTCTCATTCTTTATAGTTTTCAAGTTCTGTAAACATAAGCACATTTGAAAGCACCTATGAAGTATTTTCTTAGAATCCATTTCGCTGAAACTGAATGTTCTTGGCTTATATACTTATCAGTTATCACTGCAATGCTTAAGTAGTTGTTTCTATTTCATCTACTTTTTTGAATGTATTTGGTTAGAATGCAATTTGAGATATCCTGTGGAGTCTTCCAACCAGCTTTTACTCCTCCTGTGACAACTATAGCTATGTAGTTGGTCTACTTCAAGAAGATCTAAATTCTTAATATTAGCTTGTTAATTATAAGGCTTGATTCCTTTAATCTATCAATCATGTGGATATCTTTCCTGATAATTAACATATCATCAACATAGAGATAAAAGCTGATGATAGCTTTAGTGAGTCACCTTCTTTCTATAGTAGCCATAATCCATCATAGATGAATCTAGTTTGAGGTTTTTGCAAAAAGGTCCCTATATTTTCAAACAATCAAAAAAAGGCCCATATATTTTTTGTTTTTACTAAAGCCCCCTTAATTGACATTCAAACTGTACAAAAAGTCAAAAACTAACTACTCCCTATTTCTTTTGGTTTTGACATATTTACCATTCAGAGATTTTTAAATGGGTTATCCCTTTAAAAGATAAATGATAATTTTTCCCATAGATTATCCAAACTCTGCTAGATATATTGGGTCATTTTTACCCAAAGATTAATATCTAGTTTTGTATAGTTTTTGTGGGCCCATATATTTAATTAGATTTTAGTTTTGCATAGCTTTTATCTAAATATGTCTAGAGATGGCTGATTTGAGATTTCTCAATGGCAAAACTGTAAAAAGAAACCAAAAGAAATAGAGAGTCAAAAGCAAGTGGTTACTTTCTCAATTGTTTTGTCAAGCAAGGGGAGTTTTTAGTTAAAACATAAAATAGAGGGGCCTTTTGAGGTTTTGTGAAAATATAGGAGACTTTCTGTAAATAAATAAAAAAAAAACTACTCTATTTTTGTACAATAACTACTCTAATTATTCGTACAATTGTTTTGGTGGTTGTTTGAACCCATACAAACTTTTCTTTTATTTACAAATCAAGTATTCCCTTTATTTTACCTTGAAAGTTTCTAGTACTTACATGTAAATACCCTCTTTTACATAGCTGGGGAATCTTGTCTTGACATCTAGATGTTCCAACTTCCAACTATAAATTCAAGCTAGTAACACCAAATGAATTAAGAAAATGATTACTATTTAAAAAAAAAAATTTCTTCAAAATCAATTTCTTTTCCTATGGATTTCTGCAAACAACCTTTCCTAGTAACTTAGTTAATCAACTTTTTCATAGCTCTTTGGCTCACCACATGGTCTATCAACTAAACATAATTTTTTTTTATAAAGCTTAGGTGTCCTCATGCATGTTTCTTCCACCTCTTTATGTTGTTCATCATTTTCATTCTCTTTCTGGCGATTAATGGTTGCATTATTATTAAGATCCTTATAGGGAACAGGTCCTCGGTTAATTTAGGGTCTGTTTGGCATCATTCTTGGAGTGTTTCATATGAGAATGAATGAACAAAGCTTAGGTGTCCTCATGCATGTTTCTTCCACTTCTTATTTTGTCATCATTCAGTCTTTCTGCGATTAGGGTGTTTCATATGAGAATGAATGAACAAAACTTATTTGGCTAGCATTTTCTCTCCTTTTCTGCACATCTATAAAATCTCTCCCTCTATATCTCCTTCATCTCTCTCTCTTTAGATTTTCCTCACAAAATGCTTGCAAATACGTTTTTCTTCATTCATTCTCTGAATAACACATTCCAGAATGATTCAATTTTTAGCGGATTTTCTCTCTTGAAAAACATATCTTGCTTCTATAAATATTTTCTTTGTTGAGATGCTACAATCTTTAACTAAAGTCTTCATCTATATAACCCAAGAGCACGTGACATGGACTCACCATTCACCTTGAACCTCTACCTTTTGGAAATATGCACGAAGGATCTTGTAAACACAAAATGATAGATGGTTAATTTACAAAGAAACATGATATTATTATTACGATTTAGCTAGGTATAGGAAGCACCAAAATCTCAATGGACCTATAAGCAAGTTAAGGGCTCCCCAATATGGATCTTGGTCTATAATTTTTGTAGTTAGCTGTTCTCCAAGTTGAAGAGGAGGAAATAAAGGGGAGTTCTGTTGGCACCACGAAAAGTTCTCTTTCCACCGAATTTCTCTCCATACCGATATATAAAATATGATTTTTACAGATTTTTCTCTCCACACCGCATTTTCTACCCAAAATGCCCATGCCATTTACAACTTCTCTCTTCTCTTCCCACACATCTTCTACACCGATTTCTCCCCATTCTCTATTCCTACTCTCACCAGAAAAAACTCTTCTACTTCATCTAGACCTACAATCAGGCCGGACGATTAGCCAAGAAGCACATAAGGAAGAAGGAATACCTCTTTTGTCACATAAACCTCCATTTTAGTCAAAGGTAAGTCACCTTCCTTCTTTACCATTCTCATTGTGCTATTTTTTTCAAATAGGTTAATGTGGCAACTAGCTTGCATAAAAATATGTTCAAAGGTACATGCTCAGTAGTATGAGTCGCTCAAAATCGAATTTTTTTGCACTGGTTGCAGTTGTTCAAAATTTTTTTTTTATCATCGCGATACGTTCGGTCCTGAAAGTTCGGACATTCTCAGAATGTTCGAACAATAACAGCCGAACATATTTTGAATGTTCAGCAAAAACTGTCCGAACATTCTGGACTTGTTCGAACACACAATACCGAACAGTACATGTTGAATTTTTTTTTTTTTAAAATCACTCGTTTTCCAATGTTTCAGAAATGGATAGGTCAAGCAGTTCCAGAGTAAGACCGACAGCTTCCAACAGGAGGCGCCGTCGAATAACTGATGAGGTTATAGAAGAAGCACAAGAAGGCAATGAAGAAGAATGAGTTCCTGTTGAACATTGCCAGCAAATTTTGAAACATGGTTGTAATCCCAACGTTGAAAAGAACTCAAATTGCAGTGCTAATTATTAGTGTTGTGCGTACATGGGATCTTCTGTTAAGATAATACATGAACTCTGCCAGCCATTTGGCTAAGTGAAAATTACAAGAAAAAAAAAACAGTGAAAATTACAATCTCCTCAATCCAATGAGACGGTCTCACATGTGGCTACATCTGGACTTATAATCTCTTTAAAACGCCTGATTCGATCTTCGTATACTAATTCCCATTGGCTTGCGCAAGGAAGATGAAATTCTTTCCATTTATTGGCAATAAGTAGAACAAGATGATTTGGGTTCATGAAAACCTGCAAAAAAGAAATAAACTTCTTAATATGTTAATACGTTAACATTTTGCAATTGGAAACAAATAAGAAAAATTATAATTCAATACCTGAACGAAATGGAAAACAAATTATTAATGTTCGGATATTTAAATTAGAACATATGTATAATGTTCGGATATTTATATTCGAACATTATGGAAATGTTCGGTACATTTTGACCGAACATTATACATATGTTCAGACATTTCAGTCCGGACAAAACGCGGACATCTGCGATGCAGAACTAGGAAAAAATGGCGAAAACAATGAAATAGTCAACCACACTTACCTTTTCGCTGCTAGTAGGAATGAAATGCACGATTTCCTTTTTAATTTCCTTGCCCATTGCAATGTTTGGCTTGATTGAACTACAAAAAAAAAAAAAAAAAGTTTGATGGGAGCAAGGGGAAGAAGGAAGAAGGAAGAAGATGAAGTGTGGGAGAGTGCACACTATACCAAAAAGAGAGTGAAGGAAGAAGGGAATGTGGGAAGAGATAGTGCAATGAGGGAAGAAGGATTGGTAATGTGAAAACCGATGGTGAAGGAAGAGTGGGGAGTTATGTGTGTGAAGAGGTGATAGATGAGAGATGAGTTATGTGTGTGAAGAGAAGGATTTGATTTTCAACATGGATTATGAGATGTCTATTTTAGTCATTTCACATAATGATATTATTGTAAAAAAAATAGCATAATAACCGCGGTGCTAAGAGAAGAAAATGTGGTGCCAGCAGAACTCCCCGGAAATAAAACCATCCTTCAGCCCTCCACATGGGAATGGCTATTGAAAATAATAAGTCCACTAAAGCCATGAAAATGTAGCTAGGCTAAATTATGGGCACACTGATTAAACCTCCTAGGTATCAAATTAAATCCAACAATATTGAAACCCTTAGACACTTCAAGAACATCCAAAACAACTAATCTTTTTTTTTTTGGTTAAACAAAACAACTAATCCTAAAGACCAGTTTTCACTACCTTTTATAGCATTCACCACTTCAAAGGCATCTGAGAGGACTTGAAGAGAAAATAAATGATTAGGAGGTCTAATCATAGTATGATGAATTTTTTTTTTAGTGGCATGGTAAGGAATCTTTTTAGTTTTTTGGTAAAAAGTAGAGGGTATTTTTGTCTTTTAGTGGCTTGAGGATTTTGTTTTTTGACTTTTTTTTCTTAAATAAAGAGGAGAATTTTGAATTCTTGTACTCTTAATATGATTCCTAGACTTTTTTTATGTCCGGTGAATGGAGGCTTCACTCCACTTCACCGTACTAAGGCTTGTTTGGCAATTCTAAAATTAGAGTCAAGTAAGGTAAAGTCCCATTTCTCAAAAAAAAAAAAAAAAAAAATAAAAAAATCTCACAAAAAGCACTTTAATTCAAATTTCCCACCATATTTCTAAAAAAGAGTCAAAAGTAATCTCATTTCTCTACTAAAAGACAAAAAAAATTCCACTTTTCAATAAAAAAATAAAAAAGATTTCATAACAAATAACTAAAAATAAAATACCATCATAACAATGGTTGTAAACAGGTCAGTTCCGGTTCGGGTCCCTGGTGGACCCCGAACCGGAATCGTTAAGGAGAAGGTGGAACCGGATGCAGACCCGGAACCGTTTCAAAATTGATTTCTTGGCTCCAAAACTAGAATCATATATGGGACGGGTGTCACGGGTCTGGATTTAGGTCTAGGTAGAGAATGATATTTAAAAAAAATGGTTTTTAGAAGATATTTTTCGAAAATTGAGATAATATGTCGGGTCTCGGGTCCACGAGTCCGAACCAAGGTGGAACCGGACTCGGACCCATTTACTTATCGGGGCCTAAATAAGGATCAAGACCCGATTTTTAACTGGTCGAAACCTTCGGATAATTGGAACCCATTTACATCCCTAATCATACCTTACTTATATTCTATTATTTTTTCAAAATAATATTTACTCCACTCAACTTCCAGTAAAGCCCCCAAACAGACATTGGCTATGGCGTTGAAATTGTATTTGAGCTTTTAGTCTTTTTGCATACAACCACCTAAATCATTTTAAGGGTATATGTCATGTCAGTAAAAATGGAAGCTTGGGAACAACCTTCTCCTTTTTAATTTTTGCAGGACATCTTGTCATTGAAATGTTTTTCGCGAAATTTATAAAAGTTAAATTAAAAGGATATTTTTTTTTCAAAAATACGGTACTAAATTTTACTCCAAGTCCACGTTATACCCACCATTAAATTATCATATACTAATACGATTCAATTAACCAGCACATTCTTAATTTCAATAACATTTCCCAAAAAAAAAAACCCAAAAAACATAAATAGAGTAAGAGAGAATAACTATAACTAATTGAGATAGATAGAATAATTAATTCAAAGTCTATTATAGGAGGGGTCACATTCACATATAAAAAGATTTGGATTTCAAAAAGTGGGGCCCTTAGAAAGATAGCCCCAACGCGTCCTTGAGAAGGAAAAGGACATGCACACGACAGCTGTCGTCGCCACATTACAAGCTCGAAAGTCCCGCGAGAGAGCAGCGTCATTTCTTTCTTGTTTGTGCCACACGAAATACGCTGAATTGTTGCGGTGGTGGTGGGGTTTGTTGGGTCTGCCGATGCCGGCTTCATTCACACTCACATCCACATTCACATCCACATCACATCACATCACATCACATAATAACAAAAATAAATTGAAGGCTTCCTTCTTTCTTACCGCCTGCTTCTTCAACACGCCACGAGGAAAAGCAGTGGACGCGTGTCCAGACACCATATGCAGAGCCCACTAACTGTCGGTCGCAAAGAGCGCTTCAAATTCAATTGGGAGAGTGAGTTACTCCTACTCCTTGTAATTGGACGCGCCCACCCCCCAGATCCAGGTCACACGGCGGCAAAACGGAAAATGCCGACAGTTGTTGTAGGATAATCGCTCTCAAACGCCGACTAACGGCCGTCATTAACCCTCTCCACAGATGTGATGTTCGGCCGATGTTTTCATAATATCGAACCTTACTTTCTAAAATATTACGTGAAATTTACTTTACTTTTAAAAATTTAGCTATAAATAGAAATCAAACAAGAAAAATAATAAAAAAAATATTTTTTATTTTTTTATTAATATTCTGACCTTCCGTGATTTAATATTTTTCATTAACAATTCAAGAATATACAAAAACTGAAAATAATTTCCACAATGTTACGAGTAGATGATGTCTTTTCCATAATATTAATTTATGATTTGTTGTGTTTCCTTATTTGCCGCGTTAGGCTTGTGTTACTGTAATTTTATTATAAAAGCATTAATTAATACCTTTAGCATGTCTATAATATAAAGCTGCCAACATCAATGAAAAATGAGTATTTTTACACTTTGCGATGGTTTTTTTTTATTAGAATTCAAGAAATTCTTATATGAAAAACTTTTGAATTTCTAGACATAATAAAATTTCTGGATGATTCCTTCTACTTGAGCATGCAAAGATTTCACCAAAATGTAAGGCGGCTAGGATTTTTAAAAGTCATTTTTGACTTTTCAAGTGACTGAAATTTTGAAATGCTTAATAAGATTTAATGCATTTATAAATGCAACGAGACAAGATGTAACATCATGTTCCAAAAATCCAAGCATCTCAAATTCTTGTCAGAAATTTTAGGAGAGAAGCATGTCATTTTTCATGTCCTCATATAACACAATGAAATAGGAATAAAATCATAAAGATATTAAAAAAATATTATTTTTTCATTATTCTTAGTTAATATTAGTTATTTCTTGTTACATAAATTATCTAATAGTATATAAAAAAAACCAAAATTATAAAACCACAATTTCTCAAGATGAAACTTTCCAAAAAAAAAAAAATAAAAAATTTTGTGATGACATTTCATCTGCCACATCATAATAAACGATAATAAAATAAAAAAAATTTAAAGATAAAAAATATTTTATTTAAATTGAAAACTAACTAATTATTCTCAATGATCTAAATTCATTGACGATATCTCTCAATAAAACTCCCCAAAAGCTTTCAACGTTGATAAATTGGTAAAGAGTAGGAGTAGGAGGAGTTGGAGAAGGTTTGGGCCAGGAAATAGGGGAGTGGGGTGTTAATTAAGACGGCAGCGAGTCCGCCGCTTGCCGCGTGACGCGTGACGCGTGTCTCAACATTCCGCGTTCCACGTGACGCGGACAAACAACGATAAATATAATATAATAATAACATTTTAGCAATAAGACATCACGCTCGGGGCGGGGGCGGCGGCCAAGGACAGTCAAACCTCTCCTTGACTGCGCCGAATCCTCCCACCCTTTTCCCCCTCTTTCCCCCTCTTTCCCTCCCTCTATATATATCACCCTCAAATTCCCAAATCCCAAACACAACAATTCATTCCTTCCAGTTCCAAGGAAAATCAATTCAGTTCCTTCTTCTTCTACATCTCTCTTCTGTTTCTTGTATTTGGTATTTGATTTTTTTCTCTGATGGCGATGAAAGACAAAGTGAAAAGCAAAGGAGGAGAAAGAGGAGGAGGAGAAGTGCATTACCGAGGAGTTAGGAAGAGGCCGTGGGGCCGATACGCGGCGGAGATCAGAGATCCCGGCAAGAAGAGCCGTGTCTGGCTTGGAACCTTCGACACGGCGGAGGAGGCGGCAAGAGCCTACGACGCGGCGGCGCGGGAGTTCCGAGGGACGAAGGCCAAGACTAACTTCCCGATCATCTCAGAGCCGCAGCACCAGAGCCCCAGCCAAAGCAGCACCGTCGAGTCCTCCAGTCGCGGCGACGCTCCGCCTCCGCCGCCGGCGCAGCCTCTCGATCTCTTCCCCGGAGTCGGCGAGCGCTTCCCGTTCCGGAATCCGGCCGGATCTGTTCCGGATCTACCCCTCTTCTACTTCGATCAGCTCGTCGGCAAGCGGTTCCGTTTCCCGCCGGCGGCGGCCGATTATCATCCTCTTCCCGGAGGCTGCGGCGGCGTGCAGAGCGAATCGGATTCCTCTTCTGCTGTTGTTGATTATCATCCTACTCCTCCGCCGAGGAGGGTTGTTTTTGATCTGGATCTGAATCAGCCTCCACCGCCGGAGATCTCTTAATCAAAATTAGGGTTTTCATTTTTTTCTCTTTTTGCAGGTCTTCAATTGCCAGGACCAGAAAATCTGAGATTCAGCAACATGACTGTTTGATGGTTTTTTGTAGGGTCGTTTTTTTTTTTTCTTTTCTTTTCTTTCTCTCTTTTAGATGGAGAGAGAGAGAGAGAGAACATGCAGTGTTTTGGCTGCTGAAACAACGATTCTGTAAATAGATTTGAATGACCCTAGATTTCAACTGCTCCTTTCTTTCTTTCTCCATGTTACTACTACAACTGCTTTGTTATATCCCTCCAAAATCTTGAATGAAAAAGATATATTCAATTATGTTCCTTGCATCTGATTCTCATGTATGGTGCTAGTGCTATTGGGTTTCTTGATCTGATTTCATTTTGTCACACAAGAATTGATAACAATTTAGGTATGGATTAGGGGGATATGTGATATTTTGTTTAGGATTGGCTTGATCCAGTTCCTAATTTTAGGTGGTGTTAGTTTAATTTTTTCTCTCTGTTTCATACTGTTATCAGACTATAACATTTATGTTCCCCTTTTGACGTTTTGTTAAATGAAAGTAATAGCTGGGACGCGTTTATGTGATTATGACATGAGATCAAGAGTCAAGACTCTCTTTTGGGGGGGTACGGTAATGTATGAACCTAATGGGGTTGGGTATTCATTTTTTCCATTTGAGGGGGATACTATTTGATGAAGAAATGTGGATTTTTAGCTTTGTTTCTTCAAATCTTGCTGTTTTGGTATAAATTCGAATTGATGCAAACACATGGGTAATTAATCTTTGAATCTGTTGATTTAATTGTTTGGTTGTTTTGATGGTGTGAATGTTAAAGGGAACCTTTGAGACTTTTTTAGTATAGAAGGGCATAAAACGTGATGTTATTTTGAGGTGATTTTATTTAGTCTCGAGATTGGTCTATATCTTCATTTTGCTTCCAATTTTTTTGCTTTTCTCACCTTTCTTCACTCTTCCTTTGTGTCTTCCTGTCTTATCTTTTTCCCAATCTCTCTCTTTCCACCTATCTTTATCTTTATCCTGAGAATTAAGGAAACGGATCCACTGTTTCGTTCAAACCAGGACCTGTGTGGACGAATCAAGGGGCATTCTCTTTCCTCCGCCCCCTTATGTGTCGCCCCTCGAACCCTGTTTGGACGAAATAGGGGATGGAAGCTGCTACGTGTCGCCCCTCGAACCCTGTTTGGACAAAATAGGGGATGGAAGTTGCTACCTGCACACTGCAACCACACACTGTATTTAAAAAAAAAAAATTTTTTTTTTCTAAACTACTCCTTCCCTCTCCCTGTTTCTTCCCTCACCGACTCCTCTTCCCTGCTCGTCGGCCGCCCGCCCATCCTCTCCTTTGCCCTCTTTCTCTTTCCCTCTCCAAGTCTCTCCCTACCCCTTCCCTGTCTCTCCAATCTCAGTCATCTCTCATTCCTAGTCATTTGTGATTTTTAAGTAATGGACAAGCAAATGGTGATTTTTAAATATTTACATAGCGACAAGCAAATGGCAAAGCAAATTAAGATATGTAAATTGCCATTGAAGTTGAACGATTGGCGAATATGATTCGTTCGGCCACACAGGGCCGAACAAACCCGAATATGTTAGGGCGATGGGTAATTTAGAAATTTTTTTATTTTGTTTAAAATGCAGTGTGTAGAGAGCATTTTGCAGTGTATAGATAACCACACTCATAGGGGATTTGGATCCCCTGTTTCGACCAAATCGAGACCTTTGTGGACGAATCAAGGGGCATTCTCTTTCCTCCGCCCCCTTATGTGTTGCCCCCGGAACCTTCTTTGGACGAAACAAGGGATCAGGATCGGGATGTAAACTCCAGCTGCATATTTTATTCCTTCAAATTTTGCTTTATCCGGCTAACTTAGAAATAGATGACATTATTTGTGCACATAAATTATGTAGTACAAATATTAGGATTGCAGCAACAATAGATCATCTATTATATAAAGTGACTACAGGCTACCTCAACCACCGTGAGGGTTACTGTTAAAAAAACATGGAAAGCGAAAATATTTTTTCCTTATTAGAAAAAAAAAATCTTTTGTAGCAATGGAAGTGGGTGTAGTGGGGTGGGGTCGTTTATTTTGGGGAGGTCTCTTGCCAAAAATAGGACAAAAAAGGGAAAAGTTTAAGTTAGTATGATTTCATGGATTACTTACCAAACTAAGAAAAAAATAAGTTTAGAAACAAGATCCCTATCCCGGTACTCTTCCGTGGATTTGGTGTTACACAAACATGCCTTGATGGTGATTTATATTCAGAAATCCTCTCTCACAAACAAAGAAGGCAAAAAAGTACAATCTCGCAAACAATAATGAAAGAAGAGATGACCCCCAAAATTGGCCCCCCACCTGAATTTCATCATGTGTGCTAAGCCTATGCTATGGATGGAGAGATAGATGAACCAATCAAGGAATAAAAACATGGGGACATTCTATGGGGCAGCATTGATTGAAAATGGTGCCAGGTGTGTGGTTGTGTTGTGTCATACCTGGCCCTGGCAGTGGGCGTCTCGTGCCTTGCTTTCGGACCTAGGTACTCAGGCCCAGCACGACCATAGCTTGAACAGCCGTGCCCATGCCAAGCCTGCTTGGGTGGCCCAGCCTCTTTTGACATCCCTAGGCCCATCTTTTGTGTGGTGAGCATAGACCCACCTTTAAAGAATTGTGTGGGCTCACATTATGAATTGTTGAACATGGGCCCACTATTAAAGTCAAAATATGGGACTCACCTTAGTTATCATAACATGGAGCCCATTGTTATAGGAATTAAAACACAGGCCCCACCTTTAGTAATTACAGCCTCACATAAGCACTGTTCTACATGGGCACACCTTTAGAAATTATCTTGTGGGACCAACATTTAGGAATTAGAACATGTGAGCCCACCTTTATAGGATTTACAATGTAAGCCCACCTTTAGAGAGATTCTATTGTAGGCCCACCTTTTGTGCTTGTGAATACGTGACTCACATGTAGGAATTATAAAGTGGGGCCACCTTTTGTGATGGTGAATATGGGATCCAACTTTCAAAAGGTGAGAAATGAGCAGGAGACTTACTTGTGCCAAGCGCGTTGTTTCACAAAAAAAAAAAAATAATAATAATAAATTAAAAAAAATGAAATAAAGAAAGAAAAGGAAAAGATGAAGCTAAATTGTTTTGGATTTCTTAGTCCAACTGGTCAAGCTTTTAGGGGTATTTACAGTAAAATCAAATTTTGTAGCGGCAATTAACACTTACCAACTATATTTTCTACCGTCTTATCCAGTAAAATATGGGAACATCCAAATAGCATGATGCCAAATGAGCCCTATATGCCTTGGTTCTCACGAAACTACAAACCATCTTTTTCTACATTGTTAATTTGCCAAATTAGTGTGGAGGAATTTGCTACCTTATTTTACCAATCCAAACCAATTGTATAGATTAGGGGATTGGTTCTTGCACTCCTCAAAATCATCATGTATGGTTGGTTTAATTGTCCTCTCCTATATATGGAAGTATCCCAACTCATACCCATTTCAATCTTCTCCCTTATATCCTTCATCAATTTATGCCAAACCCTTATCCCTCTTGAACCAATGGTATATCTCAACCACAGTAGCAAGATGTGTGGTACATACTGGGGAAACTGCAATGTGGGTTCTAGCGCCTCTTGGGTTTCACAAATTATATTTTGAAGGTTCAATTAATATCACTACCAACTAAGCTGAGTTTAGGGGTATAATTCATGATCATAGAGGAGGAATGGTTGCAAGTTATGTAGGCTGAATAGATACTATTAGTCCATTGTAAGTAGAACTAACTGTATGGATTGCTCAAAGGTATTAATTGGTTCTCACCCAGCAGATTGACAATGTGATCTTTATGGGGACGTGCTCTTAATTCAGAGGGTTCTCATGGCAAGTAATGACAACCTGAAGGAAAATTACTTCATCTATGAAACGAATATATTATTGGTCATTTGAGTATTATTGTAGCATAAATGAAAACAGGGTTGTTGAGGCACTATCAAAGACGGGTCCATCTCTTTTCAACATCTTCAGACAAACATGTTCTATGTGTAGGAACATGTGACAAACAGGGAAGAACCAACTGAAGGAAGAAGCTCTCTACAAATGCAGGAATTGAATGATAATGTAAACTTCAAACTAGAAGTAGCTAGGGAGTAGTTTTTTATAGGAAGAAGATTTTATGCATGTTTAGGATATTCCGTTATTGTGGATTTTTAGTTTGTACTAGAGGGACTGTTTGGCATTGTTCCCGCATTGTTCTCGATCTAGCGCTGAGATTAGGTTGTGCTGAGATTGGGTTGTGCCGAGACTGATCCATGTAGACCATGTTTGGCATCATCATATAATATCAGTCCAATAAGAATAAACTATGCAGAACTTGTTTGATAACATTATATGAGTATTAATCTAAAACATAAATAAAGAAATATGTTTGTTAATGTTTCTGAGTTCAAATCTATTGTAAATATTCATAAATTCATCATATATAGTAAAAATAAATTAAAAATATTCTCACACCCATTTCTTAAAAAAAAAAATTCTATCATAAACATTGTGCCTTCAAACAACAAAATACGTAACTTTGGTAACTTAATGTATTACTAATAACCAAACAAAACTAATCTTAGAAACGTTTTTTCTTTTCTTTTTTCATTATTTGTTGTGGGGTGGGGGTGGGTTTTAAATGTCCTTCACATTGGTTGGAAGTGAACTCTTGAATAAAAGGAGCATATCAGAGTTTGAACCTTGTATGTGGACAAGATATTCAATGCAGAGTTAAAACCCAATCCTCAACCATGCTAGTGGACAAATCAAGTACACACGGTCAATACTTATCTTAAAAAGGAAATTGGACATCCAATCTTGAATGATGTTTGCCATAAGGGAATTGAGTGTCTATTTGAAGAATCAGATTATCAGTGACCTGGCAAAATCAAAACCATGACAATCTCATAATAACTGAATACTACTAAGAAAGTTAGAAAATAGATTTTTAAATAGTATGCATCAATTCACTTCAAATCAAGCTACAAAAATTATTGAAAACCCCATCATTTTTCAACAACCCCGCAGTTGTCCCTGCAGATGGAGCAAAGGGCACCGGAAAGAGAGAGAGCTAGGGGACTGACTGAGATGACTAGGGGGATAAAGGGAGAGAAATGAATAGGGAAAAAGAGAGGAGATGGAGGGAGAGTGAACTGGGAGATGAAAAGAAAGGGATAATTGTACTGGCATTTTTGCAAGAGAGGTGTGTATAAATGATTTTATCACCTTTTTTAGGTGGGTAAAATTTGGTGTATAAATAGCCTTATTCGTCCTATTTTCACACCTCATTTACAAATCACATGCGTAAATGAGTGTGAACAAACATGATGATGTGTATCCATTAAGCGTGTGAATAATTTAATTTACATATATCTCTTACATCAAATCATTTGTCTTTTTACACATATGGTATGAAAGTGGCATTTCCATATGTAACATATTTTCATGTTCATTTAGAAGCGCCACACTTTCACATACGTAAACATAGAACGGTTGGGCTTACAAATGTAAAGTTCTCATATATCTCTAAATCTCTGAAGATTTAAGAAATGAAACTAAATGTCTTGGGCTTGGTGAATCAATAAAAAGCTTGAATGGTTTGGATTAAACAAGTGGGGCCCACATGAGTTTTGAAAAGTAAGTGTTAATAGAGTTTGATAAGCTTTCCTTAATAAAAATATACCAACGCTTCATTGAGGTGTGAGGTGTCTAGCCATTATTTAGATGGAGAGGTGAGAGTGAAAATGACCTATTGACAAATCATTTACAGACTAAATTTTATGTGTGTTTTTTTCCTCTTTAGTAGAAATATCATATTAATATTAAGAAACAGCAGCCAAACAAAGGATAGCACCTAACAAAGGAGAGCACAAAATAAACAAAACAGAGTCACCCATCAGTCCATCACCTGAGCTATCCCTAGAAAAATCCTTGCTTAGCAAGCATATGATCAATCCCATTCATATTCCTAGGGATGTGAAAGATCTTAAGAACATCAAAGCTCCTAGCAAGACATTGGATATCGAAAATAATGGTATCAATAGATTAGCCTTTCATGTGTTTGTTAACTTTCACCACCTCTAATGTGTCAATGAAGAGACGTTTTGGAAATTACATGGGTTGCTACTGTTTCTAATGATAAGAGAACTGCCATCCTTTCAGCTTCATTACTGGAGAAAGATCTTGGACCTTTAGTCACACTTGTAACAGACAACTTACCCTTAATGAAGATAGCACAACCGAAAGTTTTATGCCACCTCATTTGAGAAAATGTGGAAAACCTCATTAGTCTCCTCATTTCCAAGCCAATGGGGGGTTGGGTAGCTCCTAGTCTAAGTGTATATTCTCATCATACTTGCAGGAGATAATAACTTCGCTTACCATTATGAAAACTGTTGAATAATCCTTAGCTTTCTAGATGACCCGCCAAAGGAAAATTGCCCAAAGCGTAAATGAATGCAAACAAATAAGTTGTTTTGTAAGCCCTATGCATATTTTTTTTAATGGTGACCTTATGTGTGTGTAATGTTTACAAACTACATATATAGACAAGTGAAAATTAACAAACATCCCTTAGAACACTACCCTTGATAGAATAAATCAAGTTATTGCAGTAACATCGATTCAAGGGAATCATTTCATTGGTAGGTTCATGTTCTAGCATAGTGAACTTGACAGGGTCATTCCCTTGTAGACGATCTTAGGTCTGCAAGTTGGATGCATAATCTTACTTGATAAACGGTTAGTATTGGTGTTTGTAGTGGCTGATCTATCTTTGATCCAAGCTTCCATAGTTTTAGGGGCTAATAATACTAGATTTAATAGCTAGCAGATAAATATCTTAGCACATCTATTTTGCACTAATACATGATTTATCTCTCCCCTATATATAAGGAGGTTAGTATCAATCCAATGACTCTTGCACAATGCAGTTGACTCAGTCACATCTATGACGACCTTAACCTTACAAATATAGTGGGGCATCCAATCTTATTCTTCCATTACACAAGGGGTTAGCTGTGGGCACTCGTACTATATATTCAGGTGGCTTTGCACAAAGAACTGGCACCAGACTATGTAGCCTATAGGACTATTTGATGCATAGCATTGAAGAAAGAATGGGATATGTTGCATAGGCCCAAACTAAAAGCACATGCTCAATGCAAGTGCCATAGTATTAGATGCGACATTCCATATATGATAGCCAAAGGATCGGCACTACTCAAATCACCATCTTTCACATTGAAAGATGGGTCATCTATCTCACAAATGCCATGATCACTCTATTACACAAAAATGTTATAATTTGAGATTAAACCCGTCCGCTCTTGCTTGTTAATTAGCTAGGCCTGCTCCTAAGATCAATCAAAATTATAGCATCTATTTGTTGACAATAGTAAAGAAAAAACAAGCTAAGCGAAATTAGGAAGACCGAAGATCCATTTAAGATTTAGTGCTACAGCTAAATAAACATGATTCACTTTGTGAAACAATATGTTACATCTCATCCTATGGCTTGTCAGCTTAGAGGCCCTTATTTCCAATTAAATATCTAACAATTATATCAACAATTCAATCGGAATAAGGCATGTTATGAGATATAGGGGAGCTTAAAGGAGTTCCATTTGATTACTATGAGAGCTACTAGTTGTATATGATCATCAACAACTAGACGAACGATGCAAGTGGTGAGGAATTTCTCTATTTGGCATGCAATGCACAGGTGTACAGGAGAAAATCATTCATTAGTGGTGTCTGCGAGTTGTTGGTGCTTCATGATCTAGTGTCCTATGCAACCGCAATGAGACAATCTCTCTCTCTCTCTCTCTCTCTCTCTCTCTCTCTCTCTCTCTCTCTCTCTCTCTCTCTCTCTCTCTCTCTCTCTCTCATGTGTTTTCATATGATCACTTTTGTTAGTGGGATTGGAGTAAAGTTGTACTTAATCATATCTCAAAGTGGGATAATAAATTTGTTGTTTGTAATTTCAGCATAATATAAAACCCTTGGCCCTTAAGACTTAGACTGAGAGTTTTGAAAGGATTGTACACCCTATATCAATGTTTTCAATTGGCATGAGATACAAACATGATAAAAGGTAACTGTATAATTAACAAACAAAACATCCAGTCCCTTAGCAATCTCAAAAAATTCAATGCTTTTACACCCATTGATACTCCATTTCAATGACCACAACTATTGAGACTTCATTTTAATGACTGCTTAGTGTATAGGAAAAATGCTAAAAAAACTATTTTGTACAAAATGATGTGAATAATAACTATTTCTTTATTTCTTGTACGAGCTAAGGTGGCTGGATCCTTGAGAGACCCAATTGACGTAGGAGTGAACCCTAGCACACGTTGGGGAAAAGACCATCTACACATGCAGGGGAGAGGACTGTGCACATAAGTGAGAGGTTTCAAGGATCAAACTCTAGTACGCTATAAGATTTTCATTTTTATTTACAAATATTTACTCACATATTATTGAAGCACTATATAAGATCGAATTTCTTTTTAATTAATTATGTTATAGTATGAATTTATATTCTGATGACAAATAAGTTTATCATTTAATAAGTTGATGTATGTAAGTGCACAAAAATTCATAGATCGGGGGTAGTGATTTTGATGATGGCTTGAGGAGGATGAAGCTCCTTATAGATGAGAAAAACCGCTGCCTGCCTTGAGCCTGAGAAAGGGGAAGAGAAAGAAGACATAGAAGGACCCTGACTTGGGCAGCGCAGCGCTCTCCGATGCCTTTGTTAGTTGCAGTTGCAGGACTAAGCAGAGGTAGGAGATGAAGTTTGGGGAGGAGATGGTGTACCAGCTTGTGGTTTTGCCCCATTTTTACCTGTTGAACGCTTCTGAATATATATAGAGGGAGAAAGTTGACTTTGGGGCAGGCACTTGAGAGGACGTCCAAACATAGCCTACATTTCTTTAATTATAGTCTCATCATAGCCTACTCTGTCCCATCAGGCCTTATCCTGATGCACGGGCGGTGCAGCTGTGTCAGGGATTTGGGCGGTGCCCTTATCCTGACATACGTTTTGTCACGTGGCTGTCAGAGACGCCTGTTACTGAGACCGAGGTCAAGGCCTTCCGAAATGGGGCACACGACCGAAACCAAGCACTGGCCGAGATCAATGATGGATGATACCGAGAGCGAGATAGGGACATGCACATAGCTAGTGATGTGTATAAATTAATAAAGAAATACAAAGGTGTCAAAACCGATGCATAAAGAATTCATAAAAACCTGCTTTTACTTTCTTTAATACTTTTTCCAACAAAAGCCCTCTCCTACTAATACTCATGATTTATATGAGGCCTCACCAAAACGTAGCCTATGTCATGGTTTCTTGTCAGGTGCCGAGACCAAGAATTGGCCGAGACCAAGCACATAGCCTGTGATCTCGTTATCTTAGAATTGTATACCCACATAAAGCCCCCAAGCTCTTGACCTCTTAGAGTTCACTAATTCATTGAGGTCGGAAGCTGATTATTAGGAGGACCTTTGTTTCGTGCTTGCGACATTAAGCAACTTTTCCAGCTTAAATTTGATAATCTTCCTTCAGCTAGTTCATCACCAACTGAGAGGTCTGAAAGATCGGGACCTAACTGACTGATATTTTTACCGGAGCCAGCGTTATCTTGTTGGCAGCGATCTGGTACTGGACCGAGATGCTTTATGTCGAGATCGGTACATAACTAACTGGTATCTTTTTGGCAGCGATATGGTGCTGGACTGAGATGCTTTTATGCCGAGACCTGCTTGAGGCCGGTTCAGAGACATTCCCAGCTGGTAGGTGTACCGGAGCTGGTGTAATCTCATTGCCGAAACGTGGGTCATGCCCAACTGGTATACGACTGATGCTAGGATGAGCCTGGTGGCGATATAGGCTTTCTTGTATTTTCCTAATGCGCGTAGCAGTTAGGTAGGGGGTGCCAATGAGCCCTATATCGAGACATGACTGGCTGGTGCGTGATCGGAGCCAGTGTAGTCTCGTTGGCCGTGATTCTGGTAATGGACCGAGAATGCGTGTGGCTGAGACCTTCGGGAGGCCGAGATAGAGACTCAAAAGTTGAGAATAGCCGAACTTTGAGGCTGATGCCATCATTGAGCCTGCTGGTCGAATACCGAGGTAGAGGATCATGCCGCTGCGAAGACGGTAGGGGACCATGCCGTTGGTCGGAGACTGAAGTCCGTAGCTAAGGACTGATGTGAGACTTCTCGCTGCTCGAGGTGAAAGAGAGCTTCCTGCCGAGCTGGAGAGGACACTGCTGGTGATGTTGCGTGGACTCCTGGCAAGCCCCCAGAGGTGGAGACTACTGCTGAGCCACGGATGTGTAGCTTCGACTTAGCGTTTGTTTCGCTGGATGATTGGTTGTCCTTCTTGGAGGCTCTATCTTCCTGTTAGGGGCAGGCTTGACGGTGTGGAGAGTGTTTGTATTCCCGTTGAAGGTGAACCTGAGTGAGGTCTTATGCTATGTTTTGGGAAGGCCGGGAAGGGGGAGGGGAGGGGAGGGAAAATATTCAATTGTACCGTCCTCTTGTTTGGGAAGTAAAAAATTAGGGGGAAGAAAAATGAAAAAGTAGGATTTTGTTTGTTTGTGAGGTAGAGAGACAAATACTAATTTACCCTTGCTTTTGTAAAAGTTTCAAAAAGACAAAAAGTGACAAAATGGCAGTTTAGTAATTTTCCACACTTTCCCCTCTCCCTCCCTCATTTTCCCCCCGGCTTTGGGGGGAAATTTTTGCACACCTTTTCCCCCATTTCCCCGCTACACCCCATTTTCCTCCCCCTCTTTCCCGAACACCCTTTAAAATAATCTTCCCTCCATTCCCTCCCGCCCCCCCCAACCCATTTTTTCCTCCCCCCCTCCCAATTTCCCCCCTTCCCAAACATGCCCTTAGGCTTTCCAACGCAGTTTCTGTTGCTCCCTTGATGATTTTTCGCCCTTTCAGGTTTTTGGAGGCATAGTGCTTGGGAAGATGACTTTTTGATCGAGCTTCCCACAGACGGCGCCAATTGTAAGTGCACAAAAATTCACAGACCGAGGGACGGTGATTTTGATGATGGCTTGAGGAGGATGAAGCTCCTTATAGATGAGAAAAACCGATGCTTGCCTTGAGCCAGAGAAAGGGGAAGAGAAAGAAGACAGAGAAGGACCCTGGCTTGGGCAACGTAGGGCTTCCCAATGCCTTTATTAGTTGCAGTTGCAGGATTAAGCAGAGGTAGAAGATGAAGTATGGGGAGGATCGAGATGGCGTACCAGCTTGTGGTTTTGCCCCCTTTTTACCTGTTGAAGGCTTCTGAATATATATAGAGGGAAAAAGTTGACTTTGGGGCAGGCACTTGAGAGGATGTCCCAACATAGCCTACTTTTCTTTAATTGTAGCCCATCATAGCCCACTCTGTCCCATCAGGCCTTATCCTGATGCACGGGTGGTGCAGCTATGTCAGGGATCTGGGCGGTGCCCTTATCCTGACATACGTTTTGTCATGTGGCTGTTAGAGACACCAGTTACCGAGACCGCGGTCAAGGCCTTCCGAAATGGGGCACACGACATAAACCAAGCATTGGTCGAGATCAATGATGGATGATACCGAGAGCGAGATAGGGACAGGCACATAGCTAGTGATGTGTATAAATTAATAAAGAAATATAAAGGTGTCAAAACCGATGCATAAAGAATTCATAAAAACCTGCTTTTACTTTCTTTAATACTTTTTTCCAACAAAAGCCCTCTCCTACTAATACTCATGATTTATATGAGGCCTCACCAAGACGTAGCCTATGTCATGGTTTCTTGTCAGGTTCCGAGACCAAAGCTATGTGCCGAGACCAAGCACATAGCTAGTGATCTCGGTATCTTAGAACTGTATACCCACACAATGTAATTTTTTATTAATTAATAATATCTTTGAATATTAATTTTACTTAGATCATGCAATTTACAAATATTCACATATATATAGGTGATCACCTGCATGAGATGCACAATGTAGTGGGGCCCTTAATCACTTGACCAAGTGTGCACAATGTGAGAGGCCCACCTAGGAAAGGGACCAGGGGGAATTCAAGATCTGGGTGGGCCCTAGCTACATACAGACTTTTGGACCATTTGATCGTCCTATCATCTTCATCCGGGCCCCACAAGTTTATTGGCTTCACAGTCCATTTAGAATGGTGCACAGTTGATTCGTGAGCCTAGTCCATTCGGATGGGTGTTAAAAACTTAGGACCGGTGTAATTTGGAAGGGCCCCTGTTTGTGGTCCATTTAGAAGGACCAACAATATGCCCCACAGTTGGGTGATAATTGCTATATATGTGACACATAAGTGCACACAATGCGCATGGAAGCTTCCATACACATTGTGATGTGGTCCCACCTAGGGCCCCGCTTGGAGATGGGACTGGTGGAGTCTCTTCATCTGGTTGGGCTCTTCCTGTTACAAAATATTGGTGCATCTCATCATCCTAACCCATTCATCGATCGCCAGCAAGTTCCACCCGTTTAAAAACTGACCCATCAATCCAATAGTACAATCAATTTGGATGGGTGTAAAAAAAAAGGACTAGTGTAATTTAGAGAGGCCCCATGTGTGTGATTCATTCGGATGGGTCATCTGGTGGGCTCCACTATGAGGTGTGCATAGGATAGTGGGCCCCAATATATTGCATGACCGCCATGGGATGCTCTAGGATACAAAGATCTGGATGAAACCTACCTAGGTGCATAATTTCAACTCCATTAGATCATCCTAACCCATTAATCAATAGCCCTAAAGTTTAAGGGTTTAAAGACATCATTTTCTTTGGATCTCAATCCAACGATGAATAAAGGTTGGATGAGTGTCAATTTTGGACTTGTGGCAATTCATTTGGGGGAAGGGGGTTAATGTATGTGAAGAGACTGAATCGACTCAAGATGGACTCTATGGCCTGAGAGAATAGGGGAGCAAAATGGGGAGTTTAGTGAGTTTTTGAGAAATTAAAAATATATATAAAATTCTCCTCTTTTCACTTGTCCAATGAAATAATGAAAACTTACATAATGCAAATTAAGCACGAGCTGTTTAGGAAATATACATCTTTTGTCTTCCCTGTCATCTTCACATATATCTTGTTTCTTCCCATAAACTAACACTCGCTTGGAACCAAGGGCGGACCCATGAATTCTTTCTTGGGGGGCCATTATGTAGAAAAAAAACTCTTTGGGGTATCACATGAAAAATGCATGTAGTTCTCAAAATACTTAGTAGCTTTTTTTGAAAATCTTGGAGGTCCATATGTAAAAAATTTTAAAATATTCTAAATTAAAACATGAGTTTTCAAAAATCTTGGAGGGGGACATTTGTAAGAATTCATAAAACTTTCTAAAGATTTGAAAGGATTTATAGAGATTTTGGAATTGCCATATGTAAAAATTCATTAAATTCCCTAAAAAAGAAGGGGTTTTCAAAAATTATGGGGGGCCATGGCACCTGCCAGCACCACCTGGTTCTGCTAGTGCCCAGAGCTCTACCATAGGTCTCACATAATGATAATTTGAACCTTTAATCTTGAATTCCATCCCCACCAAGAATTTAACCTCAAATCTCAATTCAATATCAGTGGATGCCACCATGTAATTGAGCATATGACAGAAATGTGATGGTGCCCCTAAAAAAAAAGTGGCGTTTCTTTTCCTTCTTGTCTAATTATCATCCAATGAGATAAGAGTTAGGTGTGGAAATTATTTCTCCTTCTTTAAAGTAAAGAAAAAATTGATTAACGTTCCTTTTCTCTTTTTTAGAAAGTCTTCTTTCAAAAATTGGAATATTGAGAGGATGAGCATTTGACACAAAAACTTTTTTCTTTTCCCTTGTTTATTTTATGGAGTGGGGCACACCCTTGGATAAATCCTTTGACATAAACATTTAGATAAATATGAGCCTTTCATATTCACCTACTCCCTATAAATTTCTATTTTTCCCAATTTATCAACAATCTTAGCATTAACTGTCAATGAATTCGGTCAAAAAATAAGTGGGTCCCATTGATAGATTTCTAAGGCTACCAACCTATGATGGAAGCAATAATTCACACCATGAATTGGCATTACCTTGATAGCAATCATACTATTACTTGCCATTGATTCAAAACAAGATGGTCCCATTGATAGATTTCTAATATTGCCTTGCTCATTAACTATCAATGAATTCAATTAAAAAAATATGAGGTCCCACAGTAGATTTTTTATTTGTCATTCTTCCATGCTATGATGGAATCAATGATTAACCTAATAATTTGGTAATAATTTGATACGAACCAAATCATTAACTGTTATTAACTTGATCACATAAATAACATGGCCCATTAAGAAGGACAAAGAATGGGACTACTTAGGGTCGGTGAAGTCATAGTGTGTAATTGCTTCTTTGGAAGTGGGAGAAATAGTAGGAAAAGAAGTTTCTTAGAGAGGAAAAGTAGGCATGTTAAATGCTTTGTTACACCCCAACCCGAATTGATCTTGTTTAATGCTAATTAATTGTGTTTTAGTTAATTTAATTATACTTAGTTACTAATTAAGGTAGTTTATGTAAATTATGGATTTTCTCATTTTGCATCACATGCACGTTATATTGGCATCATCGCGTGTATCTCGTTGAGCACGTTGAATTCCGTATTTAATCCTACTTCATTTGATCAACCATTGAGTAAGTGGGCCACCAATTGACTCTAGATGAAAAATAATAGAAATTGAGGGACCTTTTTATAAGTTGGGAACTTTATCCCTTTAAAACCCATCCTTATCTTCATTCATTTTCATTGCATATTAAGATAGGGTGTGACGCCCCGGAGTCCAACATCAACTATAGAGAGGAAAATGAATGTGATTATATATAGATCTCACACCATTACCTTGCATGAGGCCTTTTGATGGGTTGAAGCCCATCAGAAACAAAACCGGTGATGCCCGTGGGCCAAAAACGATATCAAAGCCGATTCTCGATTAGTTCGAGTGTGGGTCCCCTGCCGTGGTTTGTTGCAAATGGGCGGGTTTCCATGTGGGCGGGCCAAGAGGGCTGGCAGGCTACAGGGGCTGGCAGGCTACTGTAAAGGGACGTGCAGCCTTAAGGGGGGTGGAATGTGACGCCCCGGAGTCCCACATCGACTATAGAGAGGAAAATGAATGGGATTATATGTAGATCTCACACCTTTACCTTGCATGAGGCATTTTGATGGGTTAAAGCCTATCAGAAACAAAACCATGAGGCCCGTGGGCCAAAGCGGACAATATCATATATGCATGTAGGGTGGGGCGTTACATAGGGAGAGAGAGCTTTTCTCCTCTTCATTACTCTTTTCTTTTTGAAATCACCAAGGGACTTGTGGCATGTGCATTTGGAAGCAAGGCTTGGAGCCATCTCCATCTTCTTCATCCTCTTATACTCTTTGTTGACAAGAACCCATCTCCACCATCTCCTACCCTTTCCAAATTCGGATTTCTTGTCAAGGTAAGAGCCAAACCCTTTTTGGTTTATGTTTTTGAGTTGAAATAGAGTCAAAGAGCTCTATTGTAGTCATACATGCACATTCATTAGCATTTTATTGTGTATTTGTGGTTAGGGTTTGAGATTTGGGGGTTTGAGTCATTTGAGCAAAAAATAGATAAAGGCTTGGGAAGCTAATTTGAGGAAAGTATAAGCTTTAATATCAATTGCATAGTGTTTATTCCTTGATTGATCAACAAATTCTATTATGTTAAGCTTCTAGCCTCTTCCTTAAGTTTTGAAATGAATGTGAAATGGGTTTGATCTCCTTTGATGCAATGTTGGATTGTATGTGGAGTTCATATGTGGTAAATGGGAGCAAGGAGGCTCCATTATGCAGATTGTATGATAGAGGGAGATTTAAGAAATGAATGGGGAAGAAACCATGAAAATTTTGAAATCAGGAATTCTAGAGTGGGCGCTCGAGCGAACAAGGGTCCCCTCGAGCAAACCCTCTCAGGATAATATTAGCTATGGCGAACGAAGTGGTCGCCCGAGCAACCAACTCTCTGGATGACGTCCGCTCGAGCGGATGTGGGTCCGCTCGAGCGAACCTGAAGCTGTTGTTGGGGTCCCTTTTGACCCAATTGAAGGGTGAAATATCACTCCTAACCTATATTAACCTAATATAATCCTCTCTAATGGATAATTATGGTGCACACCTTAACCAATAAGTGATTAAAACTTCAAAGACTTTTAGAACTTTAGAATGGAACCTTCAACCTCTTTCTTTTGTCTAATGGGAAATTATTAGTCTAACACTATGCCATGAAGATTATTTTATAAGTTAAGATTATTTTATAAGTTCAACATATCTTTCTTATAATAAGTGACACTAAAACAAGATAGTAGTACGTTGATCATTCTAAAACTACCTTGCATTGGACGGTGAGTGACTATGGGTATTAGATTAGAGTTGGTTAGTAAAATACCTTGAATTCTCTAAATCTATTGCATTTCATATTGAAATTATATGCCTTCTTGATATCAATTCTGATTAATTAATTAACTGCATTATGATTTGATTATCCTTTTTCCAATTCGTTATTATAATTGTCATACAACTATTCGGTATTCGATGGGAACTTGAAATGAGTAAGTATTCGTGTATATGGGATTACTATTCGATTCAATTGTGTAAACTTATTCAAATTGGATTATTATTCGATTCGATCGAGTCGGCACTACTTGGTTTCGAACTTGTGATACCCGACGGGGATAAACTTTGTTTAGTTATTCAAGACTACTGCGTAAGTTGTCTAGAGCACCGAAAATCCAGAACTGGGTAGCCAGCTGACCTTTGGCCGGGCCGCTGTGACATCCCAACTAGATTTGCTCTCTATTTGAGAGGATGAGCTCAATGTAGTAGCCAAATCAGTATGTTTATTCTCCATTTGATTTATAAAGCATGAACTATTCGATTTTGGCACAATTGTCTAGTTATTACATGATCTTGACATCTTTAAATCAATTTTCATTTAATTCGATTTGATACATTATGTAATTGCTTATTAATGCCTATACTTGCCAAATCGTTATATTTGAGATACTATTCTTGGTGTCACATGGATCCAAGATATCGAAGAGATTAATTAGTAATCATTCAGATTATAGATTTGATTTGTAAGTACATCGGTTAGCTATGACAGCCGGAGTACATGTCCGAGTGGTAATCTTGAGTTTAAGACTAAGTATTTCGTATTTCACTTAGCTTAAGGTAATGCATATGATTAGTGGATTTTCATTTGTATTAGGACTATGTTCCTTTGAGATAAGCATCTAGTAGATATTCATTAGAGTACTTGTATACTATGCATTTAAGATATTTTAATTATTAGCCTTGTTAAAGATAAATTGTATCCTAATGGAGTAGTTAATGGACGGCTCATGGCTTTGTTACTATTGATATTATACATGCTTCCGCAGATAAATGTTCATTGACAGGAGTCAGTGAGAAATCCTCACACGTGAAGTGTGGAATTTTCTTCTTTGTGAATTTGGATTTGGTCCGGAACATATGCGAGTTCACGGGAGTACACGTGTCACACCTTGGGAACCACCCTAACTGGGAATTCTCGGGTCCGGGATGTGACATTTTTAATTAAGTTTTGAATGTCGTTGGTGTTGAAATAATCTTTACAAAGAAAGAGAAACACTAGCGATTGCTTCGGTGTAATCTTTACAAAGAAAGAGAAAATAAGGGTTTTTTTAAGAGAGAAAAAGTAACCATTTAAATACCTTGACTTTTGTTCCTATAAATTAGCAAAAAACTCATTGTCTCCCATCATGAGTTTGGGAGCTTTGATACGAAAGTGGGAAGAGGGACTTCGATTTCGCAACACGCAAATAAAGGATGATCTTCTTCTTTACAAGAGACCTCCATTTAACAACCTACAGTAAGATGTTCTCAATTATTACATCAAACAAATAGTAGGTGCATGTGACTTAAACATTAAGGCTCTCTTAAGTATTACAACAAACAAACAACAAGTGCATGTGACTCAAATAGTAAGATTCTCTCAATTTGATTGGTCGACACATTGATGCCTTATGCTTGATGTATATTTAATAGTCACTCAAATCTTGTATAGTATCCATATTTTCTTTCTCGTGATAATGACAGAGTCTGTTTCCTTTCTTGGAATAGTGGCAACACGCATGTGCTTCCAGTGGTTCAAGCATTTCTAGGCACGTGGATGGTTGGGCTAGCGTATTGATCTCTATCCACACTTTATCTTAATAATATCGAATCTTTGTAGGGTTGGTATAGTCAATGTGTTGGGATTGGTGGCAGAGGGCTTTCTCTTAATCAGTGGGTCCTAATAACTCATTAAAGAACTCTTTTACAGTGGGATTAGAATACAACTGTCATTTGAATAGCAGGATATCATCAAGTAGCCATTCAACAATAAGATAATTGAGAATGCTAACCTGTAAACCCGATCATTTTAAGTTATTCACTACTACACTAATTCGGCCAGATGAGGTGTAAAAATAGTCAATATTTGGATACTCTCCTCCTAAGGTACTACCATGTTCCGGATAAACATGCCTTATACCTTGGGACCATAATAATATATAGGGCTGTCAAAATACCACGCAACCCGTTAACACTACATGAACCCACACGATATTAATGGGTTTGGGTGGCCTCGTAACGGGTTTGTGTCATTAATGGGTTGGACCCATTAACACACTAAATTATTGGCTGTTAATGAATAAAACCGGTAACCCAAACCCGTTAATGGGTATTTCTGTATAAGTCTTCTTTTAATTTGCTATATATTTTATGCAAAGTTATTTGCTTTATTGCTTATGTGATTGTTTTGTTACTAATTTTGCATATGGAAACTATTGATGAAGAAGAAGTTATCGAAGCACAAGAACAGCCTGAGATGGATACCATTGTGGACAAAAAAAAAATAGAAAGAGAGGAAGACCTATGACTGAAAAGAAAAAAGGCAAGCGACTAAAATGTTTGCTAAATTCAATTCATGGGAGGAACTGTTTGACATTTGATTTGTGGAGTTCTATAGCGACTGATGGACACCTTTCTCTCACAACCCACTTTGTTGACTTAGATTGGAAGTTGCAAAAAAAAAAAGTCTGAACTTTTGTCTTATGCACCTCCCCTCCCCCCACATTGGTGTAACTTTGTCCGAGAAAGTCTATAAATTGTTAAATGAGTGGGGGATTGAAACAAAGTTGTTTTCTTTGACTTTGGATAATGCTACCAATAACAATCGCTTTATTGATCAGATTTTAAACGCTCAATTGAAGTTTAAAATGCCCTCTTAAGGAATGGTGATTTCTTTCACATTTGTTGTTGTGCTCACATTTAAAACTTGATCATCCAAGATGGACTCAAAGAAATTGATGAATCCGTTATAAAAGTTAGGGAGAGTATTAAGTAAGTTAGCTAGAGGTTCAGCAACAAGAAAACTCAAGTTCATGGAATGTGTTGCACAAGTCTCTCTAGAGGGTAGAAAATGGTCGCGAGGAGATGTTCCTACGAGATGGAACTCAACTTATCTTATGCTTGAGGGTACACTTTACTATCGTCTCGCTTTTGTGCATTTACAGCTGAGTGATTCTAACTATAATCATTGTCCTTCTAAAAAAGGATGGAAGAGATTAGAGCATATTTCTAGTTTTTTGGGGTTGTTTTATCAAGTTACTTGCATGTTTTCTGGAATAACATATCCTACAGCTAACATATACTTTCCTCAAGTGTTTTTAATTGAACATGAGTTGAAAGAAGCAATGAAAATGATGATATATAGTTTCATGCGTAGGATGGTAAGCCATATGAATGCCAAGTTTGATAAGTATTGGTCATATTATAGTTTGACTCTTTGTTACACCCCGACCCAATTTAAGTTTGATTAGTACTAATTAATTAGGATTTAGCTAATTTAATTATACTTAGTTACTAATTATGATAATTAATGCTTATTAGTTCTTTATAGATGAGTTAGTTGAGTTATGAGCCTTGAATAGTTAGTTGGAACCGATTTGACTCGGTTGGGTAGAGTCAAGGGCTTTTGCGTAATTATCAGTTATCTCATTTTGCATCATATGCATGTCATCTTGGCGTCATCACGTGTATCTTGTTGAGTACGTCGTTTTTCGTATTGAACTTTACTGCATTTGATCACTCATTGAAGAAGTGGGCCCTCATTTGACTTACAATAGAAATACACAAAACCAGTGGACTTTCTTGCAAAATGGGCTTCCTTATCATCTAAAACCCAACTCCATTTTCATTCCATTAAACTATGCATGTAGAAAGGGCTGAGAAGACTCTTCCTTCTTCTCTCACTCCATCTTCCTTCTTTCTCTCCATACTTTCAAAACGGATCTCGTTGCTTGTGTAATTGGAAGTAAGGCTTGGGGCCATCTCCATCTTCTTCATCCTCCTCTACTCTTTGTGACAAGAACCCATCTCTTTCATCCTTCACAAACTCGAAATCACTTCATAAGTAAGAGCTCTATATTGTTTTTTATGCCTTTGAGTTGAAATAAAGTCAAGAGACTCATAGTTAACCATTCATGCATATTCATTAGCATTTTTGTGTACTTGTGATTAGGGTTGATGGTTGGGGATTTTGGGGTCTTTTGAGCAAGATTAGAGAAAGGGCTTGGAAAGCTAATTTGAGGCAAGTATAAGCTTTAATTATAATGCATGTTGTCTAATTCCTTGATTAGTTATCAAATTAATTCTATTTTGTTTTTAATTTTTACTGTGATTAGCCTTTTTGTTTAAATGGAGAATGAATGTGGATGGGCTTGATTTTTGGGTGCTTGTAGTCTTGATTTGAAGTGGTAAAGAGTAGATTGGATGGAATGGGTGGTGAAGGTTGCTTGGAAACAGAATGGTACAGATGAAATGGTTGGAATGGGTGGTGAGGTAGTGTATTAAAAAAACATAAATTGCATGTGAATGGGTGGTTGGAATGGTACATGTGAATGCTTCTTCTGACACCTCTTGTATGAGAATGACTCACGTGAGTTGTTCATTGAGCCGAACCCCTCGCTATAGCGAGGATGGAGCTCACTATAGTGAGGTGGGGCTTTGTCTTGGGCCTGTGTTTTTCTGTTTGGGCCCTGAGTTTTTGACAAAAACACTTTCTTTTGATTACTAAAAGTTGACGAATACCCTTAGCTTGTGTATTTACTAAACCAATTAGGATCTTGGACTCCAAGGGACTTGTAGGACCTTAGAAAATGGCACATTTTATGAGATCAATAGACTAATGATAACTAACCACGTGAGAGATCATTGAGGCTAAGATCATCTCATGCGAACTTGGCCTTTCGTTTAGCACCTTGTCATGGATGAGGCTCAGAGATCCGGTATACTACACTTATACAAAGTGTCACCAAATTCAAGATAGCTATACACCGAATCCCGAAACTTCATTGTGTGTGAATGTGAAGGACAAGAGTCTAGTAGTTCGTCTTGGCTAGTAAATTACATTGATTCTCCTTAATTATTGCATGTGCATAATCGGGTTGTATCTTCTATTCGACTTCCAAACTCTAAACATCGATGTATATGCATAAATTGATTTATATCCATTGTTGTTATAATTGTTGTACCATTATACTATATTCAATTGAAATTCGAGACGAGTGAGTTTATGTGTGAAATATTCTAGATTTTAATAATTCGATTCGATTCAATGGAAAGTATAGGAAAAATCTTACTCATGTGTTTATTTATTCGATTCTCATGGTCGGCACTACTTAGCTTCGATCGTACGATACCCGACGGGGTTAAGTTCATTTTAATTCTTCGAGATCACTGCAGTAGATCGTCTGTAGCACTGGAACTCTAGAACCGGGCAGCCAGCTAGCATTTGCCCGGGCCGCTGGTAACATCCCAACTAGATTCGCTCTCTATTTGAGAGGATGAGCTTAATGTAGTAGCCAATTAGTATGATTTATTCTCCAATTGATTCATGAAGCATGATTATTCGATATTGTACAATTGCCTTGTGTATTTAACATCGGCATCTTTTAATCAATTTCTTTTATTCGATTTGATACAACATGTGATTTATTATTAATGCCTATACTTGCTGAATCGTCGTATTCATGATGTTATCTTTGGTGTCACAGACGCAGGTGCAACTCCCGATCCTGAGGAGGCCTGAGAGGGAGAGGAGGAGACCGAAGAGGTTCCTCCAGTATTAGAGGAGTGGCCGGGTAATGGCCCTATGTAGATACTTTCACCTGAGAGCGATGAGAATATTTTGAGAGCTCCATTGTAGGGTGTGACTAAACCCTTTTTGTGTGGGTCACACTTAGGTTTCCCAAGATATTTTGGAATATCTTTTGGATAGGTTTGTAGGGTGGTTTTTGTAAACCCCTACTTTGGTTTTATGTGTAATTATGTTTTGTATAAACTTGACACTTAACTTTAAATAGGACTGTTCAATGAAATGGTACTTAGTGACTTATGAATAGAAATGCTTCCACTATTAAATGTGATTGACAGGTTAGTGAGCTAGACTCACCAATGGAAAAGAGAAATTTTCTCCTTCACGATGTTGTACTTGACTCGAGATAGGTATAATATTACGGGAGTACGCGAGTCACACCTCGAGGATTACCCTAATCCAGGGTGATTCAGGACCGGGATGTGACATTCTTATTGTTGCTGTTATCTTAGATCCTTTGTACAAACTTCAGTTTGTAGATTGGGCTTAATTACAAAAATATTTATGGCGTAGATTCTTATGAGTTCAAGCGTGTTACAGATACTTTGCAGTATCTATTTGAGTCATACTTAGAAAACATGTCCAATATTGACCCCATGGCTACTGTTACTCTTCTTGCTCCTTGTGGATATCATGGTTCTCCATCTGTGTAGTGCAAATATGTTCTTTTCGAGGTGAAGTATTCCACTAAATTATTGAAATGACCATATGTTTTTATATTAATTATGAATCACCAATATTTAGTTTATTCATATAATGTAGGATTTTGACAAATGTGAAAGAAGAGTGTTCTTCTACTTGACTGAGTGAATTGCAGGTATATTTTAATGAACAAAAGCTTGACCGAAAGAAAAGCCTAGACATTCTTAGCTTTTGGAAAGGAGAGCAATGCCGTTACCCCATTCTTTCTTATTTGGCTCGTGATGTGCTATCTATTCCTATTTATACAGTTGCACCTGAATCTGCATTCAGTACTGGTGGTAGGGTATTTGATCAATATCGCAGTTCACTTTTGCCTGAAACTGTTCAAGCGTGATTTGTACTCGTGATTGGTTTTATGGCAAGAAAAGTATGTTTTGTTATGTTTTGTTTTAACTTTCATTATTACTTTTATTATTTTTCCTAAGGATATGAACCATAGTTTAAAAAATTGGCTGAGTCTGAGTCCAAATGAGTGGGACTCGCCCAAGTCCCATGCGACTCGGGCGAGGACTTGGGCGAGTGGTATGGGACTTGGGCAAGAGCCACGAGTCAACTCTGTAAGAAAAAATAAAAGAAAAAGAAGAAGAAGGGGGCAAGAGGAAATGACATGACTGGACAGAAGAAAAAGAATTATGTACAGCTGGACAACACTGGAGAGAGAGAGAAGTCCTTGAATTTGAAAATAAAAAAAGCATACCTGGGTGGGTCTGTTTTGTACTTTTTAGTTATATTGCTACTGTAAATTCATTGTTGCTACCTTCTCCAAAAAAAAATAAAAGAAAATAAAACGTCATTGTTGCTGCCTTGTTGCTGTTGCTGGCTGTTGTTGCAGTGTAGTGAGGGCTTGCTATTGCAGTGTTGCTATGGGGGCTGCTGTTGTAGTGTTGCTAGCTGGTGCATGGTACTATGAGGGCTTCTTGCTATACTGTTGTTGCTGAACTCGTTGATGCTGTCCTAGAATGGTGCTTGCAGGTGCCTTGTACACTTCTTCTTCTTCTTTTCACTACACTCACAGTCTTAGCCCATCCAACCCACCTTTTTTTCTCCTTTTTTGTACCCACACAACTGTCATTGTTTTTTTTTCCTGGGCATTCCAAAGGATTGGACCTGACTCGGCCGAGTTGACTCGGACTCGGCCATGACCGAGTTGGGTCTCGAGTCAACTCAGACTCAGCCATGGCCGAGTCAGGTCCCGAGTCCTTTTTTTTAATAATATGAACATTAATAGATGTTTTTTCTACAATGTGCTAGTTGTAGATGATTGTGGCGTTGACTTCGAAGAGGCCACGGAGGATGTATTCAACGACGATGCCAGTCAATCAATATTACTGATGCATAGGTCTCTCTTTTTCTGTTACAGGGGGTTATTACTGGGGTTATTGTTAGTGAAATGAATGAATGTTTAGTAGTCTATGGGAAGCTTTTGTTACAGCCTTCAGCAATCCTTATGAGTTATGGCATGATATTCTTTTTGGCCTGACTCAACAATAATTGTTGAGTGCAAGGATGATTTTTGTTGGACTGATGTTGAATGCATTATGCATATAGTTATGATTCGGCAATCTTTGTACTCCTTATTTGTTATATATGGACAAACTTAATCAAAGAAAAACTTACTATGACTTTTTTATTTTAGGAGAATGAATGTATGATTAGTGAATTATTTTTGTTATTGGATTTTTTTTATAGTTGTAATTATTATATGCTATGGAATATGGATTGCTCAGTGATCATTGGTGGCAAAACTGAGAGTCACAAAAACTGATAGACTATTTCATTTTTCACGGCAGACTGAAGGGCTATTTTATTTTTCACCTATTTAGATTTCAGGCTATTTAACACAAGTGGATGGACAATGAGTCACTTTGTAAATAATTAACGGGTTAAACGGGTTGATAGTAGTAGGTTATGCGTGTTAACTGACATAGTCCGAAATGGACACGATTATTTAATAGGTTACACGGGTCGTGTCATGTAACCCGTTAAATAATCAAGTCGTGTTCGTATTTGATTTTTGGACCTTTTTATTTAATGGGTCGTGTATGTGTTGAGGCGATTCTAATACGAATTTGTTAACTCGCAACATGAATTCGTTAACACGACACGATTGAAATCCCTAATAATCTGTCATTTTTTAGTGTCTTAAGTGATCAATCAATCAAGACATGTTTTTGAGTTTGAAACATTTTTATTTCTCTTGTTAATGCATCTGTAAGGTAATAATGTTTTCCTATTATCGTCTCAATGGTGAATTTATATTAGGAAAGACGATATTGCTACCATGCATATCTTTGCAGTATTGGAGATGATACTAGTTTTCTTTGCATAAAGACTGCAAGGGTATTCCACAACTATCAAATATGGATAACACTTTTCAGCTCCAAAAATTGCAGCTAGAATCTCTTTTTTCGCTGGCAAGTATTTTAACTCGTTTTTCTTGAACTGGCAACTGGCATATCAGTACAATTTTCCCTGGCTTTGATCATTCTTTAACAAAATCCCTGCCCAAGTGTTTTCAAAGGCATCCATAGTTAAGATAAACATGCCAGAGAAGATGGTCTCAGGTTGAGGGAGGTGTTGAGCTCCCTCTTCATAAGATTTTGGACTACTGTGGCGTCCTTTGTCCATTTAAATGGTTCCGTGACCATAACACGCCGAATGATTATCGTCTTTTGAGATAATCTGGGAATATAATCATGGTTAATGGACATAATTAATTCAACAAAGGGATTTTTGCCATTGCAATTTGTTATTTAGCTGATCGGGAAACTTGCTAATTTTCTTGATGACATGGGGTTGCATTTGTATTTTGCTCTTCTTGAGATGTACTCCCAAAAATTCCAATTTCAACATTTGCCACCTGAAATTAATCCTTGCTTGACTTGAGGCCAATACCATGTTGTTAGATGAGCTAGAGGAATTTGTTGAGATGCTGAATATGTTCTTGTATCGCGTCGGAAGAATTAAGAAAATCATCAATACAATTAGCATTGAAATCATTTGATAATTCTAATATTTCAACCATTCGTCGCTGAAATTGTGAAGGGCATTCTTGAGGCGAAATGATAATATTAGCGCCATTTGAATTAGGGTTCATTTGGCGTGATAAATGTTGTCTTATAGATATCTTCTTCTTCCAACTTGATATGTTTTGATAGGATGATTTGCAATCAAAACTTTGAGAAAATTCTTTCCTATGCTACTTTCTCGATCAATCTTTTTTATTTGGAAGTGGCCATTTTATATCAACCGTTGCATTATTTATTGGGATATAGTCTATGACCATTTTAGATTTTCCTTACTTTTGTTTGCTGTGATTTCAAACAATAAAGGTTGTGAGTTTGACCGAGAGGGCCTTCTTAATCCTTTACCTAATTTTTCTTGATCTTGAGATTGTAACTCTGCTTCATCTTTAGGCTTTTGGAGGAATGGTTTGCCTTGGGACTTGAATATTATGCATTGTTGGGATATGTGCAGTGGGAGAGGCAACAATATCCCATTTTTTTCTTAGGATGCTCAGTACAACATTGTTCAAGTTGTTGTATCATAAGCTGTTGGGATTCAAGAGCATGAGGTTGAGCTTGGTCAGAGAAGGCATTTATCTGGTGGATTACTGGATGTTTCTCTGCTTACTTATCATATTGTAGTTTCTCATGGATAATATGAGTAATGCTGGGATTTCTGCTTGAAGACTGCTATTGCTGCTGTTGGAAAATTCCATCATGTGGGGCCACACATGTAAATATTAAATGTGTTATGCTATCTTTGGTTAAGCCTAATTGAAGTGATCTAATTAAGACTTAAAGTTTTAAGGCTTAAGGGTATAATTGTCATGGGATTAATGTATAGATACCATAATTCTATTTCTAGTTTGATGAGGGGCCAAATTAAAAATAGTAAAACCTATGATAATCTCATTATTATATATTAGGATTATGGTCCCCAATTCATAAGGCAAGTTCCTATTCTCTCTGACATCCCATCATTAGAAAGAAGGTTTCTCTGGATAGCCATATTGGATTGGAAGATCAACAACCCGCGAACAACTTCCATAATGGATCAAGGTACGTTTCCGCTTTACATCTCCCGATGATTTGACATGTAGGATTTTGGTTGTTTAAGGTTTTTTGGATCATAGATCTAGATCTTGTTTATAACAAGTGGTACCGGAGCATCTCCATGTTAAACCATTGGGAATCCAGTGTTTTCTTTCTGATCAAGATATAATGCAATCTGTTGATCTTCTATTTTTTGGATCAAGTTTTGCGTGCGTAATATATCCCCAAGTTTTCTGTTGATTTGTACGTCCAATATTGCCTTGAATTTTCCTTAATTGATCAATGGATCATCATCCATCAATCTGGCATGCCATGAGCATATTGTTTTTATTCAATCTAGTTGCCTCATGACATGTGCATAAATATGGATCTCGTGACATGTGCAAGTACTTTGCTTTTGTTTTTCCTTTTTTTTTTTACTACTGTTCACGCTGGATCAAGAAAACATGTGCAAACATTTGCCTCGGGACATGCGCAAGTATTTTTTTTTTAATTTCAATCATGTTCCAGTGCAAGACAGAATAACATCTTCTTTCATTTACCATTTGCCTCTGGACATTTGCAAAACCTGTATCTAAGATTGAAAACTTTTTTTTTTTTTTTTGTATTTCACTCAGATCAATGATAGTATGTATCAGATCGATGGGTTTTACATATATTTGTTACATAGATCAAGATGATGTCATGGATCACGGCCTTGCATCAAAATGATTTTATGTTGTTATGGATCAGATCGATTTATTTATTTTTAATCCATGATCGATTCTTGAGTATTTTGGATTTTTTTTTGGAGATATATGTTGCTGACATATGGATTCAGAGATGAAATTTATGTTTCATCAATGGGTTTTTGACATATGTATCAGATCTGATTTTTTGGATCGATGGATTTTGCGCCGCCATTCGTCGCTTTATTTATTTTTATTTTATTTTATTTTTTTATGTTTGATTTTTGTAAGCGGCATGAGGTTTGGGCGGCGGCGCAACAAACCTAGGATTTTCTTCAACTTAAATTCAAATATTTTATGGTATATCTTTTATGGTTAAATAAAATAGTCCATCATTCTACATGGTCTAATTGAAATAAGATGTCACCAAAGTGACCTCTCTTGTGTAGATTGTTCGAGAGGAATATTGGATGTTTGTGTATTTGTAAATTCATGCGGGTCTTAGTCGGCCCAAAGGAAGGTTAATACTTGGTCGAATTACATACAAACCTGTGGTGATAAACATGTGACAATTATGAGGTTTTACATGTAAATAATACGTCAATCCAAAGATAGATTTATTATTTGACATAAATTATTGTCAATGTTCGATCACTATAACAAGAGTACCATTTACAATTAATATTACTGTCCAAAGACTTGATATTAATGTTGTGCTAGGTATCTTGAGATAAGACTTACTATTGTTTGAATTTGTTGATTATTGTCTTTGGTTATTAATATGAGCATGTTTGTCTGTTTGTTTGTTTTTTTGTTCTCTTTACAGCTAGTGTTTCTACTATATCTGCTAATATCAACAATATACCTGTGCTTAATGGGACTAACTTTAAGGATTGGAAAGAGAACATAGAAATTGTTCTCAGCTGCATGGATATAGACCTTGCACTACGGATTGAGCAGCCCGCTTCTCTTACGGATGTAAGTTCTCATGATGAAAGAAGAACTTTGAGAAGTGTGATCGCTCAAATCGCATGAGTCTTATGATCATCAAGCGCGGCATTCCGAAGGCATTTAGGGGTGCGGTCTCTGACAAGCTAACCAAAGCCAAAGAATTCCTAGCCGAAATCGAAAAACGTTTTGTGAAAAACGATAAGGCAGAAACAAGCACGCTTTTGCAAAACTTGATTTCTATGAAGTAAAATGGCAAGGGGAACATAAGGGAGTACATTATGGGAATGTCTCATGTTGCTTCTAAGCTTAAGGCACTGAAGCTCGAGCTGTCTGACGACTTGCTCGTGCATTTGGTATTAATATCACTTTTTGCACAATACAGTCAATTTAAGGTCAGTTACAAATGTCAAAAGGAGAAATGGACTCTTAATGAGCTCATTTCTTACTGTGTGCAAGAGGAAGAGAGATTGAAGCAAGACAGGACAGAAAGTGCTCATTTGGCTAGCACCTCTAAGGATAAGGGCAAAATGAAGAAGAATAATAAAGCTGCTAAGGGTCCAGCCCAAAAGAAACAACAACAAACAAATGAGGGTTGTTTCTTTTGCAATAAGCCTGACATGTGAAGAAGGGCTGTACCAAATATTACGCTTGGCATGAAAAGAAAGGTACATTTCTTACTTTGGTCTGCTCTGAGGTAAATTTAGCTTCAGTATCCAGAAACACGTGGTGGTTAGATTCTGGTGCTACTACTCGCATTAGTGTTTCTATGCAGGGTTGCCTGAGCTACCGGAAGCCAAGTGATGCTAAAAGACACATCTTTGTGGGCGATGGAAACTCGGTAGAAGTAGAGGCAATAGGGCATTTTAGGTTGTTATTAAAAAATGGTTATTATTTGGATTTAGTCGATACTTTTATTGTACCGTCTTTTAGACGAAATTTGGTTTCAGTTTCTTTATTGGACAAGTTTGGTTATTTTTGTTCATTTGGAAACAATCAATTCAGTTTATCTCTAAATTCAAAAGTTGTTGGAATTGGTTCCCTACAGCTATATGACAACTTATATTTGCTTGATACAATCGTTTCTTATAATGAATCATTGCATGTGGAATCACGAGATACTAAACGCAAATTGAGTAAAGAAAATTCAGCCACATTATGGCACAAACGCTTAGGTCACATCTCTAAAACTAGAGTTAAGTGACTTGTGTCTGATGGGATTTTAGATTCCCTTGACTTTACAGACTTTGATATTTGTTAGGGAAAACATACCAAAATAAAGAAATTAGGTGCCAATAGAACTACAGACGTCTTAGAATTGATACACACAGATATCTGTGGATCATTCCCTACGGCTTCCTGAAATGGCCAACAGTATTTCATTTCATTCATAGACGATTACTCTCGCTATGGGTACCTATTTCTCATTCATGAGAAATCACAATCTTTGGACGTGTTCAAAACATTTAGAGCTGAAGTTGAGAACCAACTCAATAAAAGAATAAAGAGTGTCAGGTCTGATCGTGGTGGTGAATACTACGGCAGATATGATGGTTCAGGTGAACAACGCCCATGACTATTTGCTAAATTCCTAGAGGAATGTGGAATCGTCCCACAGTACACCATGCCAGGGTCACCTAGCATGAATGGTGTAGCTGAAAGACGAAACCGGACTCTTAACGATATGGTAAGGAGTATGATTAGTCATTTCTCTCTACCAGTGTCACTCTGGGGAGAAGCACTCAAAACAACAGCTTATATTCTGAATAGAGTGCCAACTAAAGCAACTGCAAAAATACCTTATGAGCTTTGGACAGGCAGAAAGCATAATCTAAAATATTTTCACATTTGGGGATGTCCAGTTGAGGCACGGCCTTACAAGCCACATTAAAAAAAATTGGACTCTAAAACTGTGAGCAGCTACTTCATTGGCTACTCTGAACGATCTATGGGCTATAAGTTTTATGATCCCACAATTAGGTCAATGTTTGAGATAGGAACTGCAATATTTTTTGAGGATGTTGAGTTTGGGGGGAGAAATAAGGTTAGAGACATTGTCTTTGAGAAAGAATCGCTTTCGATTCTTACTATCGCTATTGACAATGAGCCGGTTTCAATACCTGTCATTGAACAAGAAGCGAATCTGGATCCTCAACCAGACAATGTTGATCAAACCCCCATTTAAGTTGAGGTGATTGTTCTTGAGGAACAAACTCAAGAATCTCAAGAACCAGTGCCATTACGGCGATCCACTAGAGAAAAGAGAAAATGCAATTCCAGACGATTTTTTTGTATTTCTCCAAGAACATGAGGAAGAAATTGGAATGGTGGAAAATGATCCAATCAACTTCCATAAAGCCATGCAAGGTTCCAACTCTAAAAAGTGGATTGATGCCATGAATGAGGAGTATAAGTCTAGGCAAGACAATAAGGTTTGGGAACTTGTCCCGTTACCAGAAGATGTGAAGCCCATTGGTTGTAAATGGATTTTTAAAACCAAAAGGGATTCGAATGGTAATGTGGAGAGGTATAAGGCTCGTCTTGTAGCTAAAGGCTTTACCCAAAAGGAAGGGATTGACTTTAAAGAGATTTTCTCTCCGGTTTCATCGAAAGACTCTTTTAGGACAATCATGGCACTTGTTGCACATTTTGATCTTGAGCTTCATCAAATGGATGTCAAGACAACTTTTCTCAATGGTGACATTGACGAAACAATTTATATGGTGCAGCCAGAAAACTTTGAGTCGGGAGACCCAAAGAATATGGTCTGTAAATTGACAAAGTCCATCTATGGACTTAAGCAAGCTTCTCGTCAGTGGTATCACAAGCTTCATCATGTGATTATCTCGTTTGGTTTTGAGACAAACGTTGTTGATAATTGTGTGTATCACAAATTCAGTGGGAGTAAGCACATATTCCTGGTTTTGTATGTCGATGACATACTGCTTGCCACAAATGATATAGGCATGTTGCATGAAACCAAGAGATTTTTATCAAAGAAACTTGAGATGAAAGATCTTGGTGACGCCTCCTTTGTATTAGGGATCCTGATACACCGTGATCGCTCTCGGGGTATTTTTGGATATCACAAAGAAGCTATATCGATAAAGTGCTCAAAAGGTTTGGCATGCAGGACAGCAAACCAGGTGACACCCATGTTTCTAAGGGAGACAAGTTCAGTCTCAACCAGTGCCCTAAAACTAACCTTGAAGTTCAGGAAATGCTAAAGATTCCCTATGCGTCAGCTGTAGGGAGTCTAATGTATGCTCAGGTGTGTATGCGTCCGGATATTGCGTACATTGTGCATGTTAGGCATATATTTAAGTAATCCTGGAATGGATCATTGGGAAAGCAGCCAAGCGGGTTATGAGGTATTTACAGAGAACAAAAGATCACATGCTCACATATAGAAGATCAGATCAGTTGGAGATCATAAGGTATTCCGACTCCTATTTTGCTAGATGCTAGGACAATATGAAATCCACATCAGACTCCATCTACCTGTTAGCTGGTGGAGCTTTTTCTTGGAGGAGTGCCAAACAGACACTCGTTACTGATTCCACCATGGCAGCATAGTTTGTAGCATGCTATGAGGCATCCAACCATGGAATATGGCTGCGGAATTTTGTCACTAGGCTGCTAGTTCTGGAGGGTATTGAAAGACCACTCACACTATATTGTGGCAATAAGTTAGCAGTGCTATATTCGAACAACAGGAGCTCATTTAAGTCAAAACATATTACCATTAAGTTCCTCGTTGTGAATGAGAGAATACAGGATGGACAGATATCCATAAAGTACATTGGGACAAACTCCATGATAGCGGATCCGCTTACAAAGGGATTACCACCCAAGGTCTTTCATGAGCACACTGCTCATATGGGTGTTATTTTGTGTGAGGATATCACATTATAGTGGGAGTTTGTATCATTTTATATTTTTTTGCTTTATGTTTGATTTTGAACATACTTATGCATTTATGTATTTGGATATTTTTCTGATCAGAAATAAAGTCTTCAGTTCATTTCACTCTGTTACATTGTATTAAATATTGATCTCACTCAGGATTAAAGTAGGACCAGTTGGAAATAGACATGTATAGATCACATTGCATGTACTTTCCATGCTACGCATCCATGATTGATCTATGTCATTTGGTTATGTTGGTGTATGTGACCATTGATGGGTTTAGTCATGTTAAATGTGATGAAAACCGCTTTGATTCTATACTGGCATAATCAATGGACGAGATTGTTCGGATATATCCTAAAATTATGATAGCAAAATTTTTGGAGCTCATATAGTCATACACATTTGTTAAGTTACATATATGGCCCAGTGGGAGATTGTTGGAAAATTCCATCATGTGGGGCCACACATGTAAATATTAAATGTGTTATGCTATCTTTGATTAAGCCTAATTGAAGTGATCTAATTAAGACTTAAAGTTTTAAGGCTTAAGGGTATAATTGGCATGGGATTAACGTGTAGATACCAGAATTCTATTTCTAGTTTGATGACGTAAAACCTATGATAATCTCATTATTATATATTAGGATTATGGTCCCCAATTCATATGGCAAGTTCCTATTCTCTCTGACATCCCATCATCAGAAAAAAGGTTTCTCTGGGTGGCCATACTGGATTGGAAGATCAATAACCTGCGAACAACTTCCATAATGGATCAAGGTATGTTTCCGCTTTACATCTCCCGATGATTTGACATGGAGGATCTTGGTTGTTTAAGGTTTTCTGGATCATAGATCTAGATATTGTTTATAACAGCTACACCATTTTTGGCCCGAGACCGAAACACATTTGCGAGTCTTGATAAAATCTCTATTTTGTTACTGCATTAATGAATGACAATTAAGTTTTTTGAAACACTTTAAGGACCCCGGCTAGTCGAGAGCAACAACTCCCATACCAGCATCATATCCACTATCATCTACCTGTACAAAATCAAGGAGTTGTTTACCTATTTTGACTGGAATATTCAATCTATCCAAAATTATTCATGGATAGAACTCCATTCATCATGTAGACTGTAGCACCCATTGGATAGTAACACCAATTTGTGATGAATTCCTTTTTGCAGAAATTGATATTTGCTCCGGAGTCAACAAACAAATTGCATTTTTTTTTTGTATTTACTCTTGTCATCTGCGACCATTTTTGTTATGATTACTACGACCATAGAAGTAGCAGAGATTTTTCTGATGATTTTCAAAATCTCAGCATCACTGAGGCCAAAAGATGGATTAGAGATGGGAGTAATATGAAAGTTTTTTAATGCATCAATTTTATAATCATTCGGGAAGGATATCGCCGTTTGTGTGCTGGAGATTGCAACGCATGTTCTGCGGCGAATATGGCTTCTTTTGCTTCAGTATCTAATAACTCAGGAGGAATATCTTATCGTCTTCCTTTTCAGACGAGCTGGTTTCACTGACTTCATAATAAGTAGAAGAGGAAGAGGCAATATCTCTCTCTATCAAGATCAGGAAGATTGCAAGCTTCTGTTTTGCAAAATTTGTCATAAGAACCAGAGTTGTTAGCAAAGACATTAGTAATTAAACATATGGATTTATACATATTCTTCGTCTTTGCTACTTTCAGTGACTTCGTCTTTGCTGATAGTGTGCTATACTGTTCTTCTATTTCAACCATTTCTCAGTTGTGGTTGATTTGAAGGATTTCAAACATGAACTTAGCTGTTTTGCATGCAAAACATATAAATCTGCTTTTGGGAGCCTATTGGATTTGGACTGGCTTTCTTTCTGCGAAAGAACTTGAAAGGCTTAAATCTTTTAGCGTGCTTTATGTGCTTAAATTTTGGGCATTTCCGAAGAGTTGAGGAAGATTGTAAGCTTCAGTGCCTTGTATCTGAGAACAAATAAATGTAGAAGCTTTTGGCATGGTTTTTCGGACATTAAAGCTGTAACAGAGTTTCTTAATTTCTTGCTGAACCTTTTGAATTAGACCAACCAGCAACATGCTAACTACTGCAATGCACTTTAGAGTTAGCTTATTTAGCACTAAATTATCCAAAGAATCAGGTAAAGAAGCTAGAAATTGGACATTGGTGGTGGCAAACTGATGCATGTCATTTCGATAAGCTTCTTATCATATATTTTTGGCATATTCTTCAAAATAGATGAGATCTTTTAGGCGACGGTTGGCAAGCATTAAAGTGTCAGTAGCAAGGGCCGGAAGTGGATATGCTTGGAATTCTTCAAGGAGTCATTTGGCGAGTTCTTTAAGCCTTCAGAAAAACTAGATAAACTCATTGACTCCATACCATGATAATATCTTCTAGTTTGCTGAGAGGAGTGTCATTATCTAGATTTAGGATAGGAACGTCAATGGCAACAGAAATAATATTTTTGGCATGCAGACAGATATGGGCCCTTTTCATCTTTCATCTGGAACATGCATGCCTTTGGAGAGTGACCCTTCATCGACATCTTTAGTTTTTGGCCGCTTATGTTTGAAATCAAGTGATGGAAAGCTGAGAACCTTTTCTGCAGCATAAATCTTCTCTTGCCTAAAACTGATCAAGCACTTTTGATTGCACGTCATGAGTTTCGGTGACAAGATTGGATTGGCTCAAGATGGGCTCTATGGCCTAAAAAATAGAAGAGCAAAAAGGAGAGTTTTTGAAAATTTCTCATACATATGTGTGCGCGTGCGTGTGTTTGTGGACGCCCTCACCTCCGCTCAAGCGCAGCAGAAATCTTTTCTTGCCTAAACTGATCAAGTGCTTTTGATTGCACATCATGATTTTGGGTGACAAGATCGGATTGGCTCAAGATGGGCTCTACGACCTAAAAAAATAGGAGAGCAAAAAGGGGAGTTTTTGAGAATTTCTCATATTTATGTGTGCGCGTGCGTGTGTGAACACCCTCACCTCTGCTCATCACGTGTGGGCTTCAAGTTTATCTTAAAAAAAAAAGTTGAAGACAGCATTTCGCAACTCGGACGAAACTCGAAGTTCTCGCCCCGACGACATTTCGCATCTCGCCATTCGGATGGGTGCAACAATATGCAGTCCATTTGGATGGGCGCAAACTCAGTGGGATATTACATCACCAAATACATACATTCATTCAGCAATAAATAAATAAAGTTATTCTTCTCTACCTGTTAATTAATAGGGCATCATTTAAGATGATCATGGCATTATGTGTGGTTTGTAATTTCTGTAATTTTTGCGATCATAGTTATGGCCACACTTAGTGTGAAAACGGGTGAGAATCCACAAAATCTGTATGCCCGTTATGTGTGCAAGCATGCATGAACTCAGCGTTGTACTCTTGCAAAAAATGTCAACCATTAAATAGCGATTACATAACTGAAAAACACCAGATGGAACTATGTGCACAACCTGGATCTGAATTTGCTTTTGCTTATTTCTCATAAATGTTAGGACATATATTTGCAACAAGAATTTTGATAGAAAATGCAACAAAACGGACGATGTTCTCATTGATCATTCAGCATTACTGCTGCTGAAATGAGGTAAACAGACAACAAGTGTTTTCTAATGATATGTACATCATAATAAAGATGCACACAAAACAACAAACACTCACGGTCATAGACATGCCTAGGCAGAATTTAGATCTCGAGAAACCTGGCCCTGCCATCTGCACCATCAACCACCACACACCCAGATGTTGGTTACTTGCCCTAACTAATTGAAAGACAACAAGGAACTCATGGAATGTGATTCACTAAACCTTGTGAGTAGAAACTTTGCAAGAGGACTCAAATTTGAATCTTCGGATGGATCCATAAATGATTGTTTCTTCCCGCTCGCCGCTTCTAAACTTGCGCCCACGTCTTTAATAGGATGGGTACCTTTCATAAACATGCGTTCTGCCAGCTCCTGTAGCCCTTTCAAGGAAGATTCCTTCGAGCTGCACAAACATTTTACTTGGGTGAATAAAATAAACATTAAATCAATATAAAAAGGATCACACATGATACAGAGCACAAGACTGCAGAACAAGTGGGTGGACCTTCCCAGTCGTTGAAGCAACCTGCTGACAAGGGCTTCACAAGAGCCAGGAGTTACACGCTCTAGATCCATCAGTGAATCAGTCAAAGAACGAACAGGTGGTGCATCCAATCTATCACCAACAGCCTTGTACAAAATAGCCATCAGAAAAAATTAGGGCCTGAAGGTTGACATATTCAATCAAGTTCTTGTAGTACTAACACACCTAGGATGCAGTATTTAATCTACTCCAAATTAACATACTGCACCAATATTCTGGTGGAAAAAATGTTTATCAGGGAAACTTTATACCCGTGCAACTGTTCTAGCTAAATCCACTATCTTTAAAAACCAGACAAGAACAGAGCTTAAAAACATCCCGTACCAATACTTTCAAAGAAGCACCCATAAACAGACTTCTTAAGATACAATCTGTTCTATATATTAATTGTAAATCCAGGTTGTGAGGGCACTGTGGATTGTTGGACGGGAAGGACATGGTGTTGAATGCATGTGTTACAAACTCCCTAATAAACAGAAAAGAAAAACACACACACACACACACACACACACACACACACACACAACACAAGATCTTTCTCCTGAAAATGCCTTCTTTTCTATTCCATAAAACAGGGTCCGGTAGGATCAACCCCCTCACACATGCAGTCTTACCAATGTTCATCGTTACTTATCCTAATTTGACATGCCTTAACCATTATTCATTGTTGATTGAATCACAATAATAATAATAATAATAATAATAATAATAAATAATAATAATAATAAATGAAAACCCACTCATAGATGTTCAATTACAATGAAATTTGGCCAACCCCTAATCCATATTTTTCTCATCTCATCTCTCTACCCCTATAATAGACATGTCATGGATCCATGCTGGCCTAACACAATTGAAAAAGTGAGTGCCCTGAGGGCTGATGTGCTTTTACATTAAAAGCAGCTGTGTGCACCCCAAGGCCTCTTAGCTTAAAAGCAGCCTTGCCACTTCAGATAATTTTGGCGCGTGCAAAATAGTCATATGGAAACATACAAATAACAAGGGCTTTCTGTATTCACCTCGTTCAGTGAAGGAATGAGAAGCAAAGATAGTGCAGGAGAAGACCTTGCTGCAGAGTTGCGTGCAGTAGCTTCATCATCACTACTTAATTGACGTGTTCTGGTAATTACAGTTAGCATATCAAGGAATTCATGAGATTCATTGTTATAAAATAGTTCTATGAAAAAGAAATAATTGAACTCAAATTGCAACTATTATTACTTATAATCTAGATGTCAGAAACAAATGATGTAACTAAATAAGTGCATCATACTTCCAATATACCTGGACGAATCAGAGTTAATTCTTGCCCGGTCTGTTACTTTTGTTTCCTGTCCATTTTTGTTAAGTTTGATGAATGCAAGCCTTTCCCGAGCATTTCCTTTTCTCAATCCTCCTTGTAATGCAGCCTTTGCCTGGTAAAAAAAAAGGTAATTTAATGGAAAGCCAGGCAGGTAAATCAATGAAATGGTAATGCCCGCACTAAACAAAAGCTACAAAGAGAATATCGATTGACAAACCTCTGCAAGGTTTGCCGCACTGTCCTCATGCGGGGCACTTGATGTTTTTTCTTGAATGCCTAATCTGGACTTCGGAGTTCGAGGAGTATCAGATTCATCGTGTTGGCCACGAACAACAACAGTGCCACTAGTAGACACATCATCAAAAGTATATCTGCTGCTAGACTGCAAAATTGACATAAAGACTTATTCTAATGAATGTCCAACAAGTAATACAAGGTATGCATAAGCATGATACTCAAGTAAAAGCTTCCAAGAAATACTTTCTAAAAAGTGCTCCCCTCCTATGTGGGCCCACTTGGCATGCAATTATTCACAGAGGTATGGTTGTGTGTGAAGGAGACAGAGGATAGGGCTTTGGCTAAATATCACTTGGATAAGATAACAGTAACACTAAATTTTGAAGCCTCAAACTGTAATGGTTTTCTTAGTGCATTTACTTTTGCTTTTGTGATTGAGTTCAATGATAATAAATGGCCAATCATTGTCAAATTAGGGTAAGTACCAATACAATGGGTTATAGGTGAATGGATTTCTTAGATTTGTCAAAATCAGGTCCCATTATGAAGGATATGAGGAGCACATAAAATGGGCTTAAATAGAAGAGGGATGAGGGTTTATGTGACTTATTGTTTTAATTTTTAGATTTCAGAGATTTATTTGTAAATACTGCAAAATATAAGCCTTTTCTTTTTATATTGTAGATACAGACTATATATTTTGTAAGTATAAATATAATGCAATGCCAGTCACTCAACCCAGTTTGGACGACCAGCAACAATCCCTTCTCTCTGACTCTCTTCTTTTTCTATTTTTCTCAAAATTTTCTGGAATTTCCAAATTTTCTGCAACTTCGCAGAATATTGATTACCTTGAATACCCAGAATTTCAACTTGGTATCAGAGCCTTCTAATCTGTAGAAGACTTGTAGAGGAAGGATAGGTGAAGAATTTTTTGGTGTTTTGCAAGATCCCTTTTTCAGGCCTTGCGTGGGCCGCCGCCAGATCTGAGAATTCACGGTTCAGTGCAGTTTTTAGGTTGGACATGGCATGAGGTTTTCTGTGGGGTTTTCCTGTAATGTGAAGGATAAGGCAGGTCTTCATCATCCTTTCAAGTTGCTATGAGGTCTTCGGTCAGTTATGGTGTAAACAGCCCACGTTTATGTTTTATTTAAATTTAGGGATAAGTTGAGTTGCTGTATCCTTTTTTTGTTCTTGAAATTCAGCTCAAGGGCTGAGCATTCATCCATGTTGTGATTAATCAATAATAAGAGACTGTTTTCATCACAACCAGTGAATGAAAGGAAGTCTAGGGTTTCCAATGGAGTACAAGCCAGGGGTAGATAGCTCGACGAGTACCCCATAAGTTTTGAGTTTTGTTCATCCAAGTAATCAGATTGGCTTACTCCAAGTCTATATAATGGGAAAAACTGTTAGGAGTGGACTTATTCAGCAAGAATGGCCATTGGTGGCCCAAGATACCTGGATTTATAAATGGAAGAATTGTGGATGTCTCATATATAATATAAAAATATGCTGGTTGTGGATTGGATTCTAGTTCTGTAGAGGAGGTTGTAGCCCAAGAGACCTGAATTTATAAATGGAAGAATTGTGGATGTCTCATATATAATATGAAAAATATGTTGGTTGTGGATTGGATTCTAGTTCTGTAGAGGAGGTTGTAGCCTCTAACTTCCGCTATGGTAGAACAACAAAATAGTTGCGGGAACTGATTGCCCTTGCATATGTGCGCAAAAAGAACAATCCTAGTATTCTCCAATTGACAGACGAAATAGCATAATTTAGGCAGGGGAATCTGTCTCTTGGAGAATATTTATGCGTGGCTAGAACAAAGCCTGTATCAGCCTCTTGGACATTGTTGTACAAGGGAAAAAGAAGTTTAATTGCAAGAGCAACATATGATTGAATTACTAAGTGGAGTGAACCCGAAATATGAAACTGTCACTCAGATTGTTAGCAAAGATCCTTTACCCCCTATAGGAACAATTTTCTCACTCATTCAAGGTGAAGAAAGCCACAGATAAGTGATGCCAGGGTTCTCTCAAGCTAACCTAGAGCATTCAGCTTTAGCTGGTAATACAGGTAGGGGTAGAAGATTAGGTCGTGGCGGAAGTAGAGGACATGGTGTTGGCCAAGGTAATCAAGTTAGAGACAAGTTACATTGTGCCCATTGTGGAAGAAACATGCACACCAAGGAAACATGATGAAATCAAAATACAACTGGGTATACAGCAGAAATAAAAACTGGTAGAAATCAAAATACAACTGGGTATACAGCAGAAAGAAAAACTGGTACTACCACTTCGTCAACCAACTAATGAGATATACAGTTACAAGAAAGCTCATCAGCTCCTACCACACATGCAACATCTTCAGGTAGTTCATTTGTTCACATGGTTTCTACTGTCACTTTTTTCAGTCCTAACATGGATTGTTGATTAAAGTGCAACAGCACAGATGTCAGGTATGAGGTCACAGTTTTCCTCCTATAAACCTTCATCACATAAGAATGTTTGAATTGCTGACGGGGCCACATCTCAAATTGTGAGAGAAGGTTCCGTAGTTTCATCTTCTGTCCCTTTCTCTACTGTCCTCCATGTTCCTCACTTTGTCATCGTGAAGAGTAACAATTCCAGTACACCTATGGAGCATGGTATCTTTAAAAGGCTAGGAAAGCTTATCTTGCATATTAATGTGATCTTATAGAAAATTACTGTAGATTACTTTCTTCCTAATCTACCGTTGTACATATTCATTCTTTAAAGCTCCTTAAAGGAGTATCTATGTAAAGGGGAACATGAGTTTCACAGCAAACCAATGTTCAAAAGCTCGTGACCCGGATTTGACTCCTCCAGCTCTAAAAATATTGACTCGGAGAAGGTCTGTCCACTTGATGACTCGGGAGTCATGTTTTTTTTAAAAATTTAAAAATAGATTAAACACTTGAAATTTTTAGATATACATGTATTAATGATGATAAATTCAAATTAGTAAAGTTACTGCATGTCAAAAAAATTATTTTTAAATTGCTGACTCCAAACCTCAAGCATTAATTACTTATATTTGACTCAGCTGAGTTTACCCAAATATTTGACTTGGTCTTTTGTCAAAACAAGGTGAGTCGCCAAAGTCAAGAGTCAACCCACCGAGTTTTCCAACCTTTCGGCAAACATTTAGATATTGTCATCGTATTAGAGAATCTCACTTGCTATCGACTGTGAGTTTAATCTAGCCATAGCCGTTTGATTACATAAAGGTTCGTAACCCTAAGTCTGCTCAATCCAGTTTGCAAGTCTTCAATACATCTTCTCAGGTAGATAATCTCCTGATGGCACCGCTGTGTCTACATTGTTTCCCCACCATCTCTCCTCAGCTGCTCGTACAGGCCATTGGAATCGAGTGAGAGAGAAAATTCCTTCGTCTGAAACTCAAATCTAGCTTGTTCTTGAGTTGTTCCTCTGCTTCTTGCATTAAGCTCAACCAATTGAGGGCTTTGGGCATTAGTTCGTCTCACTCTCTTTTCTTGGATCATTGGTTCTTCATCGAATCAATTGGGTTTTTGTGCCAGAGGAACTCACTCTGTTGCTGTGATTGTGAGCTTTGGTTCGGATTGGTTCATTGAAGGCGATCTTTAGATTGACTTTGTTGGAAATTGCAGTTTTCTTTGATTTGGAGTTAGTTATTCAGCCAAAGAATTCCTCCAACATCAACCTTCTAATCCGATCATCAGTGTTGTAAGAATCGGCCTAGGCGGCGCCTAGGCACTAGTCGGCGGTCACCGCCTAATGACTAGGCGGGGATTAATCCCTAGTCCATGCCCACCGCCTAGCGTCTGCCTAGCGATTTTTACAACATTGCCGATCATTGCATCTCCATTTGACATAGACCTTGAAGGGATTGTGCCGAAGAACTGTTACGCAGTTGCTATCAAGGTAGAGGAATGAAGATTGACCATTGATCTCATCTATAGAAACCCTTGCAACCAAAGGTTCCAGTCTTTAATTTCTGGTAAGATGACAATAGATGCTTCAAATCACTTCATTAGGGGGAACTTTGTTGATCTTGAGGGGCAAGATTCTGTTCTGGTAGATGGAGAGCTTGAGAATTAGGGCCGGGGGTTTTCCAAAGGCTTTGGTTATGTTGCATCTCTATCTTTGATTCCTTTAGAAGTCAAATCTGCATTTGGATCAACTCACAGACATTCGTTGATTGATCTTAGAGTTGAGTCTCTCAGAGTTGCTGATAGATTGGTGGAAAGCCTCTATCAATGACATTCGCTGATTTCTGGGTAATCAAACTTGAAAGTTTTCAAGTTGACGACAGTACATCATCTGAAGGTCAGGTATTCCACTTATGTTTGATTTAGTTTTGGGTATTTGGTTCCAAAGGTCCTGTTATTTTTGTTAAATATAAATGGCTGATAAATATAAGAATTTACTGGTAAAATTTGATGGGAGTAATTATTACCTATGGGAATTTCATTTCTGAAATTTTCTGGAAGGCAAGGAAATGTGGAGCTTCATTGATCATTCTATTACAGCACCTGATGATCCCAAAGAAGCAATCAAATGAAAGGCAATCTTATACTTATCAATTGGGTTTTGATTTTTGTTGATCCACATTTTTCCCCTTTCTCTACATCATTGCACAACAGTCTATTAAATGTGGTCACACATACATAAAGGTTATCATCAAGAGAATGATGCAAGGAGATTTCAACTTGAATTCGAAAACTAAGAATATAAACAAGGCGGCAAATCCATCCACGGCTATTATTCTGGATTTGTGGCACTTAGGATGGGATATAGATCCTCGGCATATTCTACTGATCCGGACACTTCTCTCCTTGCCATCCAAAGTGTTCATGTCCCTTTCTCTTCAAGACTTCCGTCAAACACAACAGAGTCATTCGCAAGTCTTAAAGGAGGAGCAAAAGAACTTATCATTCCTAACTCTGATGAGCAGGCGATGGAGCATTAGTCTTGGCAATTGCTATGAATGAGGAATTAAAGGTTCTCTAAGACAAATATCGTTCATGGGATCTTGTACCATGTTCTTCTGGTGTCTGACCCATTGGTTGTAAATGGGTAATACACAATAAAGATAGAATCAAATGGAAGTCTTAATAGATACAAAGCATGCGTTGTTGCGTTAGGCTTTCGACAAGAACATGTTATTGACTATATTGAAACATTTGCTCTTACTGCAAAGATGAAAATTATACGGAAGGCATCACCTTACTTTTGGCATATATGTTGACGTTATTCTGATATTGGAGGAATTTAGAGTGGGCATTTTATCCTTGAAACACTTATTACATCTGTCGTTTCACATGAAAGATCTGGGGCACCTCACTTATTTTCTAGGTCCTTTGGGTCTGTTTCTGTCTTAACATAAATATACAAATATTTAATCGAAATGGCCCGGATGATTGATGCAAAGCCAATTGATACACCAATGGAACTCAATGTCAAGTACAAGCACAACAGGGACCCGGTTCCTGATCTAGTTCTTTACAGGACATCAGTTGGACATTGCATTTACCTCACAACGACTCGACCAAATATTTCCTATAAAATTAAAATTGACAGTCAATTTATGTCCGACATGTCATCTTCATTGGAGTGTTGTCCTTTGCATACTTCGATACCTACAAGGATCTCAAAGATGAGGGATTTAATTTTCAAAGGATTCTTCTCTGCAGCGCATTGCCTATGTCGATGCTGATTGTGCAGGATGTCTTAGCACTCGCTGGTCAAGAACGTGATGGCGTATCTTTCTATGAAGCTCCCTAATTTTCTACAAAAATAAGAAACAAGGCAGCATATCCAAGTCCTCTACAGAAGCTGAATATCAATCTGTGCCTTCTATATGTTCTGAAATTTGTTTTGCTTCAACATCCTCTTCAAGAACTTGGAGTTTATGTTTCAGTACCTACTCCTCTCTATGCTGACAATAAGTGCTATACAAATCACGCCAAATCCAGAATTCCACATACAAACCAAGCATATTGTTGTTTGCATTTTATACGTAGACACTATGAAGATAAAACCATTACACTAACCCATATCTCATCCCAGATGCAAATTGCAGACTTGATTACTAAAGACATGTTTCATGATCGTCATAACTTCTTGATGCACAAATTGATGGTCATTAATCATCTACATCAATTTTGGGGGGAGTGAAGAGAGTGATAACATCATACCCTAATAAAAAATAAAAAAAAGAATTGACAAAAAGGAAAAATAAAAAGAAGGGGGTTTGCAGCATTGGGATTTGTGCGCAATGGGAAATTCGCACAAATCCCAAAGCCTCTCACAACTTAAGTTGTGGACTCTTCTTTCTGATTTCTTTTAAAACATGGGTCCCTTTCTCTTATAGTCTTCATTTAAATTAACTTGGGCCCCTCTTGAATCTTTTTTTGTTCTCTAATCCCTCCCATGTGACACTTCCCAATGTGGGGCCTTCAAGATGATTGCAAACATGGGGCCTTCTATACATCAAAAGATAGATCTAGTGAGATCCAACTGTTGATTGTTGTCATAATAACAATCCAACTGTGGATTCTCGCTCTCACGGCGATCAAAGCTTGGGCAATGCTCATCCATCCACAGATTTGCTCAATCCATGATCCTACACCTCTGTTGTTGGTAGATCTTGAAGGAGTTGGGAGAATTAGGGATAATGGGAGGGTTGATGTCCCCATCATCTTCCTAATGCACTTCTCAAGGGAACTCGTTATTGTGAAATAACGCATCCAATAAAGAACTTTGTTTCCTACAATGCATTGCCTTTTGATGTGTTTGCTTCTCGTATTTACCTGTGCATGTTACTCATGCACTTTCTCATCCAAAAAGGAAAGCTGCAATGATAGATGAAATGAGGTATTGGAAAGGAATTGAACATGGGAACTGACAAAACTCCTCCCTAAGAAGACAATTGGATGTAAATAGGTATACATGTTAAAATATAAATCGGATAGATCGATTCAGTGTTATAAAGAAACACTCATAGCAAAAGGATTTACACAATTCTATGGATTCAATTATCTTAAAACCATCTCTCTGGCTAAGTTGAGTGCAGTTAAGATTACACTTACGATGGCAGCGACTTTCTCTAGGCCCATTGTATTGTTGGATGTGAAAAATGCTTTACTTCATATTGATTTACAAGGAGAAGCATATATGATTCTACTATCAGACGATTCGAAAAAAAAAAAAAAATGATTCTACTATCAGGCTTTCTTCTATTAGATTAAATAGGAAAGGTATGTCAACTAAAGAAGGCTTTCTATTGACTGAAGCAGTCACAAGAGCATGATTTCGAAAGATTCAGTCAAGCTATGGTGATATATGAATTTAAGCAAATCCAAGCTGATAACAAAATATCCATTTAAAAGAAGGAATGAAAAATTTGCCATTTCTAAATAATGCATGTCGATAATATTCTTGTATGACCGGCATTGATATTATAGTTGGGACAAGGCTTTGATGATGATGACCGATAATGATAAGGATGAGGTTTGTGTTCAATACAAAAATTATAAGTATGAGATTAATACTCTGAACGAGCATTTGGGAAAGGAGTTAGAAACAAAAGACAGGTGATTTGAAGTACTTCTTGCATATTGTGAGATCCAACAGGCTTAGGCCAAGCTGGCAGATCCGGTTGAAATCTGGTGTGCCCATCACCTGCCAAAAAACACCCAGGATACAAGGGGCTCCACCAATTCCACATCGGAAACATCCAAGTCCAGAGCCTGGGCATAAGTACCCATGGTTACCTCCACTTCAATAGCTTGCTTTTGTGGTGGGTAAGGCCTATGGTGTCAGAAATGGTGTCAGAAATGGTGTAAGACCCAAAGGCGGCTCTGTTTCTTGGGGTTGGGGTTGGGGTTGGGGGGTGGGGGGGATCAAGCTGGCCGGGCCAAGGTGGTAGATCTGGTTGAAATCCAGCATGCCCATCACCTGCCAAAGAACATCTGGGATACGGGGGGACTCAACAAGTCCCACATCGGAAACATTCAAGTTCTTGCCTGGGCTTAAGTACCCATGGTTACCTCCACATCAATAGCTAGCTTTTGTGGTGGGTAAGGCCCGTGGCGTTACAGGTATTGAGGTTGCAGGATACAATAAGGGCATAGTGATCACTCAGTGGAAGTATACCTCAGACTTGTTTAAAGAGATTGGCAAACTGGGTAAAACTTGTGGAAACCCCTATAGAGTGGAATCAAGGTCTGGACCATTAGAGATTGGTGATTTGTTAAACAGTCTGAAAGCATATTAGAAATTAGTAGGAAAGCTTTTTAATCTAACAATGGAAGTTACAAGGTCGGATATTTCCAGTGCAATTAGAGTGATGAGGCAATTTATGCATGCACCAAGAATCATCATCATCATTAAAGCTTTGTCCCAACTATGTTGGGGTTGGGTACATTCTGTTTCACCCTTCTGAAGCCAAATCCTCATATTAGTTGCAAATCTTCAGATCCATTTTTACTACCTCCATCTACGTCCTATTCAACCTACCCCTTCCCCTTGTTGGGCTATCAACCTGCATAGCCAAACTTTTCCTTACCAGCACCGTTGCCGGCCTGTGTTGGACATGCCCAAACTAGTTTTTCTAATTTTATTCCCCATTGATGCTACCCCTAAATGCTTTCGAAAGCACTCAATTCTGATTTTATCCTTCCTACTTTTACCTCAACATTTTCATCTCTGCTACATCCATTTTTTGCATATGCATGCACCAAGAATAAGACAATAAATGTAGTTCATTGAATTTTGAAATGCTTGAAGGGTTCTACGAATAAAAGGAAATCTCTACACATATATTGGGCACTTGGTCATAGAAGCATACACAGACGTAGTCTGAGCAAGCTCCAAATCAGATAGGTCAATCACTACATATTGCACCTTGGTAGGAGGTAAACCTAGTATCTTAGAAAAGTAAAAACAACCAGTGATTACTTGATCAAGCTCCAAAGCAGGTCATAGAGCCCTTGCGCATGGTACTTGTGAGTTGATGTGGTTGTAAATCATCCTGAAAGGAGATGGGTTTTTTTCTACCAGTAAACCGTGTTTTTATACTGTGAGAATACAACAGCGGAGAATAGTGCAACAAATTTTCTTTATCATGAAAGAAGCAAACACATTGAAGTTGACTGTCATTTTGTTTGTAAGATGGTCATTCCAAAAGAGATTCAACTTGAGCATTCTCCTGGTGAAGATCAATTGACAGATTTTCTCACAAAAGCTATAACCAAGAAGCAATTATCATGTGCTTTGTCCAGCTGGGCTTAGTAAATAAATATGTACCGACTTCTGGGGAGTATTAGAAATCAGTCTCAGAGGATTTTATGTATTTTCTATCTTCCAGGAACTTAATTGTAAATATTGGAAAATATAGTGCAGTTTTCTTTTTTGGTATATATGCAAAATTTGTATTTTTTTAGTAGAAATATAATCCAATGCTGGTTGCCCAACCTCAGCAAAAATTCCCTTTTCTTTTGTTGTTCTCTAGTTTTTTTTTTCTGGAATTTCCAGATTTTCAGTTAGTTTACAGAATATCAATTATAAAATACCCATAATTCCAACAAAGAGAATAACTCTCCATACCATATTTCTACGCCAAAAAAAATCTCCGTACCGTATTACTTTCACCACTAGACACCGCAGATGTCTGCACTGTCCTCGGAGATCGCACAATCACAGTTCCTGAGCTGCTCAATGATACCTGAGATTGAGCATTTTAAGCACCATCAGAGTGATAAAATGCCTTCCAGAAAGCAGAGGGACAACAAAACAAACATCTTACATCATGAGAATCTTCATCTCTTCCATCATCATCTGGACCTCTTGTATCTTTCTCATGGAGAAATTTAGATGATAGTTCACGAACAGATGTCGCAGATGCAGAAACCAACTGATCTCTATCTGGAGGTTTCCTTGGAAGAACATGACCATATGGAGCTTCAGATTTTTTCTCTCTTGCACTAGCAACTTGGGGTGGCCTCACTGCACTGCGAACAGTTCCTGTACCCTGGGATGCGCCCATGCTAAAGTCCCAGCCAGCATTTCTGAGTGCCTTTCCAGGACTAAGGTAAAGAGATTTAAATCAGAGAAAAGCTAAAGCATGGAGCAAATAATGCTAAAGTAATCTACTCAAACCGCGCACCCTGTTCGACCAGTTTCATCATCTCTTGATTCTGAGATTGCCTTGGCAGTGTTGAATTCATCCTCGAAGGCTTTATTTCCATTTTTTGGGGTTTCCATCTCTTCCCTTATTGGGATCTTCGGGCGCTCTCTATCGTGCGAGCATAAAAGGAACAAGTTCACATATAAAATGAGCAGACTAAAGATCAATTTAAATTTAGTAAATCTAACATTCTACCATAAAAAATTCTGCACCAGAATTTAAGACATGCAGTAAGTATAGGAAGAACAACCTTATTCTTTCTGGTAGTCTCTGGCTTTTGCGGGCATTTCTGATAAATCGGTGCTTCAGAAGTTCCTTGGCACTAGGCCTCTGAAATAAAAATGAAGAAAAGAGATTCAATCAAGGATATAATTTTTTTCTAATCAGCAACAAGATATTTAAGACAATAAGAAAAATTAGATAAGAAATGGGAATACAACAAGAGTAGTCATATACATGTGTGCGTGCGCGCACGAGCATGTATATATTGTGTCTATTCGCTCAATGAGAAACGCTTAACATTCGTGATGGCATTCACTCAATGAGAACTTAAGCATTGCTTCTATTAAAAACATCTTTGGAACATTCATTTGTAATAAGTCCCTTGTAACTTCCAGCAAATGCTTGTTTTCTTGTTCTGTAAACCCATTTTGTTCAGGAGTATAAGGGCATGAGATTTGAGACTATTCTATTTGCTGCTAAATATAATTGGAATTCTTAGAAAGTATACACATCCATTATCTGACCATAATACTCAACATTTTGCATCGAACCTTGTGCCAACAACTTTATGAAAATTCTCAAATATCGTAGTCAGCTAGCTCATTATGAGACTTCATTAGATACATCCAAGTACTCCTTGTTGCATCGTTGACAAATAAGCAAAGTATATGACCGGTCACTATTACTAATGTCAGAGCATAGCAAACATTTGTATGTATCAAGAAAAACGGAAAGTTATTCTTCACCGACACTCACTAGATAAGAGCTCTTGCATTTGTTTGATAACTGAAACACTTTATAGTCAATCCCCTTTGTATCACTTTCTAATATTGATAATAGGATAGACATCCTTCAGTATTTGGACAAGCACGTGCCCCATACGCATATGTTATCTCAGCATCCTCTGTATTAGCCGATGACTGATGGGATGAATTAGATTGCATCACTTGATCAACATAATAAAGGCCATTACAGTCGTGGCCGCCACCACCTATTGTTTGTCCTGTCTTTGAGACTTGAATAACACAATATGTTGTATTAAATATGATATTTAGAGAGGGAACAGACTGAAATTACAGTTACAGTTACTCAACATGTTGGATGCTGAATGGATCTAACTAGAGGCTCAAATAGCAAGAAAAGATCCAATACAACAAATTCAAAACTATCAGGATCGTCTGTGATATTCCTAGATGTTGGCCCCCACATGGCCCACTTTCTGTGAAGGTGGGTCCCATCCATTTGAAAGCCACAACTAGGTGACCCAGTGGGTGCTGGACCCAACTGGGTTTGGGCTCAAATGGGCCCACTAATTAAGGCCTAGAAAACACTGCATGTACTGCCCTGTTGCTAGGTTATTGAGCACAAAAAATTCTGGTTTTTACAAAATCCCGCTTGTGGTGTGCTGAAATAAAACAGTCCCTAGAATGGTGAAAACTGAAAACGCTGTAAACTTGGACTTTTTGGGTTCTTTAATTAGATAGGACTCCTCACACTTGGGTCTGAACTCCGGACCCCATGTGCTCGATCATACGCCATAGGTTGTCCAATTACATAATCTTTATTGTGATTCACATCACTCCATCAAAGTTAAATCCGATGGGAATCTGGATCATCATAAACCTCGCTTGGTTGCTCAAGATTTTAAGCGGAGTATGGTATTGACTACGAAATGAGCTTTGATCTAGTCTCAAAGATGACTACAGTCAGAACCCTACTAGGTGTTGCTGTTGTTCACAATTGGCCTTTCTAACAGATTTACATCAAAAAAACCTTTCTTCATGGTGATCTCTAAAGAGACGTTTGGAACCAGCTGTCGGGTCGGATTCCTCGCCGCCATAGTTTTGAAAATCATAATCGTATCGCAAATCATTCATGCCCCATGAATCGAATCGAATTGTGAATTGTAGGATTTTTTTATTTCTCTAATAAAAATAAAAAGTAATTAAGAATTACAAGGAAAAAGTAGTTATTCAAAACCATTCATTTCCCATTTATAGCAGTATAAAGACAATGACAAATAAGTCTATAATACAATCATATAAAAAATATCATGACATATATTAATATATAATAAATGATATGTGTAAATAGGTAAATAAGTTTAAGGTATCAATATATATTTATTTTTTGTAATCTTTAAATCAAAATATATAAGTCAAAAAAATAAAATCCAAACTATCAATCTTACATGGTAGGATATCTCTTGAAGTTAAAGAAAGTATTTATGAAGAAAACAACAAAAAATGATTTTTTTTTTAAATAAGAAGATATAGATAAGCACCATACATACACTCGAATGCTTTAATTAAATGCATGTTTTTTATTCATCTCTAAAATCTTCTCAAAGCCACAAAAATTCTTAAGAGGTTTTGTTAACTACTAAATAACATTACCTTTCAAATAAATAAATAACATTCTAATAGTAAAAACGTTAAAAGAAAGAAAGAATAAAGGTAAAAGATTGTTAATATTCTCGCTCAACCGAATCACTTGAATCGTAAGATTCAATAAAAAGAATATCTAATCGTAAGAGTCACACATGAAACCTAAGATTCATCAATAAATGGGATTTACTGTATAGATACGAATCGTTTTCCTTAAGATTCGGGATTCGAATCGTAGGATTCTGATAACTATGCTCGCCGGTTTTTCGTGATTGCCACGTTAACCCACATTTGGTTGTGCAAGGAAAACTGAGAGGGGAAATTAGAAATCAGTGTTTGCTAATATTCTGGCAGGTAGACCTCCCCAGGTCTGATTTTGAAAATCAGCAGTAGCGAAGAAAGACATACAGTGCTCTGAGCGGGTTTGTAGCATGGTTTAAAAAATCGGCCAAATCCGAGTCAACTCGGACTTAGCACGTACCGAGTTGGGTCCTCCGGCACTCGGACTCGAATCATGTGACTCGAGGACTTGGCCTTCCAACGGAAATTGGGACTCGGCCTGACTCGGACTCGGCCATGGCCGAGTTGGGTCCCAAGTCCGATTTTTTAAACCTTGGTTTGTAGAGGTCACCTTGGTATTTTTTTATTGTCGCCCCCAATCAAGATCCAAACCATTAAACATGTTTAAAGGGTTCAAAACAGCCATGACACCAGATATCAGCCGGTGATTCATCATTAACTTTGAGATATCTGCAAAAAGAAAAGAAAAAAAGAAAAACAATAGATGATAAATTCTGAAGTTGTCAACCGAGTCAGGGATTTTAAGAAGCGTTGTCAATGAAAACTTTTCTTGGAATGTTTGCGGCTTAGGAAGTACAGTGAAAAGGGCAATCATGAAGGAGGTAATTCGCACTTTAAAAGTTGATTGACTACTCCTTCAAGAAACAGAGCTCGGTTCAATGTTTGATTTGATTGTCAAAGAATTACGGGGTACCAGTCAATGTAGATGGGTTTGTCTTGATGCTTTTGATCTTCTGGAGGCATCCTTCTCTGCTGGACCAGCAGATTGTATACCATGAAAGACCATTTCAGTGGTGCTTTCTCAGCGTCTGCAGTGCTTGAAGATAAGGCTACTGGCTCATCTTGGATTCTCTCCTCCGTGTATAGCCCTACAAATCGCAGACTCCGAGGTAGTTTCTGCTGTGAGTTAGACTCCATTCGTAGTAGATGGGCTGGCCCTCGGTGTCTAGGTGGCGACTCGAATATTACTAGATTCTCTTCCGAAAAATCTGGAGGCGGCAGTACCACAGCGGACATGGAAGCCTTCTCAGACTAAATTAACTCTCATTGTCTCGTCGACCTTCACTTAGGAGGGGCTAAATACATGTGATCTAACCATTAGAATCCTCCTACGCTGTCGCGACTTGATAGATTCATGTTCACCAGTGATTGGACTGATCTGTATCCTAAAGCTTGCCAAATCGCTCTCCCCAAGCCCACTTCTACTCGACTCCACAAGTGAGAGATGGGGACCCTCTCCCTTCCGTTTTGAGCTAATGTGGCTGGAGGACAAACAATACAGTGGTTTGTTTAATTAAGATATGGTGGAATAGCTAATCTGTTACTGGTTGGGCAGGCTTTAGATTCTCTACGAAGCTTAAGCTGAAACTCAATATTAAAGAGTGGATCAAGAGCAACTTTGGATCGGTGAAATCCCTCAAAGCAAATCTTCTAGAACAATTGCAATCTCTCGATATCAAGGAAGAATCTCAATTGTTCTCTGATATGGACATTGCTAAGAGAATCAAACTAAAAGATCTCTTTGAGCGTAAAGTCCGGGAAGAAGAAAATAAGTGGAAATAGAGATCGAGGTGTCGGTGGCTCGAAGAAGGGGACAAGAACACCAAGTTATTCAATAGCATGGCTAGGACAAGAATGAGAGGAAACAAAATCAATTCCTTGAAGGTCAATGGCACTAGATTGGAGGACCGAGAAGGGGTAACTAGCCACATGGAAGAAATGAGATTGGAGGACCGAGAAGGGGTAACTAGCCACATGCTCGATTTCTTCCTTACTCTGTACACCAAAGATGGTAGGATCAAGCCTTCCCAAGATAATCTCCATTTCTCCAGCATTAGCGAGGGAGAACGTTAACTGGTTGGAAGGCGAGTTCCATGAGAAAGAAGTCAAAGTAGCATTCTTCAATCTTGCAAGTGATAAAGCTCCGGGTCCAGACGGTTTCCCAATTTCCTTCTTCCAACAGTACTGGGATCTTCTCAGAGACGACATCATGGCCTTCATGAAGGAATTTCACTCAAAAGGAAGGCTCTCCAAATCTATCAAAGCATCCTTCATCGCCATTATCCCTAAGTCTGGGGCTGACTGTATGAAAGACTTTAGGTCCATAAGCCTCATAGGCAACACCTATAAAATTTTGGCTAAAGTGCTAGCAACTAGACTTCAAAAGATTCTCCCATCCATTATCTCTCCCTCTCAAGGTGTTTTTGTCCACGGAAGACAAATCTTAGATGGGGTCCTAGTTGCTAATGAATGCATCCACTCTGGGCCAAGGATGAAAATAGCGGTAGCGGCGGGCGTAGCGGCCCGCCGCCAAACCGCTACGATGCGGGCGATACGTAGCGTAGCGGGGATACGTAGCGGCGTAGCGGTGCGATTTGAAAAAATCGCCCAAAAAATCTGAAAAAATTCCAGAAAATCCAGAAAATTGTAAAATGAAAGAATATGTGGTTCTTTTGCAAAAGTAAATAAGAAAAGGGGGCGTAGCGGTCCCCTCATTGTATGAGGTCCTGTATCGCTATATAAATAGAAAATAATAATAATGATAATTTTTTTCACATGTGTTCATGTTGTTTAGTTATGCTAACTTAGAAACTAATGAAAGGCTCATAAAAGAAAAAACGTCATGAAGTCAAGACTTAGGAGTACCTAGAGAAAAAAATACATCTACCAAAGGGGGTGTCTAATAGGATGTACTTAGAGAAGAATCCTTAAGAAGAACTCTCTGTATCGACTGTAATTCGGCGAGTTCCTGTGCTTTTTGGTGTTCTTTTAAACATAAAAGGGTAGAAGAATTGTGTAGAAATGTTATTTGGAAAGAAGAATAAAAGAATTAAGTATTATCATGCATTTTAAAAAAATTTGAAAAAAAAATATTTTTCTCACCCCGTAGCGGCCCCGTAGCGGTCGTAGCGGTCCGTAGCGGCCCCGTAGCGGACGTAGCGGCCGCTACGGGTGTGACAGGCGATAAATCGGCCGTAGCGTGGCGGTGGCCACCGCTACGGCCGATATATCGGCCGCTACGCTACGTAGCGGCCGATATTTTCATCCATGCTCTGGGCACAAAGACAGGCCACCTGGTCTAGTTTGCAAACTAGATCTAGAAAAGGCTTTTGACATGGTGAACTGGGACTTCCTTCTTTATTTGATGCGCAGGATGGGATTCGGACCAAAATGGAGGGATTGGATCAAAGAATGTGTCTCAACTGCTACCTACTCAATTTTAATCAACGGTTCTCCAAAATGTTTCTTCCCAGCGAAGAGGGGCTTGCGTCAGGGGGAGCCCTCTATCTCCATTCCTTTTTGTCGTTATTGGAGAGGCTCTACGTCGGATGCTTTCAAATGCAGGAGATTTCAATCTGATTAGAGGCTTTAAGCCTTCTTCTAATGCACCTTCAGTCTCCCACCTTCAATTTGCAGATGATACCCTTCTTTTCTGTGATGCCGAAGATGATAAAGTTAAAAAATATGGTCACTATTTTTAGATGTTTTGAAGCTGCCTTTGGCCTTAAGATAAATCTCTCCAAGAGCACCATTCTTGAGGTTTCAGTTCACGACATCTCACTACGTCCCTTGGCTGACATTATGGGGTGCAAAGTGGACTCTTTCACTTCCACTTACCTTGGTCTGCCCCTGTGCCTCGGTAGGGTTCCAAAATCTGTTTGGAACCCTATTGTTGAAAGAATTGAGAAAAGGTTGTCATCTAGGAAAGCAAGGTACTTATCCCAGGGAGGCAGAATCACTCTAATTCAATATGCACTTGCCAACCTCCCCATCTACTACATGTCCATTCTCAAATGCCTCGCTGCCATCATTAAGCGCATCGAGAAGCTTCAACGTGACTTCCTTTGGTAGGGCCACAAGGAATCGAAAAAAATTCCACCTGGTCAATTGGAAAACTATTTGCTCCCCTAAAGACTCCGGCGGTCTAGGTATAAGACCTTTAAGGAATATGAATCAAGCTATGTAGGGAAAATGGCTTTGGAGATTAGGGGAAGATACAGATGGCCTTAGGAGAAGCATACTGCTATCCAAATACAATGTAAGGAGGAATGGCTAGGATATCTCTCCTCCTTCCCAAAGGTGTTCTACCTTCTAAGAAGGGATTTGTTCCACCAAAGATACTCTTGATCACTCCATCAGCTACCGTTTTGGCGACGGATAAGAAATCTCCTTTTGGCATTATGTTTGGGCCGGCGAGTCCCGTCTAGCGCTTCAGTTTCCTGACCTCTACAGATGTACCAGAAACCACAATGCTAAGGATAGAGATTATCTCGGCAGAAGCTCTAATCGTAACCTGTGGTGCCCAATGTTTAGAAGGAATCTATTCGAAACAGGAGAAGCTAACCTCTTCAATCTATTTGAGGTCCTAAATGGGATCGACATCTCAGGCAAAGGGCAAGACAACAGGCTCTGGTCTCCTTCACGTGATGGTACTTTTTCAGTATCTTTATTCTTCTCCACCTTATCTATTACTCCTACACGCTTTGGACACTGGTCATCTCTTTGGAACATCAAGGCCCCACCCAGAGTTCTAGCTTTTTCCTGGCTCACTCTTCAGAACAAAATTCTTACAATGGATAACCTCCGTTGTCACAACATGATCGTCGTCAATGCTTGCCCCCTTTGCTTAACCAACGAGGAATCGGTTGACCACTTACTCCTTTACTAAAAGTTGACGAAAGTACTTAGGTCATCGATTGGTAATGAGTTCAACTGTAGCAGGGTTCTCCCACGATCCTTAGCCGAGTTGTTCCAAGAGTGGGTTTGCCCAATTGCTACTCTTGCACCCGGACTATATGGAAATAGAGTAACCGAAGGTGCTTTGAAGGGAAAACGCTTCCTCCCAAGAAGACAGCATCCTTAAAATGAAATTCGGCATTGTCTCTTGGTCTCTTTTCTTCCAGATTTCCGGGGTTTATCTCTTGATGCCATTGTGTTCAATTGGAGGGAAGTCATATCCTTATGATTGGGGTCTCTTCTTCTCCCTTATTGCTTCAAGGCTTTACCGCCCATTTGTATAGTTCTTCCGTCCTTTGGGTGGTGGTTGTATTTTGGGGTTCTTCCCCAGCCGCTTCTCAATATAGCTCCTTTATACTAAAAGCTTTTGATGAATACATGTTACCATTGAAAAAATAATAATAAATTCTGGAATTTTGTGGCCCCATTTGAACAATCTGAATCGTTCAAACTCTTCATAAGGCCAAAAACGGCTAATGGTTCAAATTTGGTAGCTTAATTCATCATGGATCATGAGAAAATGACAAAAACTCTAGACTGTTGATCTACCACAATGCAAAAAAAGGGATTTTCTGGCAGTCCATTTCTTCAAAAAAAAAAAAAAAAATTTCTTGTGGGCCCAAAATCACGATCCAAGCCGTTCAGGAGTTCAAATATCAACAGTTGATTCCTCATAGATTTTGAGATATATGCGATACAGTCCAAAATCTAAAAACGGAAATTATTATTCTTGTGGGCACCATTTGCATGATCCAAACCATTCCTCATCTCCAGAAAGTTAAAAATGCCAAGAGGGTGAAATTTTAGGTCTTAATTCTTCATGGATAATGAGGAATTTTCAACAAAAAAAAAAAAAAAAGTATAATCGTTGGATAGCAAAGAGTATAGAAGGCAGGATTCCATGGTGTTTGCCAAACGTGGAACTCCCCTAAGAAATCCTCTTTGAGGATGGCATGGTTCCAAGGTAACGAAGGATTCCTCTAATTGCCAAACGTGCCCTAAGAAACAGGTCACACGCATCATCCTCCTCGATATATATGTCTGCCAAATTATGTATTTCTTAAAGAAATCTCTTTATGGGCTAGAATATGCCCCACGCATCTGGTTTGATAAGTTGCATCTTATAATTCTTCGAGCTCACTTCTATTAGAGTCCAAATGATAATTCTCTCTTTATTCGACGAAATCCTCAAGGATGCACTTTCATGCTCCCATATGTTGATGGCACATTCTCAATTGCAATGATGCTATAACCTATAGACATCCGAGAACTCAAGGGCTATCTATTGTTCATTCAAGATAAAAGATCTAGGACATTTGACATACCTTCTTGGTTTTGAAATCTCTTGTAACCGGAATGGTTGACGTAGCGTGGGAAGGGGAGAATAGCCAACGGTCTACTCTCCAAGCCAAAAAGGCTTAGGGATAGGAGATCCATAATGATCGAGATTGTCTTGGGCTCACACCACAGACACAACTAAGAGAAAAACTCAAGGAGAAATTTTATTAATCATTGAACTTCTACCGAATGAGAGGAATTACATCTCTTAATAAAGACTAACCCTAATCTTTTTTCTTTTTTTTGAATGATACTAACCCTAATCTATTCTTAAAAACAATTCCATTCATAATAAATTTCAAAGGCAAATATAATTCTAAAGACAATAAAAGAAAACTTTCTAATTTCTCTATATTTTAGCTACTACTGAAATAGGAAAGTCTTGCACGATCTGAAGATTTTCTCTTTTTGGGCTTTTCATGGGCTTGGGCACATTGAGCTTGGTTGACCCATGGTTCATGGGTCTGCCCGCATCAATGGTATTCAAGTTCATCAACAAAAACAAGTAGAGTACTTACTATCGTTGGCACATCTTACTGTTACCACGATTTCAGATACTCCTCTCGAGCTCAATTTCAAATATTGTAAATTGTAAAGATGAAGGAAGCCCGTTGCCTGGTCCTACCATGTATCCTCAACTACTTAGTAAGCTTCCTTAATTTGACTATGACGCATCTTGATATAGCTTATTACATACAAATTGTCAACCAATTTATGGGCAATCCTCATAAACCTCACCTTTCAGCAGTACAACATATACTCCGCTATCTTCGGGGAACCCCTCACTATGGACTGTTTTACTCAGCATCTCCATTAAACCTCTGTGCATATGCCGATGCTGATTGGGCTGGCTGCCCTGGTGCTCACAAATCTACCATAGGTTGGTGCATGTTTCTAGGAACATCCCCAATATCATGGAAATCCATAAAGGCAAACTGTCTCTAATTCTTCAGTTGAGGCTGAGTATAATTTGTCTTCTGCAAGTCATGAAATAATTTGGCTAAGATGTCCTCCGTCTCTGTCACTTCATTCGTCAACATGTCCCGTCCAGTGCCATACCTCTTCCCCTTGTGTCTTCCCATTATCAGTAAGTTGATAACCTCACCAAGGCAATGGCAGTCTCGCAATGTTTTCCTTGCTACCAAATTGATGCTTCGTCAAACTCCATGCCTATTTGAGGAGTGTAGAGATGGGGACCACAAACAATCCCACATAAATGAAAATATCCCACGTGAAAGTAAATATCTTAAGAGATACGATCATAGTTTTCAAAATCGAAATCGTATCGCAAATCGTTCATACCCATGAATTGAATCGAATCGCGAATCATATCGTGAATCGTAGGATTTTTTATTTTTCTAATAAAAATAAAAAATAATTAAAAATTAAAAGAAAAGGGAAAAAGTAATTATTCATAACCATCCATTTTTCCATTTATAGTAGTATAAATATAATAACAAGTCTATCATACAATCATATCAAAAACATCATGACATATATTATTATATATATATGAAATAAATGATGTGTAAATAGTTAAATAAGTTTAAAGTATCAATATATATATATATTTTTTATTATCTTTTAATCAAAATATAAAAATAAAACAAAATCCAAACCATCAATCTTACACAGGTAGGATATCTCTAAAGTTAAGAAAGTGTTCATGAAGAAAAAAACCAAAATAAATTAAAAACAGAAGAAAATATAAACAAGCACCATACGTACAGTCAAATGCTTTAGTTAAATTCACGTTCTTTATTCATCTTTAAAACTATATCAAAGCCGTAAAAATTCTTACGAGGTTTCGTTAACTACTAAATAACCTTTTAAAAATACAAGCGATAAAAGAAAGAGAGAATAAAGAAAGAAAAAAGGTAAAAGATTATTAATATTAGCTTATTGGCTATAGCCATTCTCGCTTAGTCGAATCGCTTGAATCGTAAGATTCAATGAAACGAGTATCGAATCGTAGGATTCACACCTGAATCCTAAGATTTATTTGTAAATGAGATTCATTACATAGATACGAATCGTTTTCCTTAAGATTCGGGATACGAATTGGGATTCGGGATACGAATTGGGATTCGGGATACGAATCCTAGGATTCTGATAACTATGGATACGATATTCCTTTTTTGTAATCTTAGGAGATTGTTATCTAACTGTATCTAGGTACGATAATAGGATCATATACCTGAATCATAGCCTCAATTGGGTATTCCCAGTCCTTACATACATATATATGGATCGACCACACAAGGTTGTACGACATTCACTACAATTCTCTCTATCATTTTGATTTTTGCTGTGCCAATACGTTAACCCCATATTTGGTGCCAACCCACTGTTAGAGCAGGGGTAATGCATAACCCTATTAAGAGGAAGACATGGGTTTGAACCTTGGTATTTATGTTATAAAGTGAAAATGCTTGCCCATGTATGTTATAAAGTGAAAAGGCTTGCCCGTGAGGCAAGTACCACATTTGCAAATCTGCAATTTATGTGATGATCTTCACCTAGGAAATTAGCAGCCTTCATCCTTAAGTCATGTAGATGTGTCCTACTTTTTGCATCATATAAGTCCCGTAGATGTGGAAAGACAGACTTTTTACATCCATAAATTAATTGAACAGGTTCATTAATCTTTTCAATTTACTTTGAAGGGGAAAATTAAGCTACTGATCAAGGAGAAGATGAGACAACTTATTCTCAACCAAATGTTAAAGTAGAATATGCTCTTTTTTTTCTTTTTTCTTTTTTTTCCCTTCGTTAAGTATGATATGGTTTTGACAAGAAGCTCTATGGATTCCCTCGCCACAGGTGGACTCAACTAAAAGCTGTTCTATTTTTCTACCCTCTCAATAAAAAGCAATGCAATGGGCAAATTGACATCAAGTAAAATTTGTCGATTCTACTATAAATAATTAAAATATGGAAGTAGATGAGAAGGATGAAAATGATAGGAATATTCAGCCAAGCATAATTACAAGATCGGCAATCACCAATCAGATGCTTGTATTAATTATCAGATAAAATGAACCAAAAATGATTTCGTATCTGAAGAATCGGCTGTAGCCAAAATCAAAAGTTTGTTCATCCCCACCATCTTACCAAACAATTTCAAAAAATTAAGCCTTAAGGAAAGAAGAGGATCTAAAATATAAACACAACAAAGAATTACCTCAGCAGGGACTTTCTTTAGACATAAAGAAACAAACTCTTTCATAGGACGAGAGAAATGCTCATCCAGCTACAAGTTACAAAACAGACTGACATTAAAACATTTGAACTCTGGACTAAGGGATACCTCATTCATTTCAAATCAATAAAGAAAAATATATACAGTGTTTCTAACAGTAAAGAAGAATAAATGAACCTGTGGTGGGTTTTCACGAGGGATGATAAAAAGAACCCTCATTGGATGCAGATCTGCCAATGGAGGTTCCCCTTTGGCCATCTCAATTGCAGTGATGCCTAAAGACCATATATCTGCCTGCATCAAGCAAAACTGTTCATTTCTGTTTCTCCCTAACTTAAGTTTATATTGAAAAAACAGAAGAAAGAACAAGCTGCATAAGAACAAAGTTGATCAAAGTGGAAAAAAGGCAAGGGAAAGATCTAATACAAAGAATCAAATCAGCACCTTCTCATTGTATCCATCTGAATTCTGAATTACTTCTGGAGCCATCCAGAATGGCGTTCCTACAAATGTCTGCACAGCAGTCATTCGTCAATATGCACAGCTGTTGAAAAAGGAGTCATTTAATCACTATATCAAACGGAGGAAGCTTACTGACTGTTAGTGTGCAGTTACTGGTACTGTTACCGCACAGTAACCCTCTTGTTATTACAGATATTAACTCTTTCTTCTGAAGATTCTTCTAAATATTACTTTAGATAAGATTTATTGTACATCTGCCTGATTGATCTCATTGTCTGGAGAGATCGCATTACTGTTTACTGTTACCATTGAAAAATCCATAGAAGAAAATGACCTCCCCCTTTTGGAGGATCATCCCATACATTCCCAAATTATTGCTTTTGAAGAATACCAGAGATAAGCAAGGACGAAAATAGCGGTAGCGGCCCGGCGCCAAAACCCTACACAGCGGCATAGCGGTGCGATTTGAAAAAATCGTAGAAAATCTAGAATATTGGAAAATAAGAGAAAATGTTTTTGTTCTTTTTTTTTTTTTTTAAAGTAACTAAGATAAGGGGGTGTAGCGGTCCCCTCATTGTATAAGGTCCTGTATCGCTGTATAAATAGAAAATAATAGTAATGATCATTTTTTTCACATGTATTCATATTGCTTAATTATGCTAACTTAAAAATAATTAAAGGCTCATAAAAAAATTTAAAAAAAATATATGTCATGAAGTCAAGACTTAAGACTTAAGAGTACCTAAAGAAAAGAATACCTCTACCAAAGGGGGTGTCTAATAGGAAGTACCTAGAGAAGAACCCTAGAGAAAAACTCTTTGTAGTCTGTATCGACTATAATTCGGCGAGATTATGTGTTTCTTGGTGTTCTTTTAAACATAAAAAGGTAGAAGAGTTGCGTAGAAATGTTATTTGGAGACAAAAAGAGAAAAAAAAGTCTTATTATCCAATTTAGATTTTTTTGGAAAGTAGGAATCTGTCTCACTCCATAGCAGGCGTAGCGGATGCTACAGATGTGAACGGCGCTAAATGTCATCTTCACCGCTACGCCCGATATAGCATAGCAGCCGCTATTTTGATCCATGGAGATTAGGATTCTTGTAGATCTGCACAATTAAGCTCATTCCAAAGATCAAGTGTGACTAGTGACTATGAGTCAGGTTACCGTTTCTGTTAATACCATCACGAAATACAAGTATATTGTCTCCCCCTTTGGAGGATCCTCCCTACTTAGCAACACGATACCATCCAAGACGAAAAAAAAAAAAACACACTATTGTTGGTCACTTTTGTTTCAGTTATCACGATACCATGCCAAATAATTGTTGGGTGTTCATAAAGTTTTCCGCCCCTGATTTAAATTTTGAACAACCCCATAAACCCTTGATTTAATGAGAGCCTGTGCTGCTTAGTCGCTGATCCATTCTGCTGGATGATCTATCTTGACCATAGTTGTCAATTCCGTTCCAATCGCCATTCCGGTTTGACCCTGTAGTGGAACGTTTCAGCATTCCAGTCAATTCCGGTATTCCATTCCGGAAAAGACCCGATTGAAAAAAAAAATGAAAAAAATAATTGAATACTAAAAACGCATACTAACATCACTTAAATTAAACTACACTCTACAATTAACCATTTTTTTAGTTTTCACTGCATACGAATGAAAGTTCAAAACCTTAGCCGGAATGGGGCAGAATTGGCCCGGAATTGGAACCGGAATTGGGAGTGGAAACTTTTAGGGGGGATTCCATTCAGCCCAAGGCCAATTCCGAATCGTTCCAGCACGAACGGAATGGAATTGGCAACTATGATCTTGACTAGATGGGCGCTACAACATTGTTGTTTTGATTAGCAACCATGTCGATGGCTAGGTGATGCAGGCCAGACCAACAAGTCAGCCAGTCCATTGGGCCCAATCCACAGGCCCAAAAGGACATCTATTTAATTAGAGAATTTAATTACTTAGGAGTCTTATTTTGAGAGTTGTAATTTATTTAGAAGTCATTAAAATTAGGAGTTTTATTTGATTTGGATTGTTAAGCAGGTTTAATGATTAAGTTTCCTTCATTGTTTAGGAAAGTCCTCTAATAGTAAATGGGGAGTCCAACCCTTCCTATAAATATGTAATCTCTTCATTGGTAGAGTCAATCTCAATGATTCAATAAATGCTTGTTTGTTATGGTTATTAGCGGAGTTCTTCTCTGGCTTGAGAATGCTCGGTTGTTGAATCCCTCGAGATTCAGCCAAGTCTCTTTTGAGCTTCGTCCATCTCAAAACCCTCATGGATTCGACCAAAATCATCTTGGAATTGGTCTATTTTCTCATTCATGGATCCAAGGCCGCGTCACTAGGTAGGCCCAAAAACCCACATGATACTGCTGTTCTAGCTAAAAAGGCCTTGTGGCACTCATCAAAGCTTCCTACAGAATTCAACGGTGAATGGAACAACAGTCGGAGAACCCTGCAAAGGTTTATGGAGATACCTATAACCTTCGCCTCCAAGTGACGAAGCTAGAGAAGCCCTAAAATCCCTTGCCCAGATGAGACAAATAGGTCTATGGGTTGCGAACAAATTGCTTGGCATGAACGGGTCAATGTGCAAGTTGTATGCGATAAATAACTCCAATTCACAGGTCTCGCACATAACTTAGAACATTGCTTATGCCAAACGAGAGGGCTTGCAAGATCTGCCAAGTTGAAAATGATCTAAAAACTGTTACAGATGATTTGGTCAACGAGATTGTAGGAGCCAAAGGTTGCAGGAGGTTTGCAACTCACTTGAAAACCGTTGTAGAGGATTGCAAAGCAAAGGATTGTGCGATTAGATTGTGAGAATCAAAGGTTCCTGGAAGTTGTTTAGCCTACAGAGGACTATGAACTTCAAGAGGGCCAAAGCCTCGTTCATTTGCAGGGATGACCACATAATGGTTTAGAGAGAGAGAGAGAGAGAGAGAGAGAGAGAGAGAGAGAGAGAGAGAGAGAGAGAGAGAGAGAGAGAGAGAGAGAGAGAGAGAGAGAGAGAGAGAGAGAGAGAGAGAGAGAGAGAGAGAGAGAGAGAGAGAGAGAGAGAGAGAGAGAGAGAGAGAGAGAGAGAGAGAGAGAGAGAGAGAGAGAGAGACTATGGAACTAGAAACAATTGCAGGTATCCCTCAAAATTATTGATGTCCGGTGGAATGAGTAGTTGCACCATCCATTGCATGCAGCAGGTAATATAATTCATCAACTATTAAGAAATGATTTTATGATACTCTAAACTCATGTAGTTATGCACATTCTTCAAATTTCAAAGTAGAATATTTCTTAAACCCCCAATTCTATTATCGCAATGTACAAAATCATACCTCTACAATTGAAATGAATATGCGAGTAGGATTGAGAGAGGATTTGAAAATATTTTGAACGAATGATGATCAAATTCACTGTACAAGAAGTGAGTCAAGATCTTTTTTATCGTTTAAATATATTTGAGATAAGTTACACATGTCAGTACAGCATACTCATTTATTTTTCTAATTTCCACACGGTAGATTTCTATTTATAATTTTATACACACGAGAAGGGGACTTTTGCAGACCCTCTTGCACAATGGTCAATTGGAAAATGTTCACCTGGTATGAATAACTTAGACACATACTAGTCTTAATTTTCTGCGGGAGTGCGGGTTTCTAATTTTCTTTGTTTATTTTTTGCATTTCAGCTAATTCGTAGCAGAATTTTGGAGAGAGTGCTCCGCATCTAAGGATAGAAAAAGGATAGTTGTTGTTAGTGTCCTTAGTCAAACTACATCTTCCTCAAATTGTGAAAGAAATTGGAGCACTTTTTCCTTCACCTACAACAAGCCTAGGAATCAGCTAACCATGCAAAAGCTCAACAAACTGGTGTACTACCACTAAAATGTAAAGCAGAGAAATAGATCCTCCTTAGTCAAACTACATCTTCCTCAAATTGTGAAAGAAATTGGAGCACTTTTTCCTTCACCTACAACAAGCCTAGGAATCAGCTAACCATGCAAAAGCTCAACAAACTGGTGTACTACCACTAAAATGTAAAGCTGAGAAATAGATCCAAAGAGAGAAGGCAAAGGGAGGATTGTCATTCTCACAATTCTGAATTACAAGAATGAAAATGAGAGAGACTGAAACGAGAGAGACTGAAAGTTTTCTATATTCTTTTGTGTCTTCTCTTAGAGAATCACCATCATTATATAGGAATTACATGCCTTAATCAAGGCTTTTACAAAGGAAATTAACTAAATTACATCAATCACTAATCTAAGAAAGGAAGGCAATCAATCACTAAATTATATACACTATTGACCAAATCAGATCCCAAATCCACGTGATATGTATCTTGCTGGATTGGATTGACTGATGGGCCTTGGATCCCTTAATGGGTCATGGGCCAAACTTAACACCCCCCCTCAAATTGATGCGGGAGAATCAACGAGCATTAATTTGCCAACCAAGAACTGATGGCGTGGTCTGGGAAGACCCTTAGTAAGAATGTCAGCAAGTTGAAACTCAGTGGAGACATGGGGAAGGCTAATGACATCACGCTTAAACTCATCACGGATGAAGTGGCAATCAACCTCGATGTGTTTAGTACGTTCATGAAAAATCGGATTTTCAGTAATCCGAATTGCACTTGTATTATCTGCATAGAGGGAGGTAGCTCCTTTTGCAGGAAATCCAATGTCAGAGAGCAGACCTCGGAGCCAAAGTATTTCGGAGCATGCAGCAGACATAGCTCGGTACTTCAGCCTCGGTAGAAGATTTTGAAACTTTGTCATGTTTCTTGCATTTCCAGGAAATCAAACTATCACCCAAGAACATGCACCATCCCGTAGTTGATCTGCGAGTATCCGGACAACCAGCCCAATCAGCATCTGAATATGCTCGGAGAGAAAGAGGATTGTCTGAAGGAAAAAACAACCCGCGAGTCGGTGTGCGAATAAGATACCGAATGATGCGACGAACAGCAGCAAGATGAAGATGACGAGGAATAGTCATGAACTGACTCATGAGATTGACCGCAAATGAGATATCAGGACGCGTGATCGTGAGGTAGATCAAGCTACCTACCAACTGACGATATGCGGTGGGGTCCTGAAGAAGGTCACCCTCTTCTTTTCTGAGTTTAACATTGAGCTCGATTGGCGTATCAACAGGAGCTGAAGAAGTAAGCCCAGCCAAGTCAATAAGATCAACCGTATATTTGTGTTGATTGAGAACTACACCTTTAGACGATTGATGAACTTCAAGGCCAAGGAAATAGTGTAAGGGGCCCAGATCCTTCATTTGAAAAATCTGATGAAGAGAAGCTTGAAGTGCCTGAATCATTTGTGCATTAGGACCAGTAATGACAATGTCATCAACGTAGACCAGAAGGACAGTAATCCCTGACGGAGCATGATGTAAGAACATGGAAGGATCATATTGGCTCGGATGAAAATCCAATCGTAGAAGAGCATCCTGAAATTTCTCAAACCATGCGCGAGGTGCTTGCTTCAGACCATAGAGGGAGCGACGGAGCTTAGCAACCATACCCTTACCAGATGAGGACCCCGGAGGCAAACGCATATAAACATCTTCTTTGAGATCACCATGAAGGAACGCATTTTTTACGTCCATTTGATAGAGAGGCCAAGACTGAGATGCAGCAACAGCAAGAATTATGCGTACGGTGGTCATCTTAGCGACGGGAGCAAAGGTTTCATCATAATCAATGCCATATTCCTGCCGATTTCCGAGAGCAACAAGGCGCGCCTTGTATCGATCTAGAGTGCCATTCGATTTCAACTTGAGAGAAAAAATCCACTTGCAGCCAATTGGTTTACACCCACAGGAGAGGGGACAATATCCCAAGTATGATTTTTTTTCAAAGCATCCAATTCATCTTGCATAGCCTGGTTCCAACATTTGTCCTGCACAGCCTGAGAATAGGATTGGGGAATGGAAGAAGAGGACAAGGTGGTCATTAAGGAAGTGTGGGAGAACCCATAGCGGTCAGGTGGTACTGAAATGCGAGATGAGCGACGCAAGGAATGATGTCCAGATGGATCAAAAGCCGGGGGTGAACCGGATGCTGGAGGAAGATCAGGAGGGGGGTCCCTGGGAGGCGCGTCTTTGTTCCGTCTGTGATACACAAAATTAGGATTAAAGCGAACAACTGAAGTGTTGTCCGAAAAAACCAGGTAAAGACACCAAGGGTGAGGAGTTAGGATATTCAATGTGTTTTTGAAAAAAATACTGATGTTCAAAAAAATACGACATTTCTAGAGGTCCGCAAGCGACGAATGTGAGGATCGTAGCAGAGGAACCCTTTCTGGAAGGGCGCATAGCCTAAAAACACACATTGAGCAGATTGTGCGGTTAGTTTGGTTCTCTCAGAAGGAGGCAAGTGCACAAAGCAAACAGATCCGAAAACATGAAGATCATCATAAGAGGGAAAGGTCTGGTACAATCGGTAATAGGGGCTCTGATTTTGAAGAGAGGTTGAAGGCAGACGATTTATAAGATGAGCTGCCGTAGCTAGTGCCTCAACCCAAAAACGGGTAGGAACTGATGATTCAAGAAGAAGAGAACGAGTGACATCAAGCAAATGCCTATTTTTCCTTTCAGCAACTCCATTCTGTTGTGGAGTATAAGGACAAGTTCTTTGAGAAATAATGCCTTTGTTTTGCAAAAAATTTTGAAAATCAGAAGACACATATTCCCCACCCGAATCAGATCGCAGGATTTTGATGCAGGTGGAAAATTGATTCTCAACATAAGCTAAAAAAAATTTTAAAAACTGTAAAAACATCAGATTTGGAATGCAGAAAGTAAACCCATGTGAAACGACTGAAATCATCAATAAAAGTCACAAAATATTTGTAGTGAGCATGAGAAAGAGCTGGAGCAATTCCCCATACATCGCTATGAACCAAATCAAAACATCGAGTGCTGTGTGAAGTGGAAATAGGAAAAGGAAGAATTTTGCTTTTTCCCAATTTACAAGTAGCACAATCAAAAGGTACACAAGAAGATAAGCCAATAGATTTATTTAATAAACCAGAATTTAACATAAGGGACAAAGCCTTGGAATTAGGGTGTCCGAGTTTTTTATGCCACAATTGGCAATTATCTCTAATAGAAAGACAAAACACATCATTGGCAATTCTAGTTCTAGAAAGATTGGAAAAATCCAGCGGAAACAAGCGTCCACACTTAGGTCCCCTCGCGATCTCCTTCCCTGACATCTGGTCCTGTACAACTACAACCAGAAGAAGAAAAAGAGATGTTACAATTATTTTCAACAAGTTGCCCAACTGACAATAGGTTTGAAGTTAAATTGGGACAAAGGAAAACATTTTTCAATGGGATTGGACCAGGAATGTCCCCGAGGGCAGTAATGGGAACAGTGCCTCCATTAGCAGTTTGGATTTGAAGATTACCATTGTAGTTTGTCACATTTGAGAGAGGGTTACTGGAATATGTCATATGATTAGATGCCCCAGAATCAAGAAACCAAGTAGAAGAGGGTGGAGAGGTACCTGAGAGACCGAAAGCAGAAAGGGCATTAACAATCATTTGCTGTACCAATTCAGGAGTAAGAGAAGAGGAGGACCCAGACTGTGAGGGTGCAGATGTAGAAGCAGGCATATCTGAAGAAGCAACATAAGCATGCGGAGTCTGAGACTGCGGAGGCTGATACTGCAGAGCCTGATACTGTGGAGCTGGATGCTGGGAAATCTGATACTGGGGAGTCTGCTGCGGTGGATTCTGACGTTGTGGCCGGCGGCGACATTCAGAAATGATATGTCCCGACCTTTTACAATAACTACAGACTTTCTGTTTGCATTGAGATGCAAGATGTCCAAATTTTTGACAACTGTAGCATTGTGTTTTGCTCAAGTCACGAGGAGGCTGAGAAGCCTTAGTGGCTAAAAAAGCGATGGAATAGGTCTCAGCCTTTTGTTGAGCTATATGGGCTGAGGTTGAAATGCGTTGTTCCTCGCGTAATAGTTCATTCAGGCAGACATTCAAGGAAGGTAAAGGTGTCCGATTCATCAAGGCTGATCGAACACTTTCATACTCAGGGCGTAATTTCATTAAAAATTGATCCCGCTGACTAGAGGCCTGAAGATCGTGAATCACTATCAGAACATCGGCAGCTACATCTGCATACTTGATACTATCATATTCTGACCATAGGGTTCGGAATCCTGAATAGTAGTCTTGGATTGACAAGGTCCCTTGTGCATATTCAGCAATCGCACATTCAAGGTGAAATTGACGTGCTGAGTTATCTTGATGGTACACCTGCTTCAGATATCCCCACATGTCTTTAGAGCTTGGGTAAGGTTTGAGGTTCATTATCAGATGTTGTTCGACAGAACCCAGTATCCAGGTTTTAATTTTTGCATCTTTAGTAAGCCAGGCGGATATCTTCTTCTCATCTTCCGTGGGTTTAGGGTCAGATCCAGAAATATAGCCCCACAATTCCTTAGCCTCGAGATAAATTTGGAACTGAAATGACCAGGCGGGGTAATTTTTTCCCGTGAACCGGATTAAGGTAATCTCAGACTTTTCCATCGTCAATTGAGATTGGCCAAGACTGAGAGAAACAGTGAAACAGGCAGCAAAAAGAAATCCAGTAATAGTAACAGAGAAGAGAAGAAGCCTTAAAGAAGATAACACACTATGCTGTATGCAGGGGCAAAGATCCAACCAATCAGTAAGATAAATCAACTCAGAATAGAAAAAAAATCCACAAAAATGCCCCAGACGACCATAATTTTTGTTGCTGATCTGATACGTGGGCCCTACTGATGGATCTGAACAAGTATCAGATCACTGATCTGAAGAAGAGCTGTAATTTGGGTTCTACTGAAAAAAGAATGAACTGATTCTCTCGCAGATCCAAGATTTTGGACGGTCTAGATGGAAACAGTTTAATAAAACTGGAAAATCTCGAGAATGAGCAAATCACCAACCTGAAGGTGTTAAAAAATTCTGAAAAAATCTCCAATATACTTAGGAAAAACAGGCGACCATGTCTGTAAGCATTGCTGAGGAAGATGTGATGATCAGAGGTGGGCCACCATGATCAGGTCACTGCCGCAGTGTCTGGATTCTGTGAAACAGATCTCTGATCTGTCGTTCTTCAATAGAGATGGATTTCTCTATATCTTGATTGCCTTGATGATATGCAAGATCACAAAATAAGGTTTTCTTGAACAAGGCTCTGATACCATGTCATTCTCACAATTCTGAATTACAAGAATGAAAATGAGAGAGACTGAAACGAGAGAGACTGAAAGTTTTCTATATTCTTTTGTGTCTTCTCTTAGAGAATCACCATCATTATATAGGAATTACATGCCTTAATCAAGGCTTTTACAAAGGAAATTAACTAAATTACATCAATCACTAATCTAAGAAAGGAAGGCAATCAATCACTAAATTATATACACTATTGACCAAATCAGATCCCAAATCCACGTGATATGTATCTTGCTGGATTGGATTGACTGATGGGCCTTGGATCCCTTAATGGGTCATGGGCCAAACTTAACAAGGATCACGGTTCTTGTCCTATAAATCCGGATCATATCTTTAGAGAGGACTATCCCTTACTTCCATGGATAGCCGATGTAAAGGATCCATTGCTAGATTCAAATCTGGTGCTTTAGCAAGAAATAAATCAGTTGATAGATGAAGATATGGCCAAAGGAGAAAGTGGGCCATCTGAAGGAACACGTGCAAGATCTAAAGGGAAGGAACCAGCTCAAAATGTGTTGATGCAGGACAGTGATCTTCGCATCATGTGTCTTCTAACAAAAGTAGTTTGATCCTCTCTTCGAGCAGTCATGATCCATTTGAAGGAGAGGAGGACAGCGGCGGGCAGGTGGTACTAGTGAAAATTATCAACATGACGAAGGAGACACCGTTGTCGTAAAGGACGTACAGGAGTTTCCAAAACCGTCCACAATGGATGCAAGTCATGCTTATCAACGACATCGGTGTAGAGCATTGCCGGCTGGAGACACAAATGAGCAAGGAAATATGGCTGCAAATGTTGGAGTGGAACAAACAGCATCTTGGATCCCTAGTTACCACAATCCACATTCAGGGTATTGGCCACAAGGACCGTCACCATACTATGAATATGGTCAAGTGCAACAAGAACTACAATTTCGGAGTCGAGATCATATTCATATGGTGACTATGGTCACTATGGACATACACCTCCTCCAAGTTCCTATAACTTCTTCGTGTTTCAGGATTCCTACGCCCACCAATATCGATATGGTGGGAATATGCAACATCGTAGTGGCAGTGGCGCTCCCAATGACAATAACATGGGGATGGGGACAACGATGCTATATATCCTAGCAGACATTCCCTATGGTATTAGAGGTACGCCATACCCAACTCTATACTCTTAAGTACATCGTTCTTTTTATGAAGTTATTAATTATTATGTCATTTGTTGTGTTGGACTGTTGGCTGTTGATTGCTAAACTCTTTAAGTCTTTAAGTATTGACTTGAGTAAATTGTTTATTTTGATGATACCCTCACGACATAACTTTTTATAACCATTTCATTAATTTCTAAGTTAGTATAAGTAATCAACATGAATACATGTGAAAAAATAGATCAATACTATTACTTTATAATCATACAACGATACAAGACCTCTAAGCAATGAGGGGACCGCTATGCCCCCTATCTTAGATACTATTGAAAAAAAAAAATCGATCTTCAAGCATTTGTCAATATTCTGAATTTTTTGGATTTAAAAAAAAATTTACAACTTTTTTGAATCACACCTACTGCAACATATCGTTTTGGCCACTGGCCGCTATGCCTGCCACAACCGCTATTTTGATCCTTATTTCTAGCGGCGTGATCATCATGAACATGACCAGGTCAAAATATATGCCTAACCGAGCAGCGCTTGGTAGGGCTTTTCAGCAAATGGGGCTATTAGATACTACAATAGTTTCTAGACATCCCTATGTATCAGGGATCAAATGTGGTTCAGATTAGCAGACATCATACTATGATAATGGGGGCCCAGTTAGTGTTTCCATCATTAGGGGTTACATAGACTATAGACTATTCTAAACTCTTTCAGGATTGTTTTAAGCTTACTTCTAAGCTTTTGTCAGGTGCCTGGAGATGATCAATATTTATAATGCAAAAGTGGGAGTCTGGAAGCACAACAAAATACAAGATTTTTCTATTAAGATAATCTTCTTATCCTCTTGCTTAGAGGTGTTTGGATAATGCAAGAAAAAGAAAGGAATCTTTTTCTTTTTCTACTAAAAATTCAAAGATTTCTTCCTTTTCACCCCACCCTTTTAGGAGAAAATCTCTAAGAATAAAATCTCTCATTTTACGGGCTCATCAAGCAATGATCAAGTACCTCTCCTTCGCTACTCTCTTGCCTCTCATCTTCTTCTCCCTCCTTTGTTCTCTCACGAGTCACACCCTTCTCTCTGTCGAGCGACCTTTCCTTCTTCTCCGGCATCTTCTCCTCTCTCCATCACTCTCTCCCTATTCTCTTCTTCTCTCCCTCTCCTAGACCCTCATCTATTCTCCTCTCTTTGTCCATGTTCTCTTTGGTCCTATCTGCTTTCTCCCTCTCTCCCTCACTTGCTTGCCCTTTCCGATTCTCTTTTCCTCCCTCTCGCAAACCCTTTCTTTCCCTCTCCACGTCTCCTTCATCCTCTACCCTTTTTTTCTCTTTTCGTCGCAACCCATGGTTGAGTTGAGGAATTGGATTGTATTCATAGGGCTTATTTGTTCCGATGAAATTAAACTCCTAGGAGTTCATAGTAAAATGGGTTTTCAACACATGATTATTGAAGAGATGAATGGTGAAGCAATAATCAGGAGATGAGCAGAGGGTCTGTTCGGATGGAATTGATTCTAGGAATTCATTGTAATGCTACCACATCCCACTAACAAATCCCTTATCTTGAAAATACGTGGTTGCATAGTTATCATTATCGTACGATTCACGATGCGAATCGTACGATTCGTATCGTATCGGTGCGAAAACGATTCGTATCGTGTACAGGAATCGCATTTAAGGGTTAATCGTTCGATTCATGTTAGAATCGTACGATACGATACGATTCAATTGGAATCGCACAAATCGTCCGATTCTCTCACGACAGGAATAGAAAGGTTTCAATGTTTATTTTTAGAGTTATTTTTGGGGCCTTTTCTGTTTTGTTAAGTAGTTGCATTTAAAAGAAACTAAAATCCCTAATTAAGAGGGATTTAAAGATTGAGATTGGAAGAAAATGCAAGAAGATTCCCCTTTCTCCTCTTGCGACTGTGTTGCTCCTCTAGGTATGTTGCATGCTTAGTTTTTTATCTTCTTTTTTTCCATTTCGTCGTTTGTGCTTCATGAAATGAATTGATTTGCTTCATTTCCGAATTTTCTCGTGCGTCTATTCCTTCATTTCGGTGCAATCCAGAGAAGAAAGGAGATTCGAGGTTTCCGCCTGCATTCCGGAGATGAGGAGGAAGCCAGGAACCTTCTCGTTGAAGCCAGGTACGCTTTTGTTTGCGTGTTTTTTTTTTTCCTCCCATCTCTCACCGTCAGAAGACTCTTTTTTTTTTTTTTTTTTTAAATCATTTGGGGCCCAACAGGTGGGCCTCAGTGATGGATCTACAGCCAGCTTCTTTCCTCTTTTTGTTTGTAGATCAAGCAGTGGGGCCCACCTAAGAAATCCAACTGTTTCCAGCCAAATGGACTGTTTGGATTTCACTGTGGGTCCCACTGATGGATTTTAAGCTGTGCGTTTTCAATTTGTTTATTAACCTATGAGGCCCACTATAAAATCCCAAGGTTCCCAACTGCTATGTGGACCCACTGGCTGCGCTGTTGCAGCAGACCAGCAGTTTTTTATCCTCATCAATCTGTATGGCCAACACGTGAACCTACATCTGAATTGCAAGCTGTAGCAATTCCTTTCCATATGCTATGCTCCAACTTTTATTTCAAGAATAGTGGGTCCCAGAATTCCATACAATTTTATCAACGTGGAACTCACACAGTAACACCTGCTGCTGCAGGTAGCAATAAAATATAAATGGAACACACACAGTGACACCTGTAGGTAGCAATAAAATATAAATGGAACTCGCACAGTGACACCTGTAGGTTGCAATAAAATATAAATGGAACTCGCACAGTGACACCTGTAGGTAGCAATTTTTTTTTTCCTTTTGTTTTTCCTGTATGTTCTTCTTTCTCTCTATTCATTTTTATCTTTTTTTTTCTAATCTATCTGGTTTATACTATTCTCTTTTCTTTTTTCTCTCTCCATTTGTTTTTTCTTTTTCTCTTTTTTCTCATCTATCTGGTTTACACTTTTCTTTTTGGCATGGACTATTTTGCTGGATGATATGGCCTTGCTTGAATAGTGCCAAATATTTTTTTTTCCCTTTTAACACTTGGGCATTTTAATTTTACAATCTACTTGCATATTTTTAACTTTGATATGATAGATATCATATGTTAATTTTTTTTATATCTTAATCAAGTTCAGCGATTCAGATAGTAGTATATAAAGATGCCAATATTGTTCATGTATTGATGTTGATATGGATGGAAAATGAATAATTATAGTCATTTATAATTTTTTCTATTTTTTCTATATATTTTTTAGTATTTTTTCATCTATATTAAAAAAAGTAGAAAATATCCTACGATTCGCGATTCGATTCGCGATTCGATTCGATTCAACCCCTTGAACGATTCACGATACGATTCGCGATTTGACTACCTTGCGTGGTTGGATGGAATTGGATTCCAAGGATTCAAATGGACCATTTTACCATGAATTCCTTATGAAAATTTAATAGAGCTTATTTGTTTATAAGAAATTGAATGCCCAGAAATTCAATTCAAAGGAACCTACCTTCTCATGAATTTCTATCTTGAAAAGTATAAAATGGTTTGTTTATTTGTATGAAATTGAATTCCGAGGAATTGAAGCAAAGCTACTTCACTTGAATTCCTTACCCATTATCTCCAACCAGTTTTAGATTTTTTTTCCTAATTTTCCAACATATGGTTATTCTTGGGTTATTTTTAATGTTAACAATATTTTAAAAATATTGCGGTATTATTGATAAAATATTATTTAAGTTAAATTCAAAAGATGTGGTAAATTCTTAATTTCATAATATATTATAATCTGCAGAACATGCCAAACAAATCAAATCAAAGTCCATTGAATTCACTAGGTGTTGCCAAACAACAACAATTATGATATTACGATATTTTATTTTATACTACTTTATTTTGTCAGTATTTAAATCTATAAATATTTTATTCTGCACACATCCAAACGGGCCCTTAGCCAACTTTACAACTCCAATCTCCCATCTAAGGTGCCCACAGTGAGGTCCTGGGATCCAGTTATATGACAGCTATATTGGGTTTCAATCTACATTAATCGATTATATAATCCACCTTGTTTGCCCATAACAATAAACTAAATACTTAAATAAGCAATAAACCATGAGAAATAAAAGAGCCATTACCTTTCTCCTAGAAATTGTCCGTGTCAATTGTGCAGAAACCCCAAAGTCCGCAACCTATAACAAATTGAAAAATAATAAAAATAAACAAAGAAAAGAAGCACAAGTATCCCAAAATGAGTATGCCATCCTGTCTATTTAGTTGAATGTTTTGTTCCATATTGATTAATGATACTATACTTTGAATAGACAAAAATAGATTACCACACCTTGACATCTCCATTATCCGTCAACAATATATTTGCCGCTGCAAAACATGTTAGAGAAAAAGTAATCAATATATTGAAAAGCCCAGAAGCATAGAAGGGAAGTGCGCCAGAAAGAACACATGAAATAATTAACAATAGCATCGTTTGACACCCCCCACCCTCCTCTCTTTTCCCCTACCACTGGAAAACACAAAATATAAATAAATAAATAAATAAGAGAGAAATACGACCACAAAAATAAATAAAAATAAAAACATATCCCCACTTGGTCATCTTTACAATCAACGTACCAAACATGTTAAAATAGTTCATTGGGAAAATCATGCTGAGTAAAACAATGCAGTGCCCTGCCAAACAGCCACCTTGAGTATTTGGCTCCAACAAATAAGGCAGGACAATGAACTACCAGATAAGTGCTTAATTGTTTGCAATCTAAGCCCCAATATTTGATTCATCTTGTGCTAGTATAGTTATTTTATTTGATTTTACATAGTTTTTGTTAATTTTTATGCAAAGGTCAAAAGGAGCCAAAAGAGAAGAAATTTCAGCAATTGATTAATTGAAAGAGTCAGGTGGGCCCTCCCTATTCTTTTTGGGGATTTAAAATTCGAAATTAAAAAAGAGCCCAAAAAGGAAAGTGTTGGAGACTCATATCAGAAATCAAAAAGGAAAGTGAAAGAAAGAAAGAAAGAAGAAAAAAACCAAACTACATGTTACACGCCCAAAAGGGCCCCCACACCAATTGCAAAGAGCTGAATTTTAGAATTTAGAAAGTTCTATTCAAGTACAAGTGGAGCCCAAGATAGAGAAGAAAAAGGAGAAAAATAAGGAAAGTTTGAAGCAAGAATCCAAGTCAAATTAGAAGATATAAGTGGGATCGGATTTAGAAAGTCTTGCTAATAAAAAGAAGACTCCTATTCTAATCTAATTAGGAAGCATACTTATAAAGAAAGTTGGAGGTCTATTTCTACAAGGGAATTACTTGCTAAAAGGGGCTGCTGCAAGACATATAAATAGCATCAAGGGGGGACGTCCAGCACCATTCATTCCATAATCCCAGCCACCATCAGCCATACACTACCAGCCACAACCCAGCACAATTCCAGCCCCCATCATTCCAGAATTACAGCCACATACCAGCCACAAACCAGTCATCAGATCCAACCATCATCATCACTGCATACAGCAGCCGTACAGCCACCTTTGGGCCACCTTTGGAGCATCTTTTGGAGAGCTTTTTGAGGAGGAATAAAGGGGAACAAGCTGCTGGCCGCCCACCACTTCATCATCATCTTCTAGTTTTATTCTTATGAACTTCTTTTCTATGTTAGTTTCCATTAAAGACATGAGTAGCTAACTTTTTAGGGCTAGGGTGTAATTGAAAGCCTAGCTTAGTTCTATGTAGTCTCTTTTGGCGTTCTTTAATTAAGAATTCAGTTTTATTAGTTGAGATTCTAAACCATGTTTTTAATTGATGAGTTGTGTATATTTATATTCAATTGAATTTAAGAGTAGCTAACTTATGTTTGATGGATCTTGATGTTAAGCATCTAGGGTTTAGAAGCATGAATATTATAAGTATATGCCATGCTTAGACTCATGCATTTATCTTTCCCATTGTTTTCATGCATTATGATTGTTTTGACTAGGACATATGCCATGCTTAGTTTTGGCATCATAACGAACAATTCATGTAGTATGCCACTCATGAATTAGGTTTAGGGGAATAATAATCTATATGCCATGGTCTAAGTTGATAGATGTCACTAATAAATCTGATTTTTGATTAAAGGATAATAAGGGACATGCATAGGATTGGTTAGGGGAGTAGATGAAACCCTAGTTCATTCATTCTTATTGTTTTCAATTCTCATACTAGTTGTGTGTTTTAGATTATTTTCCATTTAGCTTTTGATAGTTTAATTTACTGATTTTAGTAGTTTAATTCAACCTTTCATCATTCAATTGTTTATTTTAATATTCTGATTTTTAGTTAATTTTGACATTGTTTTATCACAGGTCTTCGTGGGATCGACCTCGTACTTACAATTCACTACACTACATAGTGATCTTGTGCGCTTGCGAGTTTTAAGTTGTGTGCAGATTAAGTAACTTATATCTAGGTTGCTTGGTGCATACCACTACCCCACTCAAAATTCGATTTCAAAACTCGGTCGTAAGTTCTGCCATCATGCAGGACTCCTGTTGGAAAAAATTCTTCCGAGTAACATGGCAATAAAAAATGGAAAAAAAAAAGAGGAAAATTTTTCCCTTGTCCTGATTAAGTGCTGCCTGATTTGCTCCTCAATCCCCTTGAGAATCTGAACCAGCATAGATAGGCAGGCATGTCTCTAGTAGATGAACGACGACGTGAAACCTATGTCATGTTGAACTCTTTGGTCGATTTAAATAGAAAGAAACAATAAGATGTTCAGGAACAAGACCAATTAGGTTTATGGCATGTTTGTTAGGGCTGAAAATAAAGCTTTATACCTTCAGGCTGGTTCCTAGTGACTATATTGGGATACTGACAACAATTTTAATATTTTTTGGAGGGAGTTTCTCTCAAATCAAAGAGTGCCATCATATAGGGTATAGTCACATTACTTTGTCGCTGCCCAGCAGGTTTCATGAGACCCAGGACGGCCACGACGATCACCAACACAACTAATGCGCGTTGTTAATGGGGTAGGGGAAAAATCCAGAATGAACTTCCTAAAAGGCTGCTTAAGCATCATCCACCTGTTTCCCTGAACTGGAGGCCATCCTCACATGACCCACCATGGATAGGGGATTAAAATGAGAATTTTGGGAAATCTGCTCTTCTCAGAATTACCCTTTTCAAAATTAGGCTGGTTTCCATGACAGAGCAAGTGGACCACATGATCGCGGTTCTTGGGGTTTCATTATACCGATCTCTTTGATTCTGGTTCTTTTATTCTAACAGAATCTCAGTAACCATTCTCAATACTTATACTGAAATTCACAATTCAAAGAGTAAACAGTAAGTGACCTTTAATATCTCTGTGAATTTTCCCTTCATTGTGGAGGTATTCAATCGCATGAAGCAAGTCACGCAAAATGGAAGCAATAGACATTTCATCCAGTGGAGGACCCGTTTGAAGCTGCAAAGGCACAAACAAGTTAGTGCTGAAAGAATTTTTGTTTTTGAATGGTATTGGTGCAGAAAGATTTACAATGAAAGCAATTAAACCTCACAAGTTTGCAATAAGTTGCTTAGATAATTCCCAACAGAATATTGGTGCAGAAAAATACCAATAGTTGGACTGCAAGTGGGCAAACCCAACTGGCTCCAACTTAAGTTCAACCCACAATAGGCTCGATTTGTGTAGAAGCACATAGTCCACGGCCATTATAATATATTAAGCTAGAAAGTTTTGGATCCAATTTTGACTGTACTTTCTATTTTGACTAAAGGTTACTTTCAGTTTTTTACAACTGCTAACATACTCTTCCTCCACTTTCCACTCATATACTTTCCTCACTTATGGACTCCCATCTCCCCCGTTTCTAACATACATAGAATCCTACCTCTTCATGGATTCCGATGATTAGAACGGGTTTTTGTGCTAGACATAATTATGGCAAAATAACAACACAATCATGGTTTGAGTGGTGCTGGCACCTTCGTTTCACACACGTCCAGCGACTGATCCCTGGGTCCTCAAGCTGAAGGATCACTCTTGGACCAGTAGCCCAATGTAGCAAAAAATAAATAAATAATTATGACACAACAAATAAATGGGCTGTGCCTGGCCCAACTGCGGATTAAAAATGTGATAAGCTGGCCTCGCCCAAACTATACTAAAGGACTGAGCGAGGCCAGATTCATGCAGGCTGGAACAATGCGAACTATTAGGCGCAATGACTAATATGGGTAGGGGCTTGGTCAAGCCTGGCATGGTTCATACAAAAAAGGTTTGATCTGCAAAATGGTGTATCTGAATATTTCACAATTCCATTTGCCTATTAGGTCAATACTAATCCAGTCTGATTTTCAAATAGGATTTCGTTATTACACTTTATTTGTTACCCACAAGTCCTAATTATAAATCATGTTGAAAGTGTATTTGAAGTTTTGTAATAACAACTTCCTAAGAGGACAATATAGAAAAGGAGGTTCTGAGAAAAACTATAGAGATGGAACATGCATGCACACTCACAGATGCACATGCATTGGTTATGGCCCCAGGTGAGCCGCCTCATATAGTTATATGAGGAATGTCATACACCTTGATTGGTGGTGGCCCCAGGTGGGCCTCACAGTATCCCTCATGGAATCATGAGCAGCATCCCATAAGGAAAAGATTATGGGATATATATATTCTCAACAACGCCCACTATACTTCCACTTTCCATTTCTCATGAGTGAGGCCACAATATAATCAATCCATGCCTTTCACTCACAACTAGCATAAGTGAATTGGAATTGATCACAGCTTGACACGGTTCAGGACAATCACCTTGAATTTGAACATGAAAACTGTAACTGAGATATGGCCATCAAGGCAAATCAATAGACCTATTGCAATAGCTCATACTTTTCCGTCTGCCAAACAAACTACCTTAGAACCCTGTTCAACTCTCTCTCTCTCTCTCTCTCTCTCTCTCTCTCTCTCTCTCTCTCTCTCTCTCTCTCTCTCTCTCTCTCTCTCTCTCTCTCTCTCTCTCTCTCTCTCTCTCTCTCTCTCTCTCTCTCTCTCTCTCTCTCTCTCTCTCTCTCTCTCTCTCTCTCTCTCTCTCTCTCTCTCTCTCTCTCTCTCTCTCTCTCTCTCTCTCTCTCTCTCTCTCTCTCTCTCTCTCTCTCTGAGTATTAATTTAGTAACTATAACAATAATCTAAAACTATTAACAATTATCCATAATTCAAAAGGTATGCTGCACAATTAACACAAATAAATGAAATGCCATACTAACATACAAGGTCAGCGACAGATCCACCAGCCATATATTCCATTATTATCAATAATTTGGTTTGGTACAGTTGGGAGCCATAGTATTCGGTGATATATGGAGATCTGCATTGTGATAAAACTGAGATTTCCTGGGGACAAAAGAAAGGAGTAAAATAGCTATAGAAGTGTTAGGAGGAAAAATAAAAACCCAGAAAGGGAGAGAATGTTGATACAGGCATGTAGCTGGTTCAAGGATTTAATACCTTCTGAATGTCTTCAATGTCATCCTCTCTACATATGGCCACAAACCAAAACACCTATTAGAAGTATCTTACAAATAAAGGTGGAATGCAAGAGTATAATGCTTAATGAAAATTTAACATGCAGATGCCAAAAAAATCCACAGCTGTAATGCGATGGGCGGGTTTATAAATTCTAGTGATCACATGGAGTACTGCACATTTTGACACACGTGTAGGTCTTTTCTGTAATTTTTACATCTCAGGGACTGTTTTGTAATCTTATAAAATACAGAGGGTTATACTATAAATACTGAAATTCCAGAAATACAAATATATGCCCCCCTTCTGCTCTTCCAGTTTCTTCTCCCGTTAAAACCCTAGTTTTCTCCTCCATTTTTTCTTCCTTTCTTCTTTTCATCACATAAATTACGCATTTTCTTCAACTTTAAAACTTCAACTTGGTATTATAGCAACCATAATTAAGAAACGAAGTATCTTGAAGAAAGGAAGAGCCATTTAAAGAATTTCCACACTCCATAAGCTGCCATAGGACTATATCCATTTGTTTGGGACTTTTCTCAAGAGCAAGTGGCATGCACTGTAATGTAAGTGCTGTTTGAGATTTTTTAAAGGAGTGTAAGCAAAAAAAAAAAAATTTGGTTAAATATTCAAGTATACTTGGACATTGGAATTTGGAGTGTGAGAAGAGCGACTAAAAATTGTTGTGGGTGGATGACTCCTTTTCTGAAGTGCAAGTGGCATGCACAGTGATGTAAGTGCCGTTTGAGATTTTTTAAAGGAGTTTTAAGAAAAAAAATTGTTAAATATTCAAGTATATTTGGACTTTGGAATTTGGAGTGAGAAGAACGACTCAAAATTGTTGTGGGCGGATGCCTGTTAATCCTAACTACTGATTTGTGTATATTGGGTAAAATATTTATCCAATTAGTTGTTGTGAAGTTGATCTGGAGGTGTTAAATGGTAGTCCATCACAAACAGTGATTTAAGTAATATTGAATAATGTCGATGAAGTTCAAATCAGGGAGAGGTAACCCTATTAGTGTAACACGAGTTTCTGGATAGTTAATCCAAGTAATCGGATTACCATGAATTTGCTCATGGCAGAAATTATCATGAGTGGTCCTATTCAGCAAGGATAGAAATTGTGAGATCCAAAAGACTTCAATATAGAGAATCGCAAGTTGTAGAAACGCTAAATACAGTGACTGGGCATCTGAGAACATATAAGTGTAAAAGTGGATTCTGAACTCAATGGAAGATGGAACAATTACTAGTTTTCATTACTGCCAATTGCTAAAGATATATAGGACTCCATCTCTACCGCCTATGCACCCAAAATGACAGTAGATTTATCAAGTAAAGGAGATTTGGCACAGTTCAAACAGGGTGGTATATCTATGGGTGACTATAAACTTCAGGGGAGTTCATGTGAAATCAATTTTTATCATCCCAGGCACCCTTCTTGTGGAAAGGAATGAGTACAAGAATTAGAGGCCAAGCATATTTTCAAGTTACCGACTGTGTGTGAATCCAAAGTATGAAACTGTCTGTGCCCAGATCCTAAGTCGAGATACTCTTCCACCTCTAGGGACAGTGTTCTCTCTTTTACAAAGTGAGCAAAGAAGAAGACCGGTAATGCTGGGAACCAAATCTCATTCAGTTTCTGAAGACAGATGTGCATTAGGTAGTTCTATTGATAATGGAGTTAATAGAGATTGAAACTGTGGCTGCGGTTGTGGTCATGGTGGACAAAGTCATGGTCCACCATTTAATAATGAAAATAATAAACTTTATTGTACTCACTGTTGCAAGGACCCGCACCCAATTATGACCTGTTTTAAAAATAAGTAAATAATATGATTGTAAGCCTGCATTGTATTCTGCGTGTCTGATTTCGTGCATTCATGCAACCATTCAATCATTCCATGCATTTCATGAATTTCTAAACGGACTGGGTGGGATATACCCTGTCACTGATTTTATCGGCGATAATCAAATCGGAAAGCCCACGTCGCCGTTTTGAGCAGCATCAAACATGGAGCTTGACTAATATTAGGAGGCCTTGTTTTAGAAAAATGGGAATATGCCTTGTCGTCGAGGGTCGGCGGTAAACCGGTTAAGCCCGCAGATCACGGATTAGGACTCTTTAAAAACAGAAAGTTAGACCCAGTATCGCGGATGTTGTTGGCGGAAACCCCTATGTCGAACCTGTCAGCGGTAACCAGTTCTAGAGACGTTAATTGCAAATATTTGCTTCCTAATCGAGCTCAAAGCCTGTTAGCCAACCTGTAAGTAAAGATACTGCCTTGTCCCTTTCTCATCCACAGCAACTAAGAACCCCTCTAAGCACTCATATTAACCCCAAAACCCTTCTCTAAACCCTTATCTCACCATTCCCCATCATTCAAGCAACTAGAAGGAAGAAGGATCTATGCATGATCAGTAGTGAGTAGTAATTGTAGGACATGTGCTTCTCATTTTTCACTAAAACCTACCTTGACTTCCATTTAAATGACCCAAGAACACCTCTACTTTCTATTTTACTTGAATGTTTGAAGATCTGATCACTTGGTCCTTAACAAGAAACATGAGAATAAATCATTTTTATAGATGAATATCTTTAAGGGTAAGAATAAAAAATGGATACCAGGATACCGAAATGAAGAAAATTGTCTATGCATCCGAATAAAATTTGGGTCGGGATTAGATCAGTGGGCTTGAGTACATGAACTGATTACAATAAAATTTGTGTCGGAATTAAATTTTCTGAATAAATCATCTTTTATAGTTGATTGTGAACAGCTGTGTATATTCATAAAGCTAATTATTTTCATGTAATTTTTTTGTTTATTCAGGGTCTTTAATTTACCCAAATATCATTTAATGATAAAAGAAGTGCGCAACGCACTTAGATACATTATCGATCAACCATGTTTGCCTAATGCCCCGCCCCCCTCTTCAAAAAAAAAAAGGATCCGCCACTGGTGATTAGTTCCCTAATTAAACATGCTTGTTCTAGGGTAACCTAGTGATTTAAGGGTTTGGTAGATCTTACGTTTGTCTAGGAGCTTGCATGCACTCTTTTTGTTTTAAGTTATGTATCCCGACTCATGTTACTTGTTAACAATACACTTATGTCATCATGAGACCATTTGAGATCTTGATTGTGGGGTCAGTCCTTGTTGACCGACTCTCCTGTTATGTGCATGTGTACTTGCTTGTATACCTACCTGTCATAATATGTCTCTTGTTTATTGACTCACTTGTGTCATAAGGAACTTTGCCCATTAAGTGGGTCAATGAGTGTTGATTGAGGACGCTCGAGTAGTGTAAGACCATCCTGTTTATGCATGTGAGTTGGTATGCAGGTAATGCCATAGGCCATACTCAGCCCGGGTTTTATCTGGTCTTCCTGATTGCTCCTGATTTGCCTGACATGATATGATTATTGTTTGTGTAACCAGTATCAGTGAGTGAATGAGTGTCAACAAAAATCCTTGGAGCAACGATTTTCCTGCCAAGCTATTGTGGGCTTCCCAAGACCTGCACTAAAGGGGTGATGATACTGCATAGAAGGCTCCCAACGGTTTGTACCACAGAGGTGATAATACTGTGTGGTAAGCCCCTCACAGCCCTATGCAGGGGTGATAATTTTGCATGTGCCTTTCCTAAATTTCCTGAGTTTCTTGTTTTGATTGTATGATACTTGATCTCGTTTTGTTTTGATGAGCTTCCATTGCAATGATTGAACTCCGTCGGTTATGTTCTGCACGATTTATGCTTCATGTCTTCTTGCATGCCTTGATCTTGACCATTTGTATGCTTGAATGTATTTCATATGTTTTATGTGTGTAGACTGATTACTTGTTGAGCATTACCTCATTAGACTTTAATTAATTGTTTCAGATACCAGGGTAGACTGCTGAACCTGGAAACTCAACATAAGTGCGACAAGCCTAATTTCAAGTCTTGCTTCAATCTAGTTTAGTTTGATTTCAGCTATTCAATAATGTAATAGTCTTTGATTTGATTAATTAAATGGATTAGTTAAAGCTCTGTTTATCATGAATGGAATTTCCACTGCGATAATATGCATGTATGTATGAAAGAAAAATATCATGGCAAGTAATTCGAGAATCTCAGATTTTGGGTTATGACAACTATGGCCAAAATCAGCACACACATGAGACATGATGGGGCCTAGCGGATCAACATGCTCATAATAATATTATATCCTAATTTTATAATAAAAGGGATGTCCTGCTGACAAAGTATCCTCTCTCATCCTCAAGCTTCCCATAGAATCTTCATAGTAAAAGTTTTCTAAAATATTCTCTCAACCTTTCTTTAATATCATTATCCTTCTCTAAAACCTTTTTAGCATCGTTCTTTATACATCTGACATAATCTAAGTCCCTACTTTTCCTTTCCCTCATTCTCGGAAGTTTGAAAATCTCTCTCCTTCTCTTGTTCCCAACTTATAGTATGGGTCATCATCAAAGACTTTGCATCGATCACTTATTACTTTCTTAACTTTTTCTTTGTTTTCTTATACATTTCATAATTTTTTGTATTTCTTGTCCCCTACCAAACTTTGTAGCAACGTCTTCCTCTCACACAGTTTCTTGAACCCATATGCTCCACCACCAGTTTTCTTTATTAGAGTGTCTATTCCCTTTTGACTCTCCAAGCACCTCTTTTATAACCTTCTAATATAGTTAGTTATTTGGTCACACATCACCATAGTTTTTCCATCCATATTTCATTCTCCACCCTTGTTATGCTTAAATGTCGTTGCCATTTTCCCTTTCAAATCCCCATCTTATTTTAGGGCACCTTTTATTAACTAGCCCTCTATTTCTACTTTTAATACAAGCATTTAAAACTACTAACCTATGTTGTATGGTCAAACTCTCTCTAAGAATAACCTTAGAGTCTAGTATTGTTCTTTCTTGTGCAGTAGAGTTTGTAGGCATTGGTGGGATCCTTAGCTTTATCACATTTCCACTTTGTTTCCTGCAGACAGGCTGCATTAACTCTTCTTCTCTTCATTGTATCCACCAACGCCATACTCTTGCCTATCAAAGTTCCTATATTTCAAGTAGTAAGTCAAATCCTCCTCTACTTCTGGACCAACTACTTTACCCGCACTTATTCATATTGGTACAAGAACCCTTGCCTACTTTTCATTGCAATCAAGAGCCACTACAGTCCGTCGCTACAGCGCAGAACACCCTAACATGATCACAGAACATTGTTTTCTCAGAATTCATGTTGAAGCTATGTCACAAGTTTTATGCCTGCTGTCAACCTACCTAATGCAACCCTTGCTTATCAGGGCTTAGGACCCGAAGTCACGACTAACTGGTGGAGTTGAAGGGCACGGGTACTTCTTTTGTCAAAAACAGTATATGGAAAAACAAAAGAAAGGAAGAAAAACTTAAGCAAGAGCAGCTCAGGAACAATTTTAGACTTCAGATTTGATGTGATCACTGAATACATGTATCCACATATCTTATGCAGATGACACACGGTAACAATTGTTATGACAAATGCCAACAGGAACGTATTACAGTGAACTAATAAGCCTGATACTTGTGCCCTTGAACTGCATCTGCATCTCCAACAACTTAAAAATCTGTTAAGAGTTCCTTTCACATGTCCTTAGGTATGGGATATGATCAGAGATTTCAGCAGAACACCAAAAGGAAGTTCATTAAGATTGTCAAATAGCCCCATTGAGTTAACTCATCTCAAGTCCCAGTTAATTTACAATTGAATATACAACTGGTTAAAGAATTTAAGCAAATATTTACCACCCATATAGCAAGAAGGGTAACTGCATATAGAATATCTATTAGCATCTTAGACTCCACAAAGCTGATGCTCACCAAACCAGAGGAGAAGTATTTATCTTCATATTGATAACTGATAATAAAATGTGTGATTCTGAAAGTAACCAAACATTATGAAAACAGCAACAGTATAAGAAAAGAAAATAGAAACATTTTTAGGCATACTTACGCTTCTTCTAAATCAATAACTTTTATGGCTACATCTTTGTTGAGCTCCCTGTCAAACCTGCAGTGCAAGAATGAATAAAAATCCCCATTGTTCATTAGAGAAAGTAAAAGAGTAATAATCCGTTGTTGATGATGATGATGATGATGACGACTTTTTATTTATTTTTTATGCAATTTTTCATCTACATTAAGAAATGTAGAAAATATCCTACGATTCATGATTGGACTCGATTCAACCCCCTGAACAATTCACGATATCGCGATTTGACAACCATGGTTGTATGGTACCTAAATTAAAAAAAGAAAGCAGCATGTCATGATACCACAAGATGCACTAGATTCTCTTGATATATGACATATGGGTATTTCTGTCCAATGCACACACACACACACAAAGCACTCTAAGGGTGATGTTTAATATTTCTTTGTTTTATCACCGATTAAAAAGTTTAAGACTAATTTACACGTAAAATTCCCTTTTCAAAATTTATTATATTTTAAATTTTTTTATATCTTTTTCAAAATAAAAATTTGAAATGAAAACCCTAACATGGAACCGACTAGAGTGTTTCAATTTAACTCAAATCGAGATGAGGTCCAAAATGAAACTAACAATTATACTACATATATTTCTTATATCTCCAGGCCTGCGTTCTTTCATTTGGCAAGGCATGGAATGGGGTGGGAAAGGTGTTCCAGCAAGGAGTAGGGTTTAAAGACAGCATGAAATCAATGTAAGGTTTTGGTTAGCAAATTGGGCGGGGGGTGTTTCCTTCATTTGTCTTTATTCCTCAAGACTCTTCAGTCTTCATAATGGTTTTCAACAAAGCAAGGTTGGTTAATGAATGCTATAAAGAATTGGGTAATCATGCACTGTGGAATGTGACCTTTAGACGAAAATTGAAATAAGTGGAGGAAAGGAAATCCACATCTCTCTTATCACTCTTATTTAAGGTTCTTTTCCTCGGGGATAATCCAGATGTTAGGAAACCTTACCCATTCAGGCTTGCACCTCCCTGAGCAGAAGCTTTCTACTGGTTAGCCACTACCATTAAAAAAAAATCACCTCCACAAGAGACAATCTGAGGAGAGTCCTAATTGCTACCAATAGCTCTGACCTTTGTCCCTTTGTGAAGCTTCTCCATATTCCAACAATCATTTGTTCATCAACTTCAGTTTCACTGCCAGTGTTTGGGATCACTCTCTCTTCAAAGGAGGCATTGGGTGGTTTTATTTGGTTTCTTTGGGAGGTCTTGTTCTCACTTGCGAAAGTGATCCATTTTATTCAAGTAAAGATGTCATTCAATGATTATTGATCCGTGTCATCCATTGGTCCATACAGAAGGAAAGGAATAGAAGATCTTCTTTATGAAAAGAAGTTAGACGTAGCCATGTAGGTACTAAGGGGTCGTTTGTCAATTTCGCATGTGATAGGAAAATGGTCCACATGAGTAACTGACTCACATGTGAATCATTTTCATATACAAATAAATCACATGTGAAACAGATTATGTTGTTTGTCATTTTCACACATCTTCACATGTGAATTTGAGTCCATCCAATGGTTCACATGTCTTCCACTATTTTTCACAAATCGTTAAAATTTCATGACGAGTCAAGTGATGAAATTCCTCCCACTGGCCACTGTTAGCCTTCTAAAGAGGATCAATGGTTCGGATCGGAAAAGAGAGGCCCGCAGAAATAAAATAAAAAAAAAAAGATCAAACGGTTTGGATTTTTCTCAAATTTCTCACAACTCATGCTTGATCAACGGTTCAAGTCTGAGTTACAAGTCATTTTGGGCCTTATGAAGAGGTACAACAGTTCAGATCTTGATTTGGAGGGGCCACAAGACTCAATGATCTGAAAAACATGGACTGCCTTGTACAACTTGTGAAATGCATTGTAGTAATATGGGATGCATCCAACGGTTCTAAGTTTTTCTTAAGTTTCTAAAGGTCCAGAACTGATCATGACCTGAAATTTCACACCATATCTGTGTTTGGCCTTTTAAAGAGGATTAACAATTTGGATCATGAAAATGGGACCCACAGAAGTTCAGAAATATAGATCTAATGGTCTAAAGTTTTTCTTAAATTTCTCACAATCTATGACAATCCAACAGCTGAAATTTGTTACAGTAGCCGTTTTTGACCATTTAAACATTATTAGTGGTTCAGATCATGATTTAGGTACCAACATAGATCATAAAATGAAAAAACCCGGTGACTAGCATTTTAACGTGTCTGTCACTGTAGCAGCGCCTGGATTTGTTTCACACCTATATAGGTGGTAAAAGTTTTGCCCAGTTTTTCACACCATTTTACCACCATTCTTACAAGTGATTTTCACACCAGATGTGTAAAAAAGCATAAACAAACATAAATGATGAGTAACAGTTACATATCCACTCCATTTACGTACGTAAACGGGCAAAACAAACGACCCCTAATTGATTCCATAATCCACATGACAAGGGAGTGGAGTTTTAAGCCATAAAATTCATTGATTACAAGCTTACAGATGCATGTAGTCATAGTTGTCAATTCTTTTTTTTTTTTATCTATTTTTTCTGGTAAAGAGTTGTCAATTCCATTACGACTGCCGTACTGCTTTGGCCCTAAATTGGAACATTTTGGCACTCAAGACATTCCAGCATTCCATTCCAAAAGTGATTGGAAAAGGGGAAAAAATTAAAATTGAAAGAGAAAAGATTAAAGTGGTAGAAAAAAAAATTTAAAACACTTAAAAGTACATTTTATAACATGTAATGCAATACATTACAAATAGCTACTTCTCTACATCATATATGTCAACGTAAAATGCACCTGCGTCACAAATTTTTTTTTAAATTAAAAAAAATCAAACAACAAGCAATTAAGCACACATATAAGAATGAATAAAGAATATTAGCAAATATACTATCTCTAATGCCTGTTCATCTCTGAAGGGAGAGTCTAAAGATGAAAAATATAAAAATATGCAGAAAAAGTCTTTTTCAGCCAAGGTGCAAAGGACCATAACAGACCATAAGTAATGGACCAGAACTCTGGTTGGAATTTTCTAAGGGGGGCAGTGCTTCTATTTCAATATGCACTTTGGAGTGGGAAATTCTGGCCATTCCGACCAGAACATAATGAAATTGAAGACCATAGGTGTGGTGGAAAATTCAGATGCCCTTCTTCCATGAGGTTATGCTCATTCTCATTGGGCACCCCTCTACATTCGTAAGTTTAACATTGGTGGGCCACTAGCGCTAACGGGTCAGATAGTATTGGTGGAACTCTGTTTGACAACTCACAGAAGATCTTTCACTCCTTTTCAGGATTTTTTTGTGCATGTGACTCAAATGACGCAGAATATTATCCATCAGGGAAGCCTTGAGATTTTTCGACCAAGTTATACAGGGACCTTTAATCATAAAAAAGTGATTCAGCCAAGGAAATCATAAAGATTTTTCCCTCTTTAGCCTCTTTGCAACCCCCCAAACTCACCCCCACCCCAAGGAAATATAGCACTCCCATACCACCCAAGTGCTTTTCTAATAAACTAAAGCTGCTGCTAAAAGGAAAAAAAAAAACATGATGTAAGAAAGGGTTGCTAAGCTATGATGCCAAGATACAACAGGGACATTCCATAGATATGGTACGGACACAGATTTTACACATAAAAAGTTAAGTATTATGTATGATATGACACGAGAAGTTGCTTATTTTGAAGTATCAGGGTATTATAGTTGCTAAGGTGTCCCACGAAAGTAACAAGCAACAAAGTCTCAAGTGTGAAGTAAGAATAAAGGAATCCCACACCATGAAGGGCAATCGAGAATTAAAAAAGGTAAACCACAAAAATAAAGGAAGTCGTTTCACATATTTCCTCTAAGCACAGCATCGGTGTCGGAATCAAGCAAGTGCCTATCAAATTGGCCTCTTAGAATGTGGATACTTTGAAAAGGAAAAGTTGGAGTTGGTAGGAGGAAAAAATTACTTGTGACAAGAGAGTAAGTCGAAATGGGAGGAGGCAAGGGACCTTCAAGAAGGATCTAAGCACTTCTATTCCAGAAAATACAATTCTAGAAATAAGGTAGGATTCTTACTTCTTTCTTCTTTTCCTATATATTGCCCGCATTCAATTATATTTCCTTCATACTGATTAGTTGAATCAACTGAGAAAATCATGGCCGTTGAGCCTATTTTTGATTGACCAAAAGGCCTTATATACAGATGTAAACTCTTCCTTTAGAGGACATCTGTATATATATATATATATATATACTTTGATTTGAAGATTTTTTTCAGTTTCATCTTGGGGGTTCTTACAGGTCCTTAGTGAAGATTTCTTTCAGTTACCAGACCTGTGGCCTAAGATTGACCCATGATCAATCCTCCCTTCCCATGACCACATAACTCTACCCTCCCCCCAACCCCCAGTTTCTCCTTCCCCATATTTCTCCACCACAGCTCATAATCATTATCTTGTTAACATATTTGAGGGAAGTGGAGGGTAAAGTAGCATCTCATCATGCATGTTAAACTTCCATAGATTTTATCAATAATAACAAGTAAGCTAGACAATAGTAGCAACCTACAAACCACTAGTTCCACACTCTCCATCCCTCAATTCACATTTGCCCACATTCCCCCTTTGTGCAAGCAAACTACTTTTAGACATCTTTATAGCAACAATTGCTCAACAAAAGCAAAAGAAGACTGAAATAGCAATGAAGGAAAAAATTAACAACTTTTTTTTGTGAATCAGTCCATCATCAGCACAGATCCATAAGAAAGAAAACAACACCCCACCCCCCAAACAAACAGAATCAAAAGCAGCACTGAATTATAAGCTCCCAACATCCTTCCCCAAACCAACAAATGCAGAATGATGAATTTGTCCCTTACCCTTTAAACACATCACCGAACGACCCTCGTCCAATCAACTCCAGATTACTGAACCGGGCTTCCATGGAAGCAACCAAGGCAGCCGCCGCGGCCTCAGCCATGGCGTCGTCTCGGATCGAGATTCTTCGAAACACGCGTCAGGATCTAAGGCGCTGGGGACGATATGTCGTTTCGTTCTCTTCAGCATCATCACATGAAGGAATCGGCATCGTCAAGGAAGAAAAAACAAATTCATATTCTGAAACTGAAAGTGAAACTGAAACCATCCATCCCCACTTTGTACGTACGATTGCCAGCTGTATGAGATATTGAGATCTGATCCGAAAGAGAGCAGAGAAGAATAAGAATATCTGTGTGGGATGATAATGTGAATTGGACTTTAAGGAAATGATGGTTGTGGATTTGGAGAAGCAATGAACAGAGATTGTGTGATGAGGACAAGTGCTTTTTTTTTCTTTTTTTTTTTTTGAAGAAGAAGGTATGGGTGGTGATAGGATTTGGCGAGGAAATTGAAAAGGGAAGGAATTAAAGTGGGGTTTGGTGGTGAAGAGGACCGATCTTTATCTACTTGCTTTGCTGTAGAGCAGTTGCGGCAGCGAGGAGAGGAGGGAGAGGGATAGGGACCCCTTTTTTTCCTTTCCTCGACGAACAAGGGCTTTTTTTTTACAAGGAAATGTCGATGTATATCTGCTGATGCCAAAACTGAATACCTACTGTATGGATTCTGGAACTGGATCCGTTAATGAAAACTAAATCCAGCCTCGGATGCAAACTCGTTTATGGATTAGAAGTTATTATAGTACCTAAGATAAGATAGGTTAAACTTTGGATAATCGAAAAATCGGATATCCGTTTGTATTTCTATGCAGGGCATTCGAAGCCATATTCAAAAGGGTGATAGTTGGAAGTGCAATGACAGGAGCCCATGTGGTTACGTTCTCCAAGTCTTGATTATGTAATTTTGTTAAACATTAAAAAAAAGAGGATTTTAAGGTAAAAGCCTTATAAGACTCCGTACAACTGAAGAGGTCCCAATAACACCGTATAGACGAGAGAAGTCCTCTTGGTGAGTTTTTGTTCTTTTTCTTTTCTTTTTTTTCTTTTTTGTCATTTAGCGATATGATCGATATCGACCATTCTATGGTAGTTGCTCTCAATTTGCAGAATCCAAATAGAAATTGGGTTTTTCTCTCTTGGTTGAGGTGGATGCGGCCAGGAGAGACAAGGAGAGGGAGGATACGAATGAATGGAGGGCGGCGAGCATGGGGTCGTCTTCGGAGGAGGAGGAAGGAGGATCGCTATGGATGGAGAAACAGAAAAAAAAAATAGAAAGAGATGCCGACCACATCTACGATGATTGGAGCTCTTATGGATTTGGGTACTCAGATTTACTCAAACACCCTCAGAAAACTACCCTTCATGAGTAGGGTTGTAAACAGGTCAATTCCAGTCCGGGTCTATGGTGGACCCGGTACCGTTAAGGAGAAGGTGGAACCGGATCCGGAACCGGAACCGTTTCGGAACTGGTTTCTTGGCTCCGAAACCGGAACGAAAACTATATATGGAACAGGTCCGGGTCTAAATAGAAAATGATATTGAAGAAATATGGTTTTTAGGTGAGAATCTTGAAAATTGAGGTAATGTGTCGGGTTTCGGGTCCACGGGTTCCTAGCTAAGGTGGAACCGGACCCCAACCCATTTACTTATGAGGCCTATATAAGGACTCAGACCCTGTTTTTCATGGGTCAGAACCTCCAGGTAATCGGAGAATTGGGGACCCATTTACATCCCTACTCATGAGGCGTCAGTTTCTCTCCTTCTCCCTTCCCCTATTTCGATTTCCTCTCTTTGACTATGTTTGGATGTCTACTTTTCCATGAAATCAAGAGCTCGTGTGGTTGCAGTCTCCAATCTTGATTATGTAATTTTGTTAAAACATTAAAAATATTATAACTAAGACAGATCACTTTTTTTTTCCTTTGTTTTATTTTGTCACTTGGGCCTGACATTGTATAGGTTTTGATTCTTGGACCTGGGACCCGACCCGTTTGCCTATACCTTTCTCATATTTGAGATGCACTATTTAATCGTTCTTTCAACCAGAATACCAAACCTACACATGGTCTACTGTTCTTTTATCATGCAAATGTTGGGTATGGAATATGGATCACCTCGATTACTGTGGAGTTTGGATAGGGAGATGGTATAGTGTGTCTTTTTAAGTGTTTGAGTTCAAATCTCCTGTGAAGAAAAAAATAAAAAAAAAGAGCTAGATATGAGTCTTTAATGTTACAGACTATAACTCAAAATCAACTTTTGATGGACAATTTTTTTATGTTTGGTCCCATAGGTAGTAGACTTGATGCCCTATTGGAGGTCGAATGATATCCCTATTTTGAGCAAAATGATAATATAATATAAAAAGGAATTCAAAATTGATTTTCGAGTTTGATCCGAGAATGGAACCAACAAACAGGTTCTTAGTTAGAACCAGAACCATCATTTAGAAAACAGCAAAAAGATAATAATACCTGACGGGATTGATCTTTTCCCAAAAAAAAAAAAAAAAATTCTTGTTCTACTAAGAACTGGGAGTAGCATTGTTACACTAGCAAGATGAGGTGGATCTACATGATGGAAGCTAAGAAGATCACAGAGTGGCCTCAGTTTTTAGTTTCTGGATCAATATGGTTATATGCAATCTGTAACCCGTTTAATATTTGTGGAGTTTAACATTGAAAGCCCATTATGGGATCCATCAAGCCTAATCTGGTGGATGGTAGGCACACTGCAGGCCCCCATTTGGGCCCTAGAGGCCTTACTAGAGTACACGATGCATGTTATGGGCCATCCAGAGCAGGCCAAAAACCCAATCGTCTGGCCAATGTTGGCCAAATAACCAGCCCATAGGCTATTCACAGCTTCCTAACTGTTAGGGTCATGTCCTTAATTCTTATTTAACAGGATTGGTTCGTCTAAGTTAGTCACGAGCCAGGTTCAAGGTTCGAAGGTAGTTAGTCTTTCCTTTCTTAGGGTTAAAGAAAAAAGTGTCATATGTAACACTAATAATCCTAAAGAGAGAGGAATAAACAATTTTTTTTTCTATAGACGTAGGCACACAACCGAATCAAATAAAATTTTATTTTATCTTCTTCATATGATTGCTTTTTGATGTGTGCATCATGAATATACATCAATCGTATATTTTTTTTTTATATACCCCCTAGGTTTCTAATATTTGTAAATAGGTCTATGTGGTTTCAATATTTATAAATATGCATCTGCTTTGGTATTTTACTACCTTTCATGTCCCAAAATATATCTAAGTTGTCAGCAATGAGCAACCACTGTGAGTTGAATGATGATTCTTTTTATGAAAATGACAATACAAGTTTGACCTCACATCCATTAAACACTAGTTATTATTTATAAAAGGCTTTTTTGTAAATACCTTTTTGAAGTTTCTAAGATTTCTACATAAACCCATGAGGTTTCTAATATTCAGGTGCCCGACCTGATATGGCTAAGGATTTTATAATTCAATTTGGGTTTAGGTCGGCTTTGTGTTTGGAATTTACCTGATATGTCACGCCTGTGGCCCCCCTTAGAGGGGTGTTGGGTCCGGCAAGCATCTGCCTAGATAGAGAGGGCGGGGAAAACTCTAAAGGACTGGATATGTAGTGGTACACAAGTCCCACATCGGAAACACACTAGTCCAGATCTTGGGTATATATGTGTGACCGGGTCTTTAACTTCACATGAGGCCTTTTGGTGGGTTGAGGCCTACCGAAAATAAAACCGTGAGGCATGTGGCCAAAGCGGACAATATCATCTAGAGAGCAGGCCTAGGTCATTATTGAATCAATTTAAAAAATAATTATATGAACTAGAGTCTAGAGGTGCACAAAAAATCCGCCGAGCCGTAGAACCGATCCGATCCGCGGGTTTTTAACCGAACCGAAGGTAAGCAAATTGGTGACGGATTGAAAATCTTGTAATCCGTTAGCAATGAATCGGTGATGGATTTCACCCTCAATATGCGGATTCAATCCGATCCGATCCGTTGACATTTAATAATATAAATAAGAAAACTTAAGGGTCTAATATAATTTAAGAGGTCTAAGTTTAAGGGGTTTTAAATATATTTGTAATTGTATTTTTTTTTATCATGTGGTTTGTTAGTTTGTATGCTGAAACTCTTTACAACATATTTGGTCTCTATCTTTAACATTAGATACATTAGATTCAATGAATTGAACGAATTAAAACGATCTATCCGGTCCTCCATGGATCGGATCGGATCGATTTTTAACAGCCATGAATTGGTGACAAATTCCAAATCCATCAATCCATTAGGACCGGATCGGATCGGATCGATTTTTAACAGCCATGGATTGGTAACGAATTCTAAATCCATAAATCCATAGGTAACGGATTGGTGACGGATTTGGCCTAATCCGCACCAATCCAATCCATGTACACCCCTATTATGAACCTACCCAATTGAATTTTCAAATTAGGATGGGTGTCAAACTTTGAACTAGCTTTAGCACTAGTTTGGCAACTCTACTAATAGAGTCCAGTGAAGTCAAGTTGATTTTGAAGAAAGAATAAAATATAAGTGGGTTATGATGGTATTTTATTTTTAGTTGTTTGTTATGGAATTTTTTTGACTTTTTTGTATGGGAAAGTGGAGTTCTTTTTTTTTATATATATATATTTTAGTGGATAAAGGTGGTTGATTTTTTACGTTTTTTTTAAAAGATGGAGGGAGTTTTGAATTAAAGTGCTTTTAATGTGACATCTTGTCTGAAAAATGGAGGCTTTACTTGACTTTTACTATGCTAGTAAAGTGCCAAATTATGATTTTGATAATTTTGGTTTGGCTTTGCGTTTTGGTTTTGATCATTCAAGGGAGGTTGATTTGTGTAATTAAATTAACTTGGATTATTACCGGGGCTATGATGTCGGCTTTATTTTAAATACTTTTGGGGTCAGCAGGGTGGATTGTTGTGAGCCAGATTGACCTTGGCGATTATCAGGTATTGCAGCTTTGCTGGGCTGGTTTCAAGTATCGTTAGTTCTTTTGATTTTCGTCTTATGCTCGATATATAATTGGAGCTAGCACTCCCTCTTCAAGCTCTTGCTTGGACCTGGTGAGAGTCGATTATAGAGTTCTTTTAAAGAACCTCTATCCTGCACTTCTGATTAGAGTTCTCATTGATGACTTGATATTTGAGAGCACCATTCATACTGACTGATGACTCTTTCCTTTGTACACCTGAGCAAGCCCACACCTATCTCCTTCATGCGATGAAATCATCGTACTCCTTGCCCTGTTTTTGTTTCGTATTTGCATGGTGGTGCTATCTGGGCCACGCGTGACATGGGTATTTATATTGGGGTAAGAATTTCTCGACCACATCTTTAACTTAAAGAGACCACTCGCACAAAAACCCGTGTGCTAATCACAGATATGCATGAATATATAGGATTTTATATATATTAAAAAGGGGGAAGTACATTAGTGGAAAGTGGAGGGAGAGTATGTTAGTAGTTGTAGAAACTGAAAATAATTTGCTAGTAGTTGTAGACACCAAATGATAACTTCTGGTCAAAATTAAAAAGTAAAATCAAAATTATATCCAAAACCTTCTGACTTAATATATTGTAATCGGAATTAAATGATCCAGAGAGGTTGTTGGTTCCCTATAAGCATTCTGCATAGAACCAGAAGTAGAAGAAACCTATGCATCTCGGTCCTAGTTAGTTAGCTGGGTTTCTTCTTAATTCTACTTGACATTGAAAGTCTTCATCTACGTAGGTTGACTAATTTTGGAAACAATAGCCACAAAAACTAATAGCTGTGTGATTCGTGGTGGTTCTGGTTATGACTTGAGAGCGGTTCTTCACGTTTGAGCTTGTTGGGGGCCTGGGGCTGCTTTGATTTGGGTTTGTCCAGGCTGATAGGTTTTACATAATGGATAGGTTTACTGGTTAGAGTTCCAACTAAAGGGTAAATTTAGACTAGTTGCCTATTAGTTATGGTTGGCAGGTCTATGTTCTTTCACAGAGGTGTATGGGTGTGTATGGGTGGGTTGATACTGGGTTTGTTGTTAGTTGTAGTTGGATTGGATCACCCTTTGCTTGGGCTGTCCATTTGGGTTTTTGTATAGGATGGCTCTATATTGAACATAGGTAATCTCATGTTTGGCATCTCTATTTACAGCCTCTACTGGTCTAAATGTTTAAAGCGGATAGAGGTTATGAAAATAAGAACGTTTGGCGCAACATACTGGCCTCTGTCTGTTTTAGACATTTAGAGGCAAATCCTCTAAAATCCAAATGCTCAAAAAGTGGGTAGCTGAAAAATAGAGCTTTGGCCTCTTTTTTGTATTGCTCTTTTTCTTATGGCTCTATTTTTACTAGGTCTGTCAGAAAAAAGGAGTAGATATACCAAACATGGCCTAAGTTTGAGGACGAATGGCTGATATTGACCAACCTGTGTTGGTTGAAGGATCCATGGTTGTCTTATTAGCGGACCTATGTATGGTGTCTTGGGGGCTTCAGCCCCCCACAAACTTGAAAAAAGCCCATAGAGCCAGCCAACCAGCCCCCATGGAACAAGACCCATTAGCCCCCATAAAAAATCTCTCTTTATCAAATCAGTGATAGATAATCACCTCTGGCTCTGTCACTCATCGCAGTCTTTCTTTCCTCCTCTGAATATTGGTTTCAAACAATTTTTAAGTGTTGCAGGGTGGCGTTTTGTTAGGTGCTTTGTCTCAAAAATATTTTTAGAAATGATGACATTAGAAATGGGAAATTTCTAAAAATCTTCCATCTTATGAAAATCCCCAATTTTGAAATGGATTCTCTTGATTTATAAAAGATTTTGACAAGTGGAGAAAAATCCCCATTATTGAAATGGGTTCTCTTGATGAAGTTGGATTTGATTTCAAGAACAAATTAAACAAATATTCAGATTAGAGATGGGGATGAGAGATGCATCTAATCTGTCATTAATATTTTTTGGATAATGATGCATGTTATTGATTGTTGGCTAATTTTATTTAATTTTGATGCAATATTTTGTTGTTTGTGGTTGTGATTTGTGTCGGTTTTAGGAAGGAGTTTTAGATTAGGTTTTAGGAACTAGTTTTAGTTTTGATTTGAACAAACAAATGAATGAAGATCGAAAGATGGTTTTGAAAGGATGTTTCCTATCAAAGTGCCAAAAAGGCAATAGGCCGAATCCATGAAATCCTTTGTTAGTTATTCTTTTTAACAGACTACATGGATTTGTTTTAACAAACTTTTTTAAAGTTCTACAAAAGAAAAAGGACTTTCCGAAGTGCACAATATCCAATTTTTCTACATGACAAATTAGACACTTGATTAAAAAAAATGAAGAGAATAGAGCACATCTTATAATAGAATTGCTACACATATAATTTGACTCGGAAAAAAAAAGTATTGAATATTGTTTTATCCTGTGGCAGATGCTCAACATGAGTTAATTAACAAATTAGGTTTCATCATCTAGGAATTTTCAACCTCTAAGCTTGTCTCGCTTTTAATTAGAAGGGATTTTCCACTTCTCCCTTTTTTTTTTTGCTGCTAAAAGAGTTTTAGATTCCCTCAAAATAACTCTCGTATCATAGGAAATACAATTGACTGGCTTTCTTTTTTGCCATTGATAATGTGAAGAAGGTATAATAAAATAATGATTGACATTTTTAGTTGACAAGTCAGCCCCCCTTAAACAAAAATTATGGGTCCGCCACTGGTTGTCTAATATGTAACGGTTGGATGACCGTACCCAGTTTGACCGACCTGGGCCTGTTGTAGGGTTGGTGACACTCAAGGTTGAGGTCGAGTGGAGTCTTGTGTTGAGAAAGTCCTACATCCCACATCACCCGCTTCGTATATCTGTTTTGGGCTTCCATCTATCTGTTTAAGCTTTTGTATTGGTTCATGGTAGGCATGTCAAACGGGCCGTGCCGGTCCTGGCCCGCCCGTGCCATGGGCCGGGCCGGCACGGCGCGCCCCAGCTAACGGGCCGGCATGGCACGGCCCGCCAGGGGAAACCCCTGGCACGGCCCACAGTGGGGCGGGCTGGAGCGGGCCGTGCCAGAGGGCTGGCGGGCCTTTTTTTTTTTGATAGACTGATATAATTACCGTAAGGCGTAACGTAAGCGTAAGTCCGTAACGACATGGATTTGAATTTGATTTTCGATCAATAGACATTAATTTTTCAATAGTTACTTTTCTAAACATTTAAACTTATACAAACATTTGACAAATGATTGAGTGGTTCAAATTAATTTATAGATATTTACTCACATATTACTTAAGTACTATATATGAATTTTCTTTTTCTTATCAGTATTAAAAATAAAAATTAGAACACAAGCAAGGAGAATGACAAAGATATTTAAGTGGTTCGGTCAAACTCGACCTACTCCACTGAGAAGAGAGAACCATTTGGATCTTAACTTCTTGAAAGTTTCTAAATAGGATTACCTTCAAAACCTTACAATCTTTTTAGAAAAAAAAGAATGAACAACTTATAAATTACAATGAAGAAAAAAGTAAAAAATCAGATTTGTAGTCCACTAATGTATTCTGCTGGATCAAAATCTTCCATTAATAATGTTAACTCTTGCTTCCTCTTATCTGCCAAGTACCAGTCTCGTAGGCAAACACAACACTCCACCGTTTCTTCAATGAGATTTGTTCTTCTGTCATCTACTACACGTCCACCTGCACTAAAAGCCTGTTCTAATGCTACAGAAGACATAGGAATAGTCAATAGATCACGAGCCATGGCTGCCAACACCGGATAAATGCTTTCTTGTTGCTTCCACCAGGCTAAAAGGTCAAAGCTAGATGCATCCTGCATCCTAATTACACCTACGTCAAGATACGATGATAACTCCGTCACAGTGTTGTTACTTGAGCTTGAGCTGGATGCCATGCCCGTGGACAGGGAAGAATACCACACATCCCACTCACCAACACCTGTCTGCTGGACTTCTGAATTGCCCATACTAAGCCCAGCTGTACCCATTTGCTCACAATAAAATTGAAAAAATACTTGTAAATTTGCCCTTATATTTGAAAAAATATTTAAATCTATATAATTCATATTTTTATTTATTCCATCAATAAAAAACTGTACACCACTTAATTTTAACCTACGATCAAATACAGCAGTTAAAGAAAATGTCATTGGAGCCTCTTTCCAATATGTATTAAATTTTTCTTCCATGTCTCTAATAGTACTACCAAGTAAAAAATGATCTCTAAATCTACTGAATTGTAAAGTAATTTTAAAAAATCTCATTAAAGCTTCATTAGATGTGGGATAATATATCCCGGAAAAAAAAATAATGTTGAAGTATAAAAAGGTTCTAATAAATCTCTTATATGGGCACATAACTCCCAATGTTCATCACTAATCATTAAATCTTGTGTATGAAAAGCACAAAATTCATTCAAAACAGTTTTTCTAGAAAGTGCCTTGTTTAACAAATCATACATAGAATTCCATCTATGTTCAACTTCTTTAGGCATTTTAATAGCTGATACGCCTTGCCTCGCACATATTTGGGCATACAATTGTCTTCTTTCTGCGGAGCAAAAAACAAATCTAGCAATGTCTTTAATAGCATCTGTATAACTTGTAATATGCTTTAAACCAACTTTTGCAATAAGATTTAAGATGTGACATACACATCTATTTTGAAAGATAGAACTATCTATCAAAGTTGCAAGTGGCATCTGCATTCTCATTAATTCAATAGTCACTGTATTATTACTAGCATTATCTAAAGTTACAGATAAAACTTTTTCCTTAATACTATATTCATCTAGTTTTTCCAAAATTAATGTACTTATCCTAGTTCCATTGTGTGGCCATTCAAGAGTGCTAAAACTAAGTATACGTTTATTCATAATCCATTTTGCATCTATATTATGTGCAGTAATACAAAGATAACTATCACCCCCTTAAAAGTCCACATATCTGTGGTTATGGATATTCTACCAGGAGATTCTGCAAAATAGTTTTTTATATTTATTTTCTCTTCTTGCCAGAGTCTAATAGCATCATTTCTGGCTGTATTTTTTGAAATACTGTGAAATTGTGGTTGACAGTATTGCTGGACCCATTGTTCAAAAAACTCATTTTCAACAAAAGCAAATGGTAATTCGGATAAAACAATCATTTTAACAAGACCTTGTCTAGCACTTTGTGCATTAAAAGAAAAAAAAACCCAAACTGCTACTACTACTACCACCACCAGTAGTAGAAATTTGGGTTTGTGAACCAGGCCCCCCTGTCCCTGCATTCTCTGGCTTATGCTTTTGTAAACATGTTTTCCTATGTCTTGACAAATGGCCGATACCCCCTTTTGACTGAGCACTATAATCTTACCACACAATGTGCATTTTGCCTTTTCAACATTCTTTCCATTTTCAATAACATCATACCTTGTATATATATCCCAAACTGCTTAAGTTCTACTCCTCTTGTTTGGTTTATGGGAACTCTGAGGAAAGGGGGATGGTAAATCACCTACTTCATCTTGTAATTCAATAAAATCTTCTTCTACCTCTAAATTAACGGAAGAAGCTTCTGTGGGAAATCTTCTAGCCATATTTCAAAAGAATAAATTTATAAATAATAATAGTAATATGCTAATAGCCTTCTTTTGTGATAATTTATTATAAGAAAGGGGAGAAAATGAGAGTTAATATAATATAATATAAACTTATATATATATGGAATCTCAAATCTAAATATTATAAATACCTCTAAATCTTTGAAGGCCCCTTTAATCTTGTCTCTTGATGACTTGATCTTTGGTCCTCCAAAAACTTCTTAGAGAGAGTGAAAGAGTTGAATGCTTTGAGAGAGAGTTAGAGAATGAGAGAGTTGTGTAAATTGGTGAGAAATGAGTGTGTAATTGGTGAGGAATGAGAATGGGAGGGTTAGGATATTTATAGACTTAGTATAATGAAAAATGACACAAAATACCCCTTATATGACCGTTTTATAGCTGTTGGGGGGAGGTAAAATGGTATTTTTTTAAAAAATAGCCGTTTTTTTGGCTGTTGGGCGTGCTGGCGGGCCGGCCCGTCGGGCCGACCGTTGGGCGGGACTGTCGGGCTGGCGGGCCGTGCCAACGGGCTGCGGGCTGGCGGCTGGCGGGCCTATACTGGCGAGCTTGGCGGGCTGCAAGGGCTGGCCCACTAGGCCGGCGGGCCTGGCGAGCCGTGCGCAGCTCGGCCCAGCATGGCCCGCGTCATGGGCCGTGCCGTTGACCGGGCCGTGCCGTGCCACGGCCCGTTGACTGGCAGGCCGGGCCGGCACGGCCCACTTGACATCTCTAGTTCATGGTATCTTTCATGGTATTAAAACGGATTCGGACTGTTGCGTACAGTGTTGAACTTTATCATCAACAAATAACTGGTGTGCCCTACAATGAGGTATCCCTTGAAAAAGTTAACCAATCATTTGCGGATCAGTATGGAGTTCAATGAGTACACTCTCAGATCCTTGGTCCATTGAAGTCAGGGTCTAAAAGATAGCAATAAAGTGGAATGAGATCCGTGCTGTGGATCATATATATACTAGAAATTTTTCGTGCCTGAAGGCACGACGTACCACCGGACCTGGATATGCCTCAGACCGACTGAACCCAGGTTCCATGCGTCTCGAAAGCAAGTCCAACCATAAAATGGATTCCACCAAAAAAAAATCCAATTGATTGCCAAATGATATAATTCCATTTATTCATTTATTCTTAACAAAATTGAATCATGAAATCTTTCACCCAATTTGCTCATCTCATCTTCTTATCTTGGTCCCATCTCATGATCAATGAAGTAGTGTTTTTTTTTTTTTTTAAATGAAGAAGGGATGGCAATACCTGTAAGTAACTCAAACTTGCTGACCCTTTTTGCTTTTGATGGGGATGGCAAAAACTTATAAATTTCTCTAACTTTTAGCCCCTTTTCTTTTAAATGAAAAGGGGATGGCAATACCTGTAAATAACTTTAACTTGCTGCCCCCTTTTGCATTCCCCTCTTAAATCCAAGGGTCCAAAATATCCCTTGGATTTATGTATATAAATCCAAGGACTCAAAATGTCATAGGATTCAAAGTCTGCTCTCCCATATTATATAGAAATATATATATAGAGAATATATACGAGGCCAGCTCCCCTAAGCTCAAGCTTAGGATAAGATAAGCTCAAGTGTGTGGTGGGGCCCACTTGGGGACTCACATGGGGATGGGGGTGGGGTCATTTCAAGGACTCCCTATGATCTTCCTTCCTACAAAAAATCAGCCCCAACCGTAATTTCTATCATCTCCATATAGGCAAAAGAGTTTAATGGTCAACAATCCATTCGGATTGATATATAGTCAATCCAACGGTCCAGCAAATTCGGATCTTACCGAAAGTTGGTGGACATGTGCAATTTAAGGGGGTCATGCGTTTGGTCCATTTGGATGGACCAAAGGTGGGCCCCACAAGTACGAGCTTACAAAATTTTCTCCCTAAGCTCGAGCTTAGGGGAGCGTTGGCCAATATATATATATAGAAAGCGAATGGATTACATGCTAATTTTCTGATTGGACTTATGTATGCACGGCTTTCATTTTATTTACATAGGGTCCATTCAGACTAAGTGTACTCATCGAACCCGGTACTGCCTTGACATGGCAGTCAAACTTCCATTGCAATCAGACTAACGTATACTCTTTAGATTCATTAATGCTTCAAAAGAAATAAAATTTTAGCTTAATTTTTTTATACACCTTGATCAATCCGATTAATGTAATTAAGAGTGGCAAAATGTGACTGGTCAATAAAACCAAACCCATCTTTAAGGGTTGGGTTAGAGTCAACCAGGGGGTTTCAACCTTCATTACTGTATATGGGTCAAACACGGGTTAGGAAAACCTGATCCATATTTCAAGGGTAGAGTTTTTTTTTTTTTTTTTTTAAGATTTATATTATAACCAAAAGGAAAACAAACAACAACAACAACAACAACAACAATAATAATAATAAAACCACATCAAAGCATCACATCAAGGGACCGACTCAACCAACTGGTCTGGGTAAGAGTTTGACCACTCAGCATCGCAATTAAAAAGATTGGCGTGCCGCCTCATTTAGCCTTCTAGGAATGTGACAAATAGAGATTATATCAAATCCTTGGCGCTTGACTAAATAAGTGCAGCGATTGAGATTAGTGCCCAATCTTTGCAACCATTAATTGCTTGGATTGCCTCCATCACATCACACAAAACTTGGACTCTTCTTATGGCCAAACCTTTGGCTCTATTCAAAGCAATGGGATCGCCCCGTCTCGGCCTCTAATTTTGATGATATACACCCCTCTCCTCTGACTCGTCTTGCACATATGATAAATCTATTAAAGCATAAGATGTACCTAAAAGAAACTTTATCATCCGATCTTCTAAATGTAGCACCGAAAAAAATCGAAACTACATCTTTTCTAATAATCGTACTAAGGCTTATTGTCTTTCCATTAAATCTTTCCTTTACTTTCCTCGTATTAGGAAAGGATAACAACATCAAATCCTTAACTTGATCGAGAGATTTAAAGGGGTTCAATTTGACACCCAAGACATTTTTGGCCTTCCAAATGGCCCACCAAATAGCAAGTGCCCACGCTTTAGAAAGATTGTCATGGACGGGGATTTTATGAGCCAAAAGGCCGAAGTGTGATTTAAACCAAATTGCTCTTGCATGATTATAGTGGAAAATGGTATGTTCAACCGACTCTTCCGAACAATCATAGATTGGTCAAGAAGCATTACAATTCTTTTAATTTGGAGCTAAGGAAGGGTCTTACCAGAATAGCTTGTTTAAGACATTTCTCAAGGGTGGAGTTAGAGTCAACTAGCATAACTCGCTCGCATAATCCAGTTTGATCTTCAACTAGCACAACCCGCATAATCCAAGTCTCCTTAAGTGAAGTAGCCGGGGGGGGGGGCGGGTTTGCATCATTATTATGGGGGGGGGGGGCGGGTTTGCATCATTATTATGGTTCCCTCAATCACTAGGGTGCGCAATTGTTTCTTACTTATCTCTTGCCTTTTAAAGAAAACCATTTCCTCTCACTCCTAAGGTCATGTTTAGTAACCAAATCTTTAGGAAAAAGATTTTCGGTTTCCCTAAAGTTTTGGTAAACCCATGTTTGGCAATTATAAACTCTTGAGGATTTGGACAAATGAAGATAATCTTCATTTGTTAGGATTTTCAGATTTGACCAACCCCTATAAGATTTGAAAATCCTCACTTAAGTGGATTTGCACACCGAACTCTATTTTTCTCAACTATATGCATCTATATACACCAATATCAATGTGAAATCCTCAACTATATAAATCCTCAGTGATAAATCCTTGTTTAAGTGGTAGTGAGAAATCATTAGATCTATGGATTCCTTGCTTGTTATCAAACATGCTCTAAAGGTGGGACCCGTGTTCACAATCTGAAAGAAGGCTACCCTACTTTGTCAATCTTAAAGATGGGCCACATGGTCGCAATCACAAAAGATGGGCCCATATTATAATTTCTATAATGGTGGGACCACGTTATAAGTATTGAGTTCATGAATTTACATATTTACGCATCATTTTATGATGAATTAGCGGTTTAATTAGGTGAATTGCATCATTATGAGAATTAAAGACCTTTGTCACGGGATCTACTTTCAAGCACACATAGTCATCTTGGGCCCTGCGATCTACTTTCAAGCACACATAGTCATCTTGGGCCCTGCATTGCTAAATTGAAGCTTGAAAAGAAGTAAATTGAATAATTCACCAAGTAGACCCCACACACACAAAAATCAATCAAAGGGGATTTCACTCATCATGTCAGTTGAAGAGTCCTAACTACAGTAGAAGACTTCTCATAGGGCCCACTGTTCAAGCAGATGAAATGTTGCACATGGCAGGGTCCACAGTAGTTGCAGATTTAAAATTATTAATGGATAATTCAAAGAGTACAATTTTGATTGAAATAAAAGAAGAAGAGTACATCTGATCTCCTTTCGAAAATGAAAGTTGTGTAGAGATAGAGTCCATTGCAAATCAAATTTCAAAAGTTAATCCCATTTTTTATGAGGATAACTCATCTTCAAATAGTTATAACTTTCAATTCGACCGTCGGATCGATGAAATTTACCTACTGTTGGAAAGCTTATTCAGAGTAGATATTCGTGGAGCCCAAGAATTTGCAAATCAGAGCTAAATTGACAAAGTTATGGGCCCAGAGATTTTCATGTTCATTTTTAGATAGGATTGCAATTAAATCCACTCCTTGATAATCCATTGCTGCACATCCCTTGTGGGACCTCATCTGAAGATCAGCTAAGCCATCCAGTGGCTTCTAGAAGCTTCCACCTCATTCAAATTAAAAAAAAAAGGATAAGAGATATACCTTATAAAAAAAGATAAACCAAATCTGCATAGAAGGTGTACAGGTTCAATGTATCTGTAATCCGGAGTTATAAAAAGGAACCAAAATGAAGCATACTAAAAAACCCTCCCTTGGATGTTCTCTCTCCTCTCTCATTCACTTTTCCCCTTTTCCATTAGATTTTTTATGTTTACTAGTGCTTCGGGGCCCACGCCCAACACGGGCCTTTAATTAATAATTAAATTCAAATAGGACTCATTTGAAAGAAATGAAGATCTCTCTAATAAAGAACAAAGAAAAATAATAATTGTCACATTGATTTTTGTACATTCAAATTGACCCATTCCTTAATCCCTATTTTTAGTAACCAAACATCCAAGCCAGCCCACATGAAGTGGGCATCTTGTTATTAAAAAAAAAAAGAAATAACCCACAAGGAGTGGGCATTTTGTTTGAAAAGATAAATGCAATTTCTACTTGGTCTCGTTGAAAAAAAACCATGAATTATTCTTATTCATGACCCAAGCATATGAAGGCTACATTCTATTTTGCAATGAAAATTGGTAAAATACAATCCTAATTCCCTAGGCTAGACGTCTTGGATTGTGGTGGAACTCGATTGACCTCTTATTTTACCTTGAGTTTTTTTATTGATCGTCAGTAGGAAATGATGGGGTAAAGGGTGTTTTGAGATTGCAAACGGGCAAACCCATATTTCCTTTTGTCTTGGATCAGACACCCAATATTTATTTCATGCTTATTATATATATCTAATATATTATTATTATTTAATATATGTTATTATAGGGCCTGGGCTCATCATGGACGTTATGATCAAAACAGTCCTGATCGGATCACGGGTCACCTAATTAGTTTTTTTTTTATAAACATTTGCATAAAAGAGTCGGTTGGTGTAGTGGTGGAGATGTTGTTGAAAATGCCAAAGGTTGTGGGTTTGAATTTTCTAAGCCATCTTTTTTTATGGTAAGGGGTAATAGACAGAGTTATACGGGTTAGGTTGAGCCTAACCTGACCTGTCCCACATTTAATGCAGGTTATGCGGGATCAAAACTGTTTTAAAATTTGGTCGGTCATAGGCCAGGGTACAGAAGGTGGGCCCCAACTCTAACCCAACCCAAATTGGCCCGACCCGCCCTATATTTATCAAAGGGATTCGGTTCATTTTAAAATTGGAGAAATTATGTGAATGTATAAATTAACTACACTTGGTTTAAAAATGCAATTGTGATCATGTTATCTATTTCATGCATATCATATATATCCTATTATTTAATATATATATATATATGTTATTATTGGGCCCGGGCTCAGCATGATGTTATGATCAAAACAGTCCTAATCGGATCACGGGTGGGCCACACAAACAAGGCTTCTCCCATGTAATACGTTATTTCTCCCCATGTAATGAATGGGTGAGTTCTGTTGTTCAGAGTGTTGTACGGGCAAAATATAAGGGATTTGTTTATGGCACGATTGTAACTGGACTTGGGTTCAATTGTAAGAATTAGGCCAATCATCAAAAGCCAATGCATTAGAGCACTAAGTAGTTCCCAATTTTAACTCAATACTCCTCCCCATTATCAAGGCCACACAGAAAATTATGTCTCCACTCAACCTAGCTTCACACGGGCTATCATAATTAACCGCCAACTGGTAAATTGATAATCCAAGCAAGGATTAAAGCATCCCATTGCACAGACAGCGTCAAACGGGTGAAGACCATTAAAAATCAAAATTAATTAAAAGAAAAAGAATAAAAATCCCAGAAAATGAGGGATAAGTAGATTAAAAAAAGAAAATGGCAATTTCTACATGGTCTCATTGAAAAAAAAAAAATGAACAATCCCAATAAATGCACATCCACCTTTTTTTTTTTTGGGATGAACAGTGGAGATCCTAATCCGATGGGCCCCGCTTGTTTAGGTTCCAAAGGAAGTGGACCGGTAATGGCAGAAGAAACTTTTAGGGCCCATCCTATTTTTTGGCTCATACACAACTGTACGAAAATATGTGCATGGCTATTATATAGGAAAATTTTAGAATTCAGATTTTCACATCCCTAATAGTAAATGACATACTAATAGGAGACCTATTCATAATCTAATGCTAGCCTAATATATCTCAAAATCCGATATAATCTATCAACGTAACTCATGATTTTCATATCTCAACCTTCTTTATAATATTATTATCTATTAAATAGAATGTGAGTTTGCCTTCTATAACAGACTTTTTTTTTCCTTCTATTCCTTGCTAAGAGTCCTACGTATATGATCAATTCAAACTGTTTATTCTTGGGAGTCCCACTGGATACTTGTTGGTAATAGTGCTCTTATGGAGAGATTTTAGGATACTTGTTGTTGGTAATAGGCATCTCATTGAAAGATTTTAGGATAATTCAAAGGAAGTAATTTCCTTGCAGAACACCATTGTTTAGATTTGTCTTGAGATATTTTAATTGATGAGATTAGATTAGAAGGGCAGTTTTGGAATCAAGCAGTGCAAAAAGTCCGAGGATGCGCCACGTGTCCTCCTCCCACGAGCCTCCCTCCGCCACGTGTCCTCTCCCGCGAAAAACCTGCTGCTTTAATATATATAACTAGCGCTTCGGGGCCCGCGCCCAACGCGGGCCTTGTTTAATAATTAAATTCAAATAGGACTCATTTGAAAGAAATGAAGATCTCTCTAATAAAGAACAAAGAAAAATAATAATTGCCACATTGATTTTTGTACATTCAAATTGACCCATTCCTTAATCCCTATTTTTAGTAACCAAAAATCCAAGCCAGCCCACATGAAGTGGGCATCTTGTTAATTCATGATGGGAAGATCCAATTTAAGTTAAAAGTAAACACCAAACTACATTTAATGCAATTATATAGAAAATTCAAGATTGGTCACCATCTTTTGGAGAACCCCATATACATTTTGCTTTCCCATTCGTGGGGCGTGGATATTTGAGAGAGAGAGAGAGAGAGAGAGAGGTTAGTTGAAAGTAAATTAAAATATAAATAGGAAGTAGTTGTTCATCAAAAGCATATGAGAGGCATGATTATTTTTATAAAGGCAAATCTTTTTAAAGAATCTTATATATAAATTTAAATCAATCGTAAAAAAAGAAACAAATAAAATCATGTTCAAGTCAAACTTACCGTGTTTTTTATCCAGAATTCTTATTACTTCATTAAAATATTCTCTACTCTATTAATTTAAAGACATAAAAAAAATTATGGGGTCCACCTCTATCAATTACAGGATTGAATGTAAAAAATAAACAAAAAAAATATATATATATAAATCTAAATAAACCGGCCTCGTCATCAAAATATAATAAAAATAGAACTACATGACCAAAATAAATAAAATGTAAAAAAAAACATAAATCTAAATAAATTGACTTCTTCATCAAAATATAATAATATAAATAGAACTACATGAAAAAAAAATATTAATAAAAAAGGAGTGAATGTAAAAAACAAACAGAAGAAATAAAAACAAAATCTAAATCTAAATAAACCGGCATCGTCATCAAAACCCCTCTGCCACGTGTCGCTCCCCCACGAAAAACCTGAGGGCCCACGCCCAACACGGGCCTTGTTTAAAGAGTTATTAAAATTATAAATAGTATTAGTCTTTAAAAGCAATTATCTTAATGATTAAATAACCAAAATGAACATTATTTTGTAGTTGGATAATGGAAAAGGTGTAGGATATTTATGAAGAATGAAACATATAAAAGTATTATGGTATTAAAACACGAATTCACTTGCTTCTTTAATATATATAATTGATGCCTGATTGTGGACGTTCTACCATGAGGCCTACAATGCAAATCATGTTTATTATTATTTTGCCATTAATTAGCACATCTCTACTTATCATGCTGTTATTTGTGGACCCGGGCTAAGCACCTGCTTGTGATGCTAAGAGGACTACAATTTTTGCAGACTGTAAGTACTTATTCATGAATTAAATTGCAGTGGTGGGAGATTAATAATTAGTGATATGCCAATAATTCATTATTGGGTGGGGCATCTTCATTCTATTCCAATAGAATACTGTTAAAAAAAAATTGCAATTTCACATTAAAACATTTACTAAAAAAAATACAAAAGAAAAGAAGTACAATAACAAAAAAAAAAAGAAGATTAAATTCCTTTGAGTGTGGGTTAGATAAGGAAGTAAATCCCTTTGAGTGGAAGATGATTTTTAAAAAGGGTCTCATGGAGATATTTTAGGAGGGATTTAATGGGAAATAAAAGGAGGGAAGGGCAATTTCGACATAACAGAAGAAAATAAATTAAAAATGGAAAACAGTTGATTTTAGTTTATTTTAAAAATTGCTTGGACCACCATATCCTATGTTTTTAGTTTATTTTAAAAATTGCTTGGACCACCATATCCTATGTTTTCCTATATTCATATCCATCATGCAACGATGGTTGTTTCTTCATAATTATGGAGTCTAAAGACCATGTGCAATGATTATTATCTCTCTTTTTTATTATTTTTCTATTTTTCCAAAGAGAAGAAGATCACTCTAATCAAAAGGACAAATCCCATCCATTGGATGGGTTCATGGCCAATCCAAACAATATCCCGTCCCCACAATATTCGTACACCATATAAATTGGCGAGAGTGGGACCACCATGTAACTGACCAATCCATACAAAGTTCATCGCCATAATAATCGTATTTTGCAAATCCTGTTATTAGTGCCAAAGTTTCACGGATTTTTCAATTTAATGGATGGGTGGGCCCGTTTGGATCTGGATATTCCAATTTTGTTTTATATCCAAGCACGGGACCATTTCGGATTTCACAGATGGGTGAGCCCCACTGATTTATTTATTTATTTTCTCAGTTTCATTGGTCATTCTTTCTTGTTTTTTTATTCCTCACCCTTACATGACCCCACACGACCCCACACACATAATCAATATTGAAAACATAAGGTGCTTGGAATCATGGGGATTGTCTTGAGAATGCAAATTTGAATTTGAACTTTTTAATTGGATTGATTGGGCTCCATGGGAATGAGAGAACCAATGAAGTTAACCTTTGGTAATTGGATCTTAAAGATAAGATTATGATGAAGCTATTTGTTTAGTAACCAATCCGAATTTAATCTTCAGCCCAACACAAAATAATGAATGCCCTTCCACGGCCCTGGTGCTGGAACAAATTCATATCAGCATGCCCAAGTTGCCTAATGAGAGAGCCCTGCCATCCGACATGTGCCATACCATGATCTTCTTTGATCTACCATGATTGTGCCATGATTACAGGGACGGATTGCATTGAGAAATGTTAGAAAAGTTAAAATGAATGAAAAAAGGATAAAACGTTAACAATCAAGAAAAAAAACTGCAATCTAATTGCATTCGAACCAAGCTGAAGCATAATTTAAAAATAAATAAGTAGAACACTTTAATAATATAAATATATAGAAAAGAATGTAACAGTAGAACTGTCTTCATGAAGGAAAATGACAACAACAACACAGCCTGTAGTCCAATATTAAATGAGATTCATCATGCTTCATTTTGTAAGATTTTGTAGGATAAAGGAAGAGAGAATATATACCATAATAGAAAGCTCCTATGCGTACAGGGGAATCAGGCATTGATCATTCTTGCTTAAACACAAAGCCTTTTTAACAGATTTTAAATAAGAATACCAATATATGATTCAAGACCTATATCTATTTCATATTTTCATCAATATCTTACAGAAGAAAGAAGGAAAAAAAAAAAACATTACAGAAGAAGAACCCATGGCACAAATAACTACCAACAGACATATACACATTAATTACTGCATTGGTATATAGATATAAACCGTATGAATTAAAGTTTATGTGGTCTATAGATATAAACCGTATGTACGATAATTGGTGGGCTGCATTGTCCTCGCATTCCACTCATGCCCCTACAATTAAACAAATACAAACCAAAAACCTGTATTAGCTAGAGAGAGAGGAGATAGTCATTAGCAATTCTATCATCGTTGACGTGCCAGATGGTGTACTTGTCTATGTGTCTATAAAATAAATAATACTCACTTCATCATGAATAGACCAACGTCCAATACCGGCTTAAATCATGTTAAATCGGATCCTATGAAGGATCATAATTATCAATTGAAAATATGACTGATGTAGAAAAGAAGAAAAAAAGTCAGATTGCATGACAACATGATGCAAGGAGACATGATTTGAATAGGCAAATCAATGTGGCTGAAATGTGTCGTGATCATGATAAATAAAAATAAATTTTTATTTGAAGATGTAAGAAAAATAAATAAAAATTATGGAGAAAATACCTTTAACTTTGTGACTTTGTTTTCTTCTTGAATCGAGATGAGGATTTGCAAATTGGAATACATGGGAACCTTCCTGTTGGTGGGAAAGGTCCCACCTTCCTTCCATTGTGTGGGCACAAACCTGACCTTGTATCAAGGTTGCCATTTTTCAGCATCACCACCCAAAAGTGCCATGGATTTGGGGTGTCTTCAACTTCACAGAATGAACCCAAATACTGCTCTTTCTCTGCTGCATATATAGAGGTCTGGGTTATTAGAAGCAACAGGGCTCAAACCTGGGAATGGTTTTCCCACTCCTAGTCTATTCTCAGCTTCTGTTATTTATGCACCAATGAATAATCTGCCCAAAAGAAAATGGAAATCATAAGAACACAAGAAATGCAGTAGAGAAACCAGGCAATGAAATAAACAAAAAGATTATCAAAATACAACCCTTCCCACAGGATTTAGAAAATGGCAGTTCAGAGATTAAGGGTAAAAAAAAGAAAAAAAATGGAGAAGAAGAAGAAAGAAACAGAACCCATGTTAGCTTTTGTTATTTGGATTGATTTGGGCTAACTTGATCAATCAAAGCAGTCGGCTGATCTTGGACTACCCATCTGAACCAACTTCATTGCAGAAATTCCTGGGGCAGTTGCTGCATGCGATGCAACAGTGGCTTCAGGCAGTGCAGGGGCTAGCCGGTAAAAGAAAGAGGTAGCAGGGAGATGGCCGGCCGCTGTGCAGGGAGAGAAGAGTGACTGCTGCAGCAGAGAGAGTGGCCGCCAGTTCTGTGTTGAGTGAGGAGGTGCAGGGTGAGCGTGGGAGGAAGAAGAAGATGGTGAAGGAGAGAAGATGATGCAGGAGCAGGCGCAGGTGGAAGTGCAGGTGGGTGCAGGGAAGAAGGAAAAGAAGAAGAGTGGGTGAAGGTGGGTGCAGGGAAGAAGGAAAAGAAGAAGAAGGTGGGTGCAGGTGGGTGTAGGGAAGAAGAAGAGAATATGATGCAGGGGTAGTGCGAGGTGGAAGTGCAGGTAGGTGCAGGCGCAGGTGGAAGTGCATGTGGGTGCAGGTGGTTGCAGGGAAGGAAAAGAAGTGGAGCCGAGAGGGAGAGAGGTAGATGGGGAGCGTGTGATGGTTGCTGCGGAGTGCTATGTGCGCTGGTGAGATGGGGTAGGGAGAAGAGAGAGGGAGAAAGAAAAGAAGATAAGAGAGAAAACAGGGGAACGAAGGAGATGGAAGGAGAAAGAGGCTGGACAGGGCATGGGAGAGAAAGGGAGGATGGAGAGCAGAGAAAGGAGAAGAGAAAAGGAGGAAGGAAAAAGAGGGAGAATGAGGAGGAGCGGGGGTAGCAGGCTGGTTTGGTCGAGATGGAGTGGGCGATGGCAGAGAGGGAGAGAGAGAGATGGGGAGTGAAGGAGAGAGGGAACGGAGAGAGAGGGTGAAGCAGGGAGAGGAGAAGATGGCGAAGAGAGAGGGAGATGAAGAGGTTGGTGCGCAGTGGGGCGGAGAGAGTTGCAGGCGGAAGGGAAAAACAGAGATGGAAGGAGAGATAGGTTGAAGCAGTGACAGAGAGAAACAGAGGAAGGAGAAGAGAGGGAGGAGAGATAAAGGAGGGGAGATGGAGTGGGCGGTGGGAAGGCGCAGTGGGTGCATGTGGTGGGCGGAGTTGCAGGCGGAAGGGAAAAACAGAGATGGAAGGAGAGATAGGTTGAAGCAGTGACAGAGAGAAACAGAGGAAGGAGAAGAGGGGGGAGAGATAAAGGAGAGAGGGGAGATGGAGTGGGCGGTGGCAGAGAGGGAGATGGGGAGTGAAGGCGCAGTGGGTGCATGTGGTGGGCGGTGGCAGAGAGGGAGATGGGGAGTGAAGGCGCAGTGGGTGCATGTGGCAGGGGTGCAGGGAAGAAGGAAAAGTGCATGGGAGGAAGAAGAAGATGGAGAAGAAGAGAAGATGATGCAAGTGCAGTTTGTATGGTGGGTGCAGTTGGAAGTGCAGGGAAGGGGGGAAGAAAGAAGAAGATGGAGAAAAATGGAAGAAAAGAGAAGAGAGCAGAAAAGATGTGTGTGTGTGTGTGTGTGCAGGTGGGGTGTGCAGGAAGGTGTGCAGTGAAGGAGGAGGAGGAGGGAGAGAAAAAAGAGAAAGAAAGAGGACTAAAGGAATAGATGGTGAGGCCGAAGGGATGTGCAGGGGGTTGCATGGATTGCAGGAAGGAGGGAGAAAAGAAAGGAGAGAAGGAAGAGAGAGATAGTGTGTGCAGAGAGAGTGCTCCATCTCATCCTTACGCCGGGCAACATACTGATGCAGCGTGCAGGGGAGGAGAAGAGAAGGAAAAAAGAAAGAAAGAGAATGGAAGATGATGGATGGGGATAACGGACAGTTTAAATCGTGGGCAAGGATAAAGATTGATTGATTAAAGGAAATTTTAAAATTGATTGGGAGGAATTTTAGGGGAGTTGGAGAGAGATTAGGGAGAATGAGAGATTTTAGTGATTGGATTGCATAGGGATTTAAATTTAAAAAAAAAATTAAAAAAGGAGGGAAGGGCAATTGGGGAAGTGGTTGCGCAAAAAGCACGAGGGCGCGCCACTTGTCCTCCTCTCGGGCAGCCTCCCCCACCACGTGTCGCTCCCCTAAGAAAAAACCTGCTGCTTTACGATATATAATAATTTTGGTAGCTTTGGGCCATGTCCAAGGACTTATTTTGAAAGATAATTTTTGTGAAGGAAAAGTTGCAAAGATACAATTTTTAATGACAAATCAAGAATTATTCTTTGAAAAGGCAGGCTAATTCTCTTGATTAGAGTGATTGATGAAGATAAGTAACTTCTTTTTATTTTTTTAGTAATTCTAATTTATGTTCCATGATTTTGTGCTTAATTATTAATAGGCTTGTCTTCGTGCCCTAGGCAAATCTTCATTTTTTATTTCTAAAAATAAAAACTAATTTTTGACTATTCATGCTTAGGTGTGATAGGCCATGCTTAGGACTTAGATCTTTTGATGGTTTTTACTTACTTTTGATGGGTAGTGCTTAAATTTTTTATTCTTTTATGAGATTAAGGAAGTCTTGAGTTTTGAATTTTTATTATTAAAAAGGGATTTTAAAGTTAGATTTTCCAAATTAAAAACATTGATCTGTCTTTGATTTGAAGTAAAAAATTGAAACAAGTTAGGGTTACTTGATAAATAATTTATGGATGCTTATAGGATTCCTATGCTCTAATCACTTTTATTAATTGGTAGATTTCATATTTCTAAATTAGTTGCTCGTTTCTATTTCTAAACACTCAAAACTTTTCTTAATTGTTAGTTAATTAGTTTTCTTAATCTAAAAGTTTTTTTTATTAGCTCCCTATGGGTTCAACCCGTTCTCGCCACTATCTCATCTAGGTAGCCGTGCACTTGCGATATTTAATTTTATGATTGATAAAGATCACATCAATAAGGACTCATGTTCTAATTTCTAAAGATGGGCACCGCGTTCTAATTTCTAAAGGTGGGTCCCGTGTCAACAATAACAGAAAAGGTAGCCCCACTTTATAATTCTTAAAGGTGAGTCATATGGTCACAATCGCAAAAAGTGGAACCGGACCTCAGTGTAAATCTTATGAATGCAGGCCCACATTGCGAATCCTATGAATGTGGCCCCATATTATAATTTCTAAAGGTGGGTATCACATTGTGATTTTTAAAGATAGGCCCCGTGTTCACAATCAATAAAAAAGATGGCCCCACATTATGATCCATATAAAGGTGGGCCCACATTGTAAATCCTATGAATGTGGGCCATATATTTTAATTTCTAAAGGTGTGTAGATGTTGTAATTTCTAATGGTGGGTTCCATATTTACATTCACAAAAAAGTGGCCTCGCATTATAATCCCTAGCTATAAGGGTTGGTCCACATTGTAAATCCTATGAATATGGGTCTCATGTTCTTATTTTTAAAGGTGGGTAGCACATTGTGATTTCTATAGGTGGGTCCCAGGTACGACAATAATAGAGTGCTGCAAATAATAAAAGGTGGGTCCAACATTGTAAATCATATGAATATCTTATTTTCGTTACGGGGAACAAGACTTTTATAATGTTACCAATTAAGTTCTGTACATCATATTCTCAACATAGTAATTTAATATAATGTTATCAAAAAAAGTTCTACAGAGTATAGTCTCGGTACAACCCGATCTTAGCACAGTGTAATCTTAGCACAAAATTGAGAACAACATGAGAACAATGCCAAACGGGCCCTAGTTATCAAAGAAAAGGGTTGTTTGTGTTGGGGTCATTCCCGTTTACTCATTCACAAGAAGAGTACTTATCTACATAGGGGTCGAACCCTAGCCTAAACCCTAATGAATGCCATTAAAATGTATTATATGTCCCCAAAACCTTACTTCAAGTTAAAGAGTTAGCCCCACCGCATGTTTGACCAGAGGATGAGTAACATGATTATCACAATCTTATGCTATTAATTATATTGTTCATTAATTAGCCAGTCTTATGATGGGTCCAAATCTTATTGGAGTTAAATCCTGGGACATTTCATACATGGTGAGTAGTTCGTTTAGAGTACTTCTTCGATTCAAATAAGTGGGCCCCATTGTCGAGGCCACTCCTTTAAAATTCTCTTTTTAGTCAGACTTTTAGAGGATTACACACATATACATATTATATATATTAAAGCAAAGGGGGAGGTGGGCTGTAGGGGTGCCACCTCATCCCTAAAAAGTCTCTCCTTTCAAAAAAATATGCTAAAAAAACCCACATTATTTTAAGGTGCCATCTCACTTTGGGCTACTCTTTCTCTCCTAAAACCTCTCTCATAAGAGATTTTTATGAATTTTTGAATTTGAGTCTTATTTCTTGCCATTATCCAAACTTTTCTTTATATCTTCAATCATCAATGGGTCCCACGTTAAATATATTTTATGGGCCCTACCGATGAATGAAATCCAAGTTGTTGCTCATTTACCTTCCTTTCAATTTTTTTCCTCAAATGGATGGTTCCAGTAGTGGGCACCAGTTCGTATTAAATATATTTCAAGATTGGACTCCCATATTGAATGAAATCCCAACGGCCTTCTCTTAACCCTTTTTTTTCTAAGAATGGGCCCCACTGATGGAGGGAGGCAAGGCTGTTGGCCATTGTCTGGTTTCTTAATGGATGCAAATCAATTAATGGGCCCCGCACATTTAACTTATTTCTATAGTGGGACCCACTTATGGATTAATATAGCTCATTTACTTTCCTTTCAATTTTTTTCCCCAAATAGATGGTTCCTGTAGTGAGCACCAGTTCGTATTAAATATATTTCAAGATTGGACTCCAGTATTGTATGAAATCTCAATGGCCTTCTCTTAACCCCTTTTTTCCAAGAATGGGCCCCACTGATGGAGGGAGGCAAGCCTCGTTGTCTGGTTTCTTAATGGATGCAAATCAATTAGTGGGCCCCGCACCTTTAAATTATTTCTGCAGTGGGACCCACTCATGGATTATGCATAGATATTAGTTTTCTAGGTCAATATGTATCCGTAGTGGGTAATCAGACTGGGTTGGTATCATACACAAGCTTAATTTCTTTGATAATTGTTAGGATGTCATTTGTGTACACATGAATTAGAACTATTAGAAACATACTATGATGACTCATATCTATATCCACGTACACTCATCCCATGCAATGTACATCTTTTATGTTTTTTTTCTTCTCTCACACTTGTTCGCCCCCCCCTCTCTTTCAATTTTTTTTCTTATACTATCAATCAACTGTGGGGGCCAATTGTTCCATCACCATAAATCCAGATGTGGTGTGTGGCCCATTGAGGATGAAATTATTTGATTTCCATTTTTTTTCTTCCTATCTTCCCTTTTTTCTTCTTTGGATGCAGAGACATCAGTAGGTCTCACACGTTAAAAACATTTCAAGGGTAGCCCCCACTGATGGATCAAACACGTTAATCTTTTTATCCCTTTCTTTTGGTTCTTTTTAGTAGATGTAGATCCATCTGATTTGTTTTCTTTTCGTATATTTTCAATCATCAATGGTATAATATACCCATAAATGAGATGGTCATAATGGTCAATGCCTTTAAATTCAAGGGGTCATCGTGTTATGTAAACTTACTTTATTTTATATTTATTTTCATACATAAAAACTTTTTTATTATTCAAAGATAATAAAAAAATCTTATTTTATATTTATTTTATCTTAACAATATTTCAAAAGAATTCTTTAATTTTAATATATTTTGATTTTTTGCCCGGGCTTAGCACGGGCGTTTGTTGCTAGTATATATATATATATGGGGAACATTCATATGCATCTTTCCCTCACCATAGGGTGAGGGAAACTTCCTTTTTTTTGAAATTTCCAAATACAAAATGTACTTTTCAAGTACGTAGAGTGAGGTACAAAATGCACTTTTCATGTACAAAACGGGGAGTGTCCCCCATCCTATCGTGAGGGAAAGATGCATATGAACATTCCCCTATATATATGAGGATGGCTCCCCTAAGCTGAGCATAAGCTCAAACGTGCGAACCAACGTGTGCTTTAAGTGGCTCACAGCAAAAACTTTCGATGGCCCTGCCATTTCTATTTCATTTCCCCCCTCCTTTCAATTGAAAAGCCCTAATCAAAGTAGGTAAAGCTCCTCTGCCTTCGTCTCTCCCTCTCTAGGCGATCAAAAGTTTTCCTCTTCTGCCTTGGCCTCCACCTCTCTCCACAGCTAGCAAGCTCTTTCCACGTCCGGGCCAGCACATCCTCCATCTCTACAGGTGATCGAAAGTTTTTACTATGCTGCCTTGGTCTCCATCTCTCTGCACAGCCAACCGGTTTTCTCCACATCCGTCGATCAGCCACGTCCAGGCCAGCACATCCTCCATCTCTCCGGCGATCGACTGCTAGCCTGGTAAGCGCGTTACCTTTCAAATCTGTTTTTTTGTGCTTTCCATTTCACCCATTTCATTTGAAATCTCTGTAGTTTTTTTTTTCTTTTTTGAAATCTGCTTTCATCTCACCCATTTCCTTTCAAATATGTGTTTTTCCATTTCATTTCATTTCACCCATTTGATATGAAATATGTGTTGCCATTCTTCCCCATTTCCTTTTAAATATGTGTTTTATTTATTTATTTATCTCATCTCACCCATTTCCTTTCAAATATGTATTTTTCCATTTCATTTCATTTCACCCATATGATATTGAAATCTGTGTTGCCATTCTTCCCTCTCAATTTTTTTTTCCCATTTCACCCATTTCTTCCCTCTCAATTTTTTTCCCATTTCACCCATTTCATTTGAAATCTGTGTTTTTTTTTTTTTTTGAAATCTGATTTCATCTCACCCATTTCCTTTCAAATCTATGTTTTTTCCCATTTCATTTCATCTCACCCTAATGATATTGAAATCTGTGCTCTTTTTTTCTTTTAAATCTGATTTCATCTCACCCATTTCCTTTTAAATATGTGTTTTTTCATTTCATTTCACCCATATGATATGAAATCTGTGTTGCCATTCTTCCCCATCAAATCTTTTTTTTTTTCATCCATTTCATTTGAAATCTTTTTTTTTTTTTGAAATCTGATTTCATCTCACCCATTTCCTTTCAAATCTGTGTTTTTCCATTTCATTTTTGTTAGGTGGTCCTGTTCTCCTGTCTTGTTCACTTAAACAATTTTTTAATATCATTTTATTGTCTTTGAAAAAACATTTAATACTCATGCTGATGCTCCAGTGATCCACTCTCCATGGACCGTAATCACATGAAAATACTAATGTTAGAAAATATCGTTGTTCCTAACTATCTATATAATATGGGAGAGCAGACTTTGAATCCTATGACATTTTGGACCCTTGGATCTATGTATATAAATCCAAGGGATATTTTGGACCCTTGGATTTAAGAGGGGAATGCAAAAGGGGGCAGCAAGTTAGAATTATTTACAGGTATTGCCATCCATTTTTCATTTCAAAGAAAATGGGCTAAAAGTTGGGGAGATTTACAAGTTTTTGCTATCCTCATCAAAAGCAAAAAGGGTCAGCAAGTTTGAGTTATTTACAGGTATTACCATCCCTTCTTCATTTAAAAAAAAAAGCACTACTTCATTGATGATGAGATGGGACCAAGATAAGAAGATGAGATGAGAAAATTGGGTGAAAGATTTCATGATTCAGTTTTGTTAAGAATAAGTGAATGAATGAAATTATATCATTTGGCAATCAATTGGGTTTTTTTTTGGTGGAATCCATTTTATTGTTGGACTTGCTTTCGAGACGCATGGAACCTAGGTTTGGTCGGTCTGAGGCATATCCAGGTCCGGTGGTGCGTCGTGCCTTCAGGCACGAGAAATTTCTATTCTATCTAATAAGGGAGCTCAGTTTTTGAATTCCTGGACTCTTTCCCCACCCTTGGATTTATGTACAAATTTCTGTACATAAATCCTAGGGCTGAGAAGAGATTCAAGATCCTATTACAAAGGACAAAAGGATATGGGAGTGCCCTTGGTTTTTTGTGCAATTACGAAACGTGCCATTATCTTTTCCAAGAAGATATTGGAGTGCCTTTGGTTTTATGTGAAATTACGAAATGTGCCATTATCTTTTCAAAACTTCCATGCAAGTAAAGATATGATTAAATACACGGCTATGATTGCAATTGAGTGATTGAACGGTGTGGAATTTGGGCCCACAACTTATTAGTTTGCCCCTTGGCATATATATGCTGTTTTTCACTGATTGTGGAATCTGGGCTAACTTGGATTGTTTTGGTTGCATATGCAAACATGGCTTGCATGCAACTGAACTAGACTGCTTATAGTAGTGGGCCACTCTGGTTTTCAATGGTGGTTAAACAATTATGGCCGGGCTTGATTTGAAGCTAATTGATCCGATGGGCCACATAGAAAATTTGGGTTAAATTTGTTAAATTATGGGCAATGTGGGTTTAGTTTTCCCCATATTTAGTTGTGCTCAGAATTTGGTGTGTCGTGCCATCAGGCACGGGCAATGACTAGTTATAGTATAAAAGGATGCAGGTGGGCAATGGATTAGGATGTGGATTAGGAATATGCAGCATACAACATGACCTGGGCAATGGGTTAGGATGTTGACAAATTCTTAAAATCTATAGACAGTACATGCTTACAGTTTGCAAATTTTTGAAGATTACTCATATCGATGAAGTTGATATAGATCAAAAGATACTCTTTTTACATCTTGTCCTCAAGTATGTGAATCACATTAAACTCAATAGATCCCAACATGTTTATATATTTTAGATTCAATTTAATTTCATTATCTTCGTCTGAGGTCTTAAGTCATGAAAACATTGGTAGGTCGGCATTGTATACATCACAAAGCTTATTAGAATGGGTTCCAAAGTGCCCATGTGGATTTGGATACATGATTTTAAAGACTTCTTGTACAGCCCATAATCCTGGACAAAGATTTTGGAAATGTCCAAATTTACACGTAAGTGTCTGTATATTCCATTTTCTTAAGTTAATAAATTTTTCAGTCCAATATTAATTTTGCATTCGCTATGATTTTTTTGGTAGGGAGAAAGAGGTTGTGGGTTGTTCATTTGGATGGATGAAGTTGCACCTGAATATACAGCGGATAGAAATATGGGAAGTGAGCAAACTGAAAGTAGAATGGAAGAAATGAAAATATCGCTTGAAGAGATAAAGCGGGAGATTAAGCATGAAATCTAAATTTTGAGAGAAAGTGTAGAAGCTCAGAATGTACAGAAATAACACCCAAATTATCGCACCTGTATATTAATGATGCTTCTTCTATTTGTTGCATATATATGGGGAGGAAAATTTGCTGTGTGAGGATAGTTATTTTACTTTTTCTTTTTTGTTTTTTTTTACATCAAGTGTTTGTAAAATTATAAGCGGGAGTAAAATTTACATGCCTCTTGGATGTTTCTTTATCTTGAAAGTGAAGAGAAGTTAATTGCATGCCTTTTGTCGTGTGTGTTTTTTTTTTTTTTTTTTTTCACTACAAGATATTGACAATGGACGGGCAAGAGAAAATGGGAACATACATACTCTCGCACGCATGACACACCATGTCCCAGACCCTCAAAAGAATTTACCATGGATCTTCACTTTTGTAGGATTTGGAAATCAATATCATGAACCCTCAAAGTCAATATGTAGGATTTGGAAATCATCAAACAGGGGCATTGACCGAGAGTACACATTTAACATATAAATAAATGGCCACAGATGGTGGGTGGACTGGCCTACTTTGTTTCCAGGCAACTCGATAGTAGTAGGACTCCTGCAAAGTTCAGATTTCAAACAAAAACTTCGCCCTCAAAATACTGTAAGCTTCACCTGCACATGCAGATGAAATTCATCAAGCCATCTATCAGGTTAGGTGGCAACAAGTAAATGGTAGATAACATAAAAGCTTCAGATCTGAACATGGCACGTATAACCAGTCCACCAACCACAGTATCAGGTTAGGTGGTAACAAGTAAATGGTAAATAACATAAAAGCTTCAGATCTGAACGTGGCACGTATAACCAGTCCACCAACCACAGTCCACAACAAGTAAACGGTAAACAACATAAAAGCTTCAGGTCACTGCCATATAATCAAATGCACACCCACAATGCACATTCAAATACATGATGTGGCACATCTACATCAGTCCACCAATCAGATTTATTGCCATATAATCAAATCCACGCAACATAAAAGCTTTAGGATAATCAATCGACCATGTAAATTCCAATCACACATTAAGTGGGAAACAACACACGATACAATGTAACCAAGTAACCAACCACTACACTGGTATGGATGTCAAATATATCACACAACACTGTCATATTTGGTCATTCTCAGTGTACACAGAACATTAAAATATTTTTACTACAAGAAAGCCACAAAGGTAAAACAAGGGGACAGAATGCAGATGAAGGGAGTATTCCCGGTCATCCATTACAACTAATGTTAACTTTCAACTTGGTTTACATTCATTCCACATTTCACATTAATTCTAATTGCATCCACAATATTCCACATTCCACATTAATTCTAATTGCATCTACAACATAGACAGTCATCCCGACACCATCCACAAAATAGACAAACTGGTCATCCACCCAATCCACATAGAGGTTTGTTGCCAGTTGCCACTGAATGCAAAAAATGAGGACTCAGATTCTTTGGATCCATATTAGCCCTGAAAACATTGTTATAACTTATAAGATAACATTGTCATAACTATTGATAGCAGTTATGAAAAATTTGGAAATTTGGTTGATTCTTGAGAATATTTTACTGTGATAAAAAGAAAGAAATGAACATTGCTAATATTAGTGACTCAGCATCCTTTTCACCATTGAGGCCCTACAAAGAATGATTGAATAATTAGTGAAATTAGTAAAACCATACAACAAAAGAGAAACTAGTGAAACCAAACAACAAAAGAGAGGAATATAAACCCAAGCCTTCCAGCCTTTAAACTACTTGACCAATCAACTTTAACACATAATCACTGCATTTCAGCATCGGAGCTTTCTAAACTTGCACAGTTATAGTCATTTGAGATACTTGGACCATCAACTAACCTGAAATCTCATGTTATAAGTACCATATTCATATGAAATTAAAAATGGGAGAATCACTAAAAAAGCATATTGGGTTATTACCTATTCAGCAACATAGGGCAATTTTGCTTATCATGCGATACACCACGCTTGTTGCAGCCACGACAAATACCTTGTTGCTTTTTCCTTCGATAATTTAAGTCTCCTCACGCGTCCTTTCGTCACAGCATGTGCTGGCTCATGATATTCGATCACATTACTGTCCACAAGTCCTTTCCCGTTATGTACGCTTGTCTCTGTTGTGTTGTTTAGCGTCATCTACCGCAATTTGATTTGCAAATCTGTATGACAATTAGCCTCAACATCGAATCCTTCTCCGGATTGACTAGCTATGTCAATAAGGCCTGCGAACATACATGACAACTGACTATGTCTAGCCAAGCAAGAGTTGACAACGGCAGTTCCAATGTCATCCACCCTATAAGCAAATATTTCTTTTCCACTTCAAAATGTAACGCTCAGGCAAATAGAAAATAGAGTTATGCCTCATGATACACATTACATGACGACAAGGGATACCTTCAAACTTGAACTTTTTACATGAGCAATATGCATGCATCTCCTCTTTTTTCCATAAAATCTGTCTATCAAAATCATTTTCATCGAAAAAATTCTTCACAACAAAGATACATTCCACATCATCCTCATTTATGAGCTTTTCGCCAAGTGACATGGTGGAGAATAACTCATCTTGAAACTTATAAAATATGTTTCTTGTGTAGACGTCGGCCATTTGCTTTTTCATTGGTGAGCACGTCTTCAATTTAGGCCTCCCATTGCTATTCTCAAAATCCTCCTTTTTTTTTTTAGGTATCTTAAACGCTTAACTCCAGCGTCAAAACACAAAATAAAATCAAGTAATGAATTTTTGTATTCCACATACTGCTTTACAAATGCATTCATGCTTTCACTCCTTTGAGTAGTTGATATGCCAACAAAGAAATTATGCTTTAAATATGCCGGAACCCACATATTACGAATCCTATATATCTGCCAACCAATCATTATCCATAAGCTTATATTCCATCATAATCTCAAACCAAGAACTCTAAAAATGAGAAAAAGTGTTAGAGTTATGAACACACTTTTTTGTCTCATCAATTAAGCCCTCGTTGTGTATTAGGACCCCTCCTCAATTCGATGGCAATTTATCCAAAATGTGCCATAGGCAATACCAATGACATGTTTTCGGCATGACATTCTCTATGGCCTTAGTCATTGCCAAATCTTGATCTGTTATAATTCCTCTTGGTGGACTAAATACCATGGCTTCAAGCCATTTGTTAAACAACCACTCAAATGACTCAGTTTTTTCATTTGGTAAGAACCTACATCCAAATAAAGTTGTCTGACCATGATGGTTGCAACCTACAAATGCAACAAAGACCAATTCATAACAGTTTGTCTTATATGTTGCATCAAATGTTACAACATCACCAAAAATTTTCTATGTCGAATGGAACGCCCCGTTTGCCCAAAAAACATGTGTTATCTTTTTATCTACATCTCGCTCAATGGTATATGTAAAACCATTGCTCATTTCTTTGTGGTTTTCAAAGAGCTGAAATAACAACTGACCATCTAGCCCCCTTTTCTTTTCTTTTTCATCCCTATGGTGATTCTTAGCATCGATATCTGTAAATCCAATTCTATCAAGTCCCCCTGATTGCGATACAAGGACTTGCATTTGCTGTTTACTTCGAACATTTGTAGAATCATATGTATTTATGATCTGTCACTTTGATTGTGGCACTTCATGATGCGACCTCAACATAAATGTCTTACTAGGAGTAGTGGGGGCATGAGAATGTTGACAAACAAAATTGGATACAACATAACCACCTAATTTAACCATTTTCACCTGCATCTCAGCCTTACAATTGGATATTGTTTCCATTTGACGCCTTTGAACTATCTCTTTATCAATCCAATGTTTCTCATCTATTTTACCCTGCTTTGAACAAACAAATCGCTTCCAAACTACCTCCCCCCATCTTCCTTACGAGTTGATTCTTTTCTAACGCTAAACCCAACAAGTTTTCCATAAGCATTGTAAAAGTTAAATGCCTCATTTAAATCCCCAAAATGCATGCCCGGTCTTGGTGTCATGTTTTCATCTACAACCGGAAAGTGCACAGATGGTGACTGCGATGATGAGGAGATCATATCCATTTGCAATCTGGACCACAAATAATTAAAATATGTGCAATGAATTTGGTTCTACAACCCTAATGAAAATATGTCCAAAGAATATTGGAAATAAGAAACCTTTCAAACATATTTCAAATGAAACCAGTGGGAAATGAGAACCCATATACAGATTTAAAAGGTAACACTTCAACAAAACTCCATGCCTTCACATCATCACATAAAGAAAGACAGGGCAAGTGGGTAGCAGTTAAGTGTCAGTCTCTTCATGAAACATGTTCTTCCCCTAAATTTTCTGTGTTAATCTTCCCCTCTTCCTCTCTTAATTTTTTATATGGTAATATAATGAAACATCTTCTTCACATCATCAGATGACATGTGAGTAGCAGTGAAAAAGCCCACATGCCAATAGCAAAAGGGGAGAATCTTTCCAATGGAATATGTAAAATAGATTTCAAATGAACGGACAAAAAAAAGGTTGCCTGGGCTGAAAAAAAAAAAGATTTCTAATCAAATGGGTGAGCCATTTAAAAAGAGCATGTCGTTTAAAATGTGGGCCTTGATATCTACATCATACTGTATCAAATCACTCTTTTTAAGAATAACCCTTGATTTTTAGTGTTTCGCAATGTCTAATCATTGCCCAAGATATCAGGCCTGTTTGTATCAACAGTAAATATTATACATTTTTAGCTTGACTTCTCTTTGGAGCGTAGACAACAATTTTCTAACTTCCATCCACATTTGATGTTACCATTTATTAGGCACAGAAGACCACAAAACTATTTAAGCAGAATATGATAACTATATCCTATGGGTGAAATGAAATGAAATGGAGAAAAACAGATTTGAAAGGAAATGAGTGAGATGAAATCAGATTTTAAAAAAAAACACAGATTTGAAAGGAAATGGGTGAGATGAAATCAGATTAAAAAGAAAAAAGAAAAACAGAATTCAAATGAAATGGGTGAAATGGAAAAAAAAACATATTTGAAAGGTAACGCACTTACCGGGCTGGCAGTCGATCACCGGAGAGATGGAGGATGTGTTGGCCCGGACGTGGCTGATCGACGGACGTGGAGAGAGCTGGCTGGCTGTGCAGAGAGCTGAAGACCAAGGCAGCACATCAAAAACTTTTGATCGCATGCAGAGATGGAGAATGTGTTGCCCAGACGTGGAGAGAGCTCCCTGGCCATGGAAAGAGCTGGAGAACAAGGCAGAAGAGGAAAACTTTTGATCGCTTGGAGAGGGAGAGACGAACGCAGAGGAGCTTTGCTTGCTTTCTATTAGGGCTTTTCAATTGAAAGGGGGAAAAATGAAAAAGAAAGGGTGGGCCGTCGAAAGTTTTTGCTGTGAGCCACTTAAAGCACACATTGGTTTCGCACGTTTGAGCTTATGCTCCCCCAAGCTTGAGCTTAGAGGAGCCATCCTATATATATATATATATATATATATAAGGGAGTTCAGTTTTTGAATCCTTGGATATTTTGGACCATTGAATTTATGTACGTATTTTTGTACATAAATCCTAAGGCTGAGAAGAGATTCAAGATCTTATTACAAAGGATAAGAGGATATGGGAGTGCCCTTGGTTTTTTGTGAAATTAAGAAATATGCCATTATCTTAGCCAAGAGGATATGGGAGTGCCCTTGGTTTTCTGTGAAATTACGAAACGTGCCATTATCTTTTCAAAACTTCCATGCAAGTAAAGATATGATTAAATACATGGCTATGATTGCAATTGAGTGATTGAACAGTGTAGAATTTGGGCCCACAACTTACCAGTTTGCCCCTTCACATATATATGCTGTTTTTCACGGATTGTGGAATCTGAGCTAACTTGGATTGTTTTGATAGCAGATGCAAACGTGACTTGCATGCAATTGAATTAGACTTCTTATAGTAGCGGGCCACTCTGATTTTCAATGGTGGTTAAACAAGGGTCCAATTGGCTGGGCTGTTTTACCTAAAAAAGAATCTGGCCGGGCTTGATTTGAAGCTGATTGATCCGATGGGATACATAGAAAATTTGGGTTAATTTTGTTAAATTATGGGCGGTGTGGATTTGGTTTTCCCCATATCTAGTTGTGCTCAAAACGTGGTGTGTCGTGCTTTCAGGCACGGGCAATGCTAGTATATATATAATAAGGGAGCTCAGTTTTTGAATTCCTCATGTTTTGGACCCTTGGATTTAAGAGGGGAATGAAAAAAAGGGCTAAAAGTTGGATAAATTTACAAGTTTTTGCCATCCCCATCAAAAGCTCATTCACATCTTGGTTTGTACGGCGCAAAAAGAGACAACAACTTTGAGTTATTTACAGGTATTGCCATCCCTTCTTCATTTAAAAGAAAAGCAAGAGTTTTTACTTTCTTATTGTTCTGCCATTGATCAAAAAGGTGTCAAAAGGTGGGCTGTAGTGGGGTTCGGTCTGCGCAATAATCACTGGGACCCAGGTTTGGTAGATTTTGATCCGTCTGTCGGATTTTAAAGTTCTATATATGGATGGAAAGCCCTTGATGAGTAGATCGCAATGAGCCAACTTTCGGTGCGATCAGGAGTCTAGAAGTGATAAGTGATTTTTCAGGTGAGCACCCCGAGGGTGCGGGACCTGCTATTATGATTTTTGATCTGCCCGTCGGATCTCGAAGTTCTATATATGGACAGAATGCCCTCAACGAACAGATTGCAATGAGCCAATTCCTAAGGCAATCAGATGTCCAGAAATAATAGGTGATCTTTGACTCGGGACCTAATCAGGACATCGTTAAATAGGGTGGACCGAATTACCCCTCATAGGGTGCCAAAATTTAGGTTAGTTGTTAGGTGGTCAAAAGAAGAGTAATTGGATTTAATTGTGCTCAGAACGTGGCGCCGTGCCTTCAGGTACAGGCAATCACTGGTATATATATGGGAGATGCTCTTGAGAGTTACTCTTACGGTACTATGAGAGTAAGGGTGGGGGCCCTCGCATCTATATCCAATACCAACAGCCTAAATGCAAGGGCCCCCGCCCTTACTCTCATAGTACCATGAGAGTTACTCTCACAGGATCATCTCCACACACATACACATATATATAAGGGCCAACTCTCCTAAGCTGAAATAACATTGGTCCCATAAATCAAAGTCGATTATTGTTGTTTTTTGTATGATGATCGTCTCCAAAATCAAGATAAGTCCAATCAGAACTGGATTTTCCAGTTCCATCATGCAAAAAACAGATATAATCAACTTTGATTTGTGGGGCCGACACTATTCCAGCTTAGGATAAGCTAAGCTTCAGGTGTGGAGAGTGCTTATATATAAAGCTGCAGCGTATGTTATCCAAAGCTGAAATTGAAGCTACCTCAGGAGCTCGCAGTGCGGATCTCGCGTCTGAGAGAGAGGAAGGCTGTTGACAATCTCTGATCTGACAGTGTGAGAGATAGAGGTCGAGGAGGGTGTGGAGGTGGCGGACAACCGCGACAGATTTTGCGGAAGAGAGAGGACCGCAGTGGATCTCGTGTAAGAGAGAGAGAGGACGATGAGAGGGTGGAGGATGACCTTAACCTCGTGCTTCCTGGTCGTGGGGGAGAGACAGGAAATCGGGAGAAAATGCGCCGTCTTCGTTTTCAGCAAAACCCATTTTTTTCTCCATCTTGGGTTTCCCTTCAACGACTTAAGTATCTTTCGCGAAACCGTTGGATAAGCTCATAGGGTGAATGGCCCGGATGAGTCCGTAAGATGAACCGTAAGGATGGTCCTTACAGGACCGAATCCCAATATATATGGCAAATGATCTTATAGATGATATATGCCACCAATTAGGGCCCACGTTATGACCCATTCAAATGGTACACGCTCACATGGTCACTAATATGAAGGGTTTGCATTGACCCGAATGGATTGAACCGTTCGATCGAGAGTAATATTTTTTTTCTTTTGATAAAAATTCATTAAACTTGTGGGCAACAGGTGACGTTGTTAGAGCATTAATTGACTTCAAACTTGCTATATGGGATGGTTCCACTATGATCCTTTTGTAACGCCCCAGTTTCGAATACCGAGAAAATCATCAAAGTACCGAAATTGGCGCACTACTTCCCGGAAAATCCGAGAACTTCCAAGATCGTAGGTCCGCAGTGAGGTCCAGTTTTAAACTTTTTCAATGATATAATCACAATGGTTAATTTGCGGAAGGATAGAGTAAAGTGAAAGCAATAACAGAGATAGCGGAAGCATATGGTATCTCCAATAATATATCAAGTATAACGGGCTGAAGTTCAGCCTAAAAATGTCAAATGATGAAAGTAAAGGTTTATTACACATTTTTAATCTCTATCCGGATCACAACAAGAATCACTCAAAATCCCAAAATGAAAATAGACACTCAAGCCACAGGTACTAGCTTTCCATCTTCCGGCTCGACCTCTTGGTCGGCCGGTCCCCATCCGTAGTCCCCAGCTACGGGCGCTGCACCAAGCGCGAGCTCCCCGTCCTCGTACTCGGGGTCAAAACCTAAGCATCAAGAGTGGATCAGATCTAAAGATCTGGCAAGTCACATTATACAAGTAATATAGGATGCATGCATAAAAATGAGTAGAGACAGTAAAGATGTTAAAGAGAGTAATAATGATATAGATTCTAGGCAGTTGAGCAAGATAAACATTTAGAATAATAATGAATAAGATGTCTAATCTAAACAATATGGAACATTCACACGAGCTGGAATACCGTAGGATATTATGCCGCGGCCCTCCCATACTGAACACAGTCGCGGCGGGAAAAATCTCACAGTGCTGGAGATTATCTAGCCCCGCATACAACATCATCCATCATCACATCTTGAGACCGAACCCGGTATCACACCGTCCGTCTCCAACAGTGCTCATCATGATAGCCACACAACACTCTCAATAGCTCCTACCAGTGATGATCAGTCCAACTAGCTGAGCTTAGATCAACTGAGTGAATGTCTTTGCCGACTCGGGAAACAATAAATGTCTGTGTCTGTCTAGACTTTGCCTTGTGTGAATAAGGTCCTAACAAAGACCCTAAGAGGTCCAAGTACCCAATATAACCCATGGATCATAGTCTAAGTCCAAGCACAATCATTGGATCCATACCAAGGCCTACTAAATACATGGCCTGATCTACAACAGTCCAAATGGAATAACAAGTCCATGTCCAATGATATATAGTCCATTTAGATTCATAAAGAGTTATAAGTCCATATAATCCAACCTCTCCAATCTAGGGTAAACCACATCCTCACTTAGACCCAAAAAGGGCCCGCCTAGCCACAGACACGGGTAAGTGTTCACCCATTCATACCACCAGGTCACCTCTAAGTAATCCTAGGTTCAGGTCATCCATTTTCCATTTAATTAACAGGTATAAGCAATAATAAGGACAATAGAGTGACTATAACATCATAAAGGTAATAAATCTCGAGTACAAGAATCAACGGGTAATAACAACAGCCCAACCTAAGTGATTGGTTCACTTTCAGCATGTTCAGGTCCATCTCTGGTAATTCGATCTTCAAATGAAACCTAAGATGCTATGGAATTTTGTGTTTGGTGCTCCAGAAGTTATCTGCATCATTGGTAACATTTAAGGGTCGAAACGTCTTAGATTACATAACCTGGACCTTAATTAGTGGGCCCCACGAGTCATGGTTGAGCCACACCATTGACTCGTGGTTGGCTCAGTGATGGAAGTTTATTTGGATGGTTAATGGGCCCCACACATGATTACAACAAGAGAGATTAGAATTTGGGAAGTGTCACTGTACACAGTGTGCTCGGCCAACCTCCTGGCCTGGCCGGTCAGCTCGGTACACTGGGATCAGAGAAGTAAACACCCTGCAGGCAAGGCCTGATCGTCCAGAAGTTCTTGTGAGCTCGGCTAACCCCCTAGCCTAGGCAGTTGGCCGTGCACACTGAAAGTTCTGGCTAAAGGGGATGTCCCAGGTTCTAGTCTCCCTTGCTGGAAATCCTGTCTTCTCGGTCTACCTGGCTCAGAGCTCGGTCACCTAGCTCTGAGTTCGGTCACCTAGCTCTGAGTTCGGCCAACCTGTCTCTAGGTTCGGCCAACCTGACTCTGAGTTCGGCCAACCTCGCCCTGAGTTCGGCCGACCAGGCCCTGAGTTCGCCGACCTGGCTCTGGGTTCGGCCAACCTGGCCCTGAGTTCGGCCAACCAGGCCCTGAGTTCGGTCAGGCACTGAGCTTGGTCAAGCACTGAGTTCGGTAAAGCGCTGAGCTCGGTCAAAACACTGAGCTCGGTTAAAACACTGAGCTCGGCCAAACACTGAACTCGGCCAAACACTGAGCTCGGTTGAACAATGAACTCGACCAAACACTGAGCTTGGCTTAAACACTGAGCTCGGCCAAACACTGAGCTCGGCTACCCTGTCTAACTGAGCTCGGCCAACCTGTCTAACTGAGCTCGGCCAATCTGCCCGGCTGAGCTAGTCTTGGCCAACCTGGCTGAGAGTTGATCTCGGCCAACCTGGCTGAGAGCTGATCTCGGCCAACCTGGCGCAGAGACGTTCTACAACTTCCAGAATCTCCGATTTCCTTATCCCTCAATCAAAACACAATCAATCTCGCCCAAACTCGACAGAAACATCCAGAAACATGAAAAACACTCCAATATACATCCAACCATCCAAACCATGGGCCATTGATCTTCTAAATGAGATCAACTCATCCATCAATGGCCAATCATCCATGAAAACATGCTCAAAGGTGAATCTAACAGTTCTAACATGATCTAAATAAAATTACAAAGAATAAAAATAGTAAACATCCATTCTATATTAAATAATGAGGGAAAATAGAGAACCAATCCGGCAAAAAGGCAATCCCAACTCTAAGGTATTCCAAGCACACGATCAGCCCCAAAATCTCTGATCCATTGAGTTTTCTACTCCTACACCCATATCCACAAGAGGAAAGCTCTAATGAGATCTAGAGAGAGAGAGAGAAATTCCTAATGAAATGGATTAGAAGATGGTTCTTACCGTAACTAGAAGAGGGGAAAGAGATAACCGAGATGGAGAGGGAAAGAGAAATCCAAGTAAATAGGTTGCAGTAGCAGGTCGGCAGTGGCCTTCTTTTTCTTAGAACCCGTACAGAGAGAACGAGAAAAGGAGAGAGATAAGAGGGAGATGGGAAATTGGAGGGAATTGAGAGATCGTTGGAGGGAAAATAGGGAAGGAAAAGAGAAAAGAGGGGAAATGAGAGAGATGAGCAGTGGCCTTCGTTTGGAAATAGGGGGTTTGTTTATATAGGTTGGGTTTTAGGGCTAGGGACTAAAGTACCATTTTAGTTTAAAAAGGATTAGGGTTAGGGCCAAGGGCATTTTGGTCTTTGGGTGGGTTCTAGAAGATTCTTTAATGGACACCCCCTATAGTAAATACTAATTCTAAGCTAGGGCCTTTAACAAACTAACTAATTCTAGAAATAACAAATGACACCCTATTGACTCTACTAATTACACAATTAGACTAAACTAGCTAAAACCTAGGAAAATACATAACTGCCCTTAACTAAACCCCATAATTAGTATAATTAAATATAATAGGCTATTATTTAGTATTCAAATTCAAATTGAGGGCCCACAAGGGGTGGGGCCTCACATTCCTCCCTCCTTAAAAACATTTGGTCCCCAAATGTAAAAACAAAGTAAGGATGTACTTACAGTAGAAGATTGGATAGTCTCTCACCACCCGGTCTCGTAGCTCCCAAGTAGCCTCAGCTGGGGTGTGATGCTCCCACTGGACCTTCACAAACTGGATGATTCGGTTCCGAAGCACCTTATCTTTGGTGTCGATGATGGCGACTGGCTTGGCGATGTAGGATGTGTCAGGCTGAATGTCGAGCTACTAGTGGTGCAGAATGTGGGTAGGGTCCTCCATATACTTCTTCAACATCGAGACGTGGAAGACGTTGTGCACACTTGATAACTCTGCTGGCAACTGAAGTCTATAGGCGACATCTCTGATCCTGGCCTTGATCTCAAATGGTCCGACGTACCTCTGTGCTAACTTGCCATTCTCGCTGAATCCGAGGGTGCCTCGAGCTGGGGAAACCTTCAAAAAAACACGGTCTTCCTTTTGAAACTCAAGTGGTCTACGCCGGTTGTCTGCATAGCTCTTCTGCCGACTATGGCTAATCTTCATGTTCTCCACGATCTGATGAATCTTCTCACTGGTGTCGCCGACAATAGACGGTCCATGAAAGCTCCTGACACCAACTTCCTCCCAACAGACCGGGGTCTTGCACTTCCTGCCGTACAATGCCTTGAACGGTGCCATCTTGATGCTCGAATGGTAGCTGTTGTTGTAGGCAAACTCATAGAGTGGCAACGAGTCCTCCCAGTTCTCCTTGTAGTCCAGGACACAAGCTCGCAACATATCCTCTAATGTCTAGTTGGTGCACTCTGTCTGTCCGTCTGTCTGAGGATGGTAGGCTGTGCTGAAGCTCAATTTGGTACCCAATGCCTGCTGTAAGCTCTCCCATAAGTGAGAAGTGAAGCGCGAATCTCTGTTTGAAACAATTGAAGCTGGAACTCCATGCAAGGAGACGATCCTGTCCACATACAGCTTAGCAAGGACGTCGAGTCCTGCTTTCATCGACATTGGCAAGAAATGAGCTGACTAAGTCAATCTATCCATAATCACCCAAATGCCATCACTGCGTTTCCTGGTAGCTGGAAGTCTTGCAATAAAATCCATGGTAATGTGCTCCCACTTCCACTGGGGTATTTCGAGCTGATGAAGTAGCCCTGGTGGCTTTGATGTTCTGCCTTGATCTGCTGACATGTCAAACATCTGGAGACATAGCTTGCAATCTCTTTCTTCATGTTGTTCCACTAGTAGTAGCTCCTCAGGTTCCTGTACATTTTGGTGCCACCTGGGTGAATCGAGTATCTGCTATGGTGTGCATCTGCCAAGATCTGGTCCTTCAGCTCTTGAATGTCTGGTACACACAATCTGTCCTGATAGTAGAGCACTCCACCAATCAATCTAAACTCTGGCCTTTGGTCAATCTGCTCGCTCACTCTGACAAGCTTGGGATCCCTGTGTTGACTGTCCTTGACCTCTCCAAGCAACTCTGGCTCCCATGCGGACATGGTAGCAAGCATAACTCTATCGCTGAGCGGCTGAAACTGGACATCCAAGTCACTGAAGACATCGGTCCACACACCCTCTACTGCTAGGAAACTGACTAGGGCGGTCTTCCTGCTCAAAGCATCTGCTACGACATTCGCCTTACCCGGATGGTATTTGATAGGGAAGTCGTAGTCCTTGATGTACTCCATCCAACGCATCTGACGGTTGTTGAGATCATTCTGAGTGAACAGTTACCGCAAGCTGCGATGATCTGAATGGACTTCGAACTTCTCTCCGTAGAGGTAGTGCCGCCACATCTTCAATGCGAACACAACTGCTGCAAGCTCTAAGTCGTGGGTAACATACTTCTTATCGTGTTCCTTTAGCTGGCGTGATCCATAGGCGATGACTTTGCCCTCCTGCATCAAAACACAACCAAGACCGGTCCCTGAAGCATCGGTGAAGACAACGAAACCGCCTGTACCAGAAGGTAAAGATAAGATCGGTGCTGTCGTCAGTCTCTCCTTCAGCTCTTGGAAACTGTTCTCACAAGCATCTGTCCACACGAACGGTACATCCTTTCTCGTCAACTTGGTCGACGAGACTGAAATCGAAGAGAAGCTCTTGACGAATCTGCGGTAGTAGCCTGCTAAGCCAAGAAACTCTAGATCTCTGTGACATTCTTCAACCTCTCCCAATTCATTACTGCCTCTATCTTCGCTGGATCCACCGCTAGACCATCTCTGGAGATGATGTGTCCAAGGAAGACTACCTGCTCTATCCAGAACTCGCACTTACTGAGCTTCGCGTACAACTGGTTGCCGTGCAACAACTATAGAGAAGTCCTTAAATGCTGCTCGTGCTCCTCTCTGGACTTGGAGTAGACCAACCATTGTGGATGAACACCACTGTGAAGCTGTCGAGGTACGGAGCGAAGATCTTGTTCATCAGAGCCATGAACACTGCTGGCCCATTCGTCAATCCGAATGGCATCACAAGGAACTCGTAGTGCCTGTAGCGAGTACGAAACGCTGTCTTCTGCACATCCTGCTCTCTGACTCGAAGCTGATGATACTTGTTCTTCACTGTTGCCTGGTTCAGCTGCCTGTAGTCGATGCACATCCTCATTGATCCATCCTTCTTCTTCACAAAAAGCACAGGTTCTCCCCATGGTGACATGCTGTGAGACCCCACCCCTGGTGGGCCCTCAATGTGAATTTGAATACTATATATTAGCCTAAGTATTTTAGTTATACTAATTATGGGGCTTAGTGAGGGTAGTTATGTATTTTCCTAGGGTTAGACTAGTGGTGTAATTAGTAGAGTCAATAGGGTGTCTTTTGTTATTCTTAGAGTTAGCTAGTTTGTTAGAGGCCCTAGCTAGAAATTCGTATTTACTATAGGGGGTTTGCACCAAAGAATCTTCTAGAAGATCACCTAAAGACCCAAATACCCTCTACCCTAACCCTAATCCTATTCTAACCCCAAGGGCAATTTTGTCCCTAACCCAAAAACCCAACCTATATAAACAAAACCCTCCCCTGCCCAAACAACTACTGTTCATCTCCTTTTTCCTTTCTCTCAAGTTTCAATCCCTTCTCTCTTCTTCTTCCCCAATTCTCTCCAACGAACCCTCATCTCCCCCTCCAATCTCTCTTTTTCTCTTCCTCGCCCCAGAAATCCCCGACAGAAGACCAGCCGAGATCGGCATGCACCATAAGAGCTACTGTCGAGACCCTTTCTCTTTTTTCCCTGTGGTTTTCTCTCTTTTCCTTCTACCTTCAATTGATCAAGGCAAGTGCACTGTGCTGGTAGTCTAGATTGCATGTTTCCTTCCTTTGATTTGCAGTAGAATTCCAATTTGTAATATATATGTTTAGATCGATCCTTGAGCATGTTTGTTTGGTTCCTTTGGCCATTGATGGATGGGATTACCTCATTTGGATGATCAATGGCCGGTTGATGATGGGTGGATGATGTAGGAATGATTTATTTTGCTTCTGTAATGGTCTATGGAGAATCCCAGAAGAATTGGGTCACGGGAATGAGTTTCCGGAGATGGAATGACAAGAACCCATCTCGCAGTATTGAGATCAGAATCGAAGTAGGACCACCCTTGGTAGATCAGGACCCTACGTCTATGTGAGGGGGCCTGTGCGACCATGGGGTGCTACTTGATCTGGATTTTGATCAGAGGTGGACCACCATTCCTGTGCTTAATGAAGAGAAGTTGTGTCCTGTCGCAGAACTGGGTTCTGTAACAGAACACAACACTGATAGGAGAGATGGACAGAGTCCAGCGATGGCCGAGCTCAGCACTTGCAGAGCCCAGCGGTTGCCGAGCTCAGCATTAGTGCAGCTCAGCAACTGCCGAACTCAGCACTTGCAGAGCCCAGCGGTTGCCGAGCTCAGCGTTAGCGCAGCTCAGCAACTGCCGAGCTCAGCACTGGCCGAACTCAGCGATGGCTGGATTCAACACTAGCCGAACTCAGAGTTCTGCCAAGCATAATGGTTAAGCAGAAGACCGTGTTTAGCCGAGCTAAGTGTCTAGGCCGAGCTCTGTGTCTAAAGCCGAGTACAGTGTTACGGCCGAACTCAGTGTTATGGCCGAACTCAGCGTTTTACTGAGCTCAGCGCCAGACCGGGTTCCGTGCCGGACCGGACTTCGAGCTTAGCCGAACTCAGTGCTTAACCGAGCTGAGAGCTAAACCAACCTCAATGCTCTGCCAAGCCCAATGCATTTTCCCGAACTCAGCTGGGTTGCCGAACTGAGCTAGGCCCTTTGCCGAGCTGAGTTGGGTGGCCGAACTGAGTATTCAATTGAGCTCCATTGCTTAGCCGAACTCCGAGATGGATTTCCAAAAAGGTGGGATTTCAACAAAGGAGACTAGAACCTGGGACATTCCCTTCAGCCAGAATTCTTAGTGTGCACGGCCAACTACCCAGGCCAGGGAGTTAGCCGAACTCACAGGAAGTCCTGGACAAACAGGTTTTGCCTGTAGGGTGTTTTTCCTTCTCTGGTCCCAGTGTGCCGAGCTGACCGCCCAGGCCAGGAGGTCGGCTGAGCACACTGTGTACAGTGACACTTCCCAGATTCTAAATTCCATTGTTGCAATCATATGTAGAACCCATTGACCATTCAAATAGACTTCCATCACTGTGCCAACCACGAGTAAATGGTGTGGCTCAACCTTGACTCGTGGGGTCCACTAATTAAAGTCCAGGTTATGTAATCTAAGATGATTCGACCTTTATACGTTACCAAATGATGCACATAACTTCTAAGCACCAAACACAATATTCCTTAGCATCTGTGGTTTCACTTAAAGATCGAATTACCTGAGATGGACCTGTATCTGAAAGTGGACCATTTACCTAGGTTGGACTGTTGCTATCTCCCTATGATTCGTGTACTTGGAGATTCATCTCCCTCATACTATGACTATCACTCTATTGTCCTTATTATTGCTCATACCTGTTAATTAAATGGAAAATGGAGGACCTAAACCTAGGAATACTTAGAGGTGACCCGGTAATCTGATTGGTGGATCATTGACCCGTGTCTGTGGCTAGGCGGGCCCTTTTATGGCCTAAGTTGGATGTGAATTACCTTAGAATGGAGAGGTTAGATTGTATGGGCTTGTGACCCATTATGGATGTAGATGGATCATATGTCATTGAACATGGGCTTGTATCTCATATGGATTGTTATAGACCAGGCCAAGTATTTGGTGGGCCTTGGTACGGATCCAATGATTGGAATTGGACTTGAACTATGATCCACAATTTGTATTGAGTACTTAGACCTCTTAGGGACTTTTGTTAGGACCTTGTTCACGCAAGGCAAAGCCTAGACAGACACAGACCTTTATTGTTTCTGAGTCGGCATAGACATTCACTCAGTTGATTTAAGCTCAGCCAGTTGGACTGATCATCACTGGTAGGAGCTATTGAGATTTGATGTGTGGCTATCATGATGAGCACTGTTGGGACGGACGGTGTGATGCCGGTTCCGGTCGTTGTGGATGATGTTGATGATATTTTGCAGGGTTAGTAATCCCTAGCATTAGCTTAGGATCCCTACCGCGACTGTGTTCAGTATGGGAGGGCCGCGGCATAATATCCCGCGGTGACCAGCTTATGTGGATGTGCCATATTGTATAGGTTTATTACAGTTATGCTTATTATGATTCTACATTGTTATTCTGCACGACTGCATAGCATATGTACCTTTGTTACTCTCTTTACTTTATACATGTCTCTACTCATTTGATGCATACATTCTATATTATCTGCATATTGTGACTTGCCAGATCTATAGATCTCTCTTGGTGCTTAGGTCTTGACCCAGAGTTCGAGGGCGATGCGTTCGCACTCGTTGAGGTGCCCGTAGCAGGCGACTACGGATGGGGACAGGCCGACCATGAGGTCGAGCCGGTGATTGGAGAGCCTACACCTGGGGTTGAGTGATATCTTTGTTTTGGGATTTTTTGAGAGAGTCTGTTGTAGTGAGAGGGTATTATTGTAATTAACTTTGGTTTTATACTATTGTCACATTTAGGCTGGACTTCATCCCATTTATATTTGATATATGGATGATACCTTATGCTTCCGCTATCTCTGATATGGCTTCCGCTATACTATCATGCTTCCGCAATTAACCATTGTTACTATGTTGATGAAAAAGTTTTAAATTGGACCTCACTGCGGACCTACGATCTTGGAAGTTCTCGGATTTTCCGGGAAGTAGCGCGCCAATTTCGGTACTTTGACGGCTTTCTCGGTATCCGAAATTGGGGCGTTACACATGCTCGGTCTGATGAAGCCCTTGTCTATCAACTCTTGGAACTGGGTCTTCAACTCTCGCAGCTCTGCCAGAGCCATACGGTAAGGAGCTCTGGAAATCGGTGCGGTGCCTGACACAAGCTCAATGGTGAAGTCGATCTCTCTAACTGGAGGCAATCTTGGGATCTCGTCGGGAAACACGTCTGGGAACTCACAAACAACTGCGATCTCCTTGACTCCCTTGGACTTCTTGTCCTCCGAGATGAATACGATCTAGCCCTCGCAACCTAATCTCACTAGCCTCTCTACCTTCAATGCTGAAATCAATCTGGTGCTGGGTGGTCTCCTCTCGCCCACAAACTCGATCGTGTCATCTGAGCCGTCGATGGTGAGTCTGACTGTCTTCTCGAAGCAATCCATCACTGCCCGGTATCTGGCCAACCAATCCATCCCCAAGATAATGTCGAAGTCATGCATGGGTAACATGATCAAATCTGCAAACATAATGCACTCCTCGATCTGCACTCGGCATCTGGGGTGATAAGTCTAACACATTAATTCTACTCAATCCATCGTCCTTACACGTATCCCCACACTGAAATCCTCACTACGTCCTAAAGTTTCTAGTGTATATTATTTCCTAGAGACTTGCCCGCTCTGATACCATAAAATGTAACGCCCAATTCTGAATACCGAGAAAATCAACAAAGTACCGAAATTGGCGCTATACTTCCCGGAAAATCTGAGAACTTCCAAAATCGTAGGTCCACAGTGAGGTCCAATTTTAAACTTTTTGAATGATATAATCACAATGGTTAATTTGCGGAAGCATAGAGTAAAGCGGAGGCAATAACAGAGATAGCAGAAGCATATGGTATCACCAATAATATATCAAGTATAACGGGCTGAAGTTCAGCCTAAAAATGTCAAATGATGAAAGTAAAGGTTTATTACACATTTTTAATCTCTATCCGGATCACAACAAGAATCACTCAAAATCCCAAAATGAAAATAGACACTCAAGCCCCAGGTACTTGTAGACACCTCATTTGGCCCCTATGATAGCCTTAAACACCTGTCATATATAGCGATGCCCCATCTCACCCATAATTGAATGATTAATGACATAATTCAGATTAATTAATGACAATGAAGATGCTTGTTGCTTGTTGATAGTTTTAAATATTAGTTCAACGACTTCTAGAAATTCGTGAGTTTAAAGCCGAATCGCATTGAGATCTCGAGTCCAACTCACCTTTCACACAAGGAGCGGACCACAACACTATTCAAACCTCTTTCGGACCACTTAGGACATGCTTAGGCCAGTTCTTACAAAGATTACACTTAGCTTGCCTAAATGCCATCCGATTATCCTAAGTTAGGAAGCTGGATCCATTGATCCAGAGGTCCTCCTCTTTTCTCAGCCCATAATCATTAGGACAATTGGACCATTGGATTCTTCACTTCGAGAGCTTTCCGACGGTATGTAGAACGTCCAAATCCGATAAGCAGATCAAAAGTTATGAGTTTTCGAAGTTTGCCTTAGAAAGAGTAACGGAAATCCATCTAGGCACCACCCAAGTGGCGCCCACACTCTCCATTGCATCTACACGCCCCAGGCTGGGCTCCCACATTAGCCGTGACCACCTAGGCACCCCATGTGTGGCGCCCACCTTCCAAAATTACTAGTTTAGCCTAAAACGGACCAGAACCACTCAACGTAGGGACCGAACTTTAAAAATGAAGGAACTCCACCTAGGCACCCCATGTGTGGCGCCCAAATACTTCATTCCATCTAGACGCCCCATGGTGGGCGCCCATACTCTTCAGCCCACCTAGGCACCACATGTGTGGCGCCCACCCTGTTATTCCACAAATTTAACTTAGGGCAGCCCGCAACCACTCCAAACAAAGACCCACACAACTTTCCATCTAGGCACCACCCTTGTGGCGCCCACACTCTCCAGTCCACATAGGCACCCTGTGGTGGGCACCTACCATGTCTAGTCCACCTGGGCACCACCATTGTGGCACCCAGTCAATTAAGTGCTAGTGTAGGTCCCCTCAGTTGAACATCTATCCATTCTATCCCGACTTCAGATGGGACCAAACTTTGAGAATGATCTGAACCACGTAGGCTCCACCCCATGGCGCCTACCATGAACCAGTCCACATAGGCACCAGCCCTGTGGCGCCCACCCTATGCAGTCACCTAGGCACCACCCCATGGGCGCCCAGCCTCTTTTCCAAATCCTAATTTATCCCAAAACACTTAAGCCGCCTTGGGATGCGTGGAACCTTCTAGAAACACGAATTAATGAAGCCCTAGCCCTCCTAAACTCATCCCAAACCTCTATTTAAGGATCTATTAACCTTATTTACAAGAGAGCTACCCTAAAAAGAGAGAAAAGTATAGAGAATAAACAAAAGGAGAAAGGTAGCCACCATTGGAGAGAAAGCTTCAGATCTAGAGAAGAAGAAGGGGAAATAGAGGAGAAGACTTCCATATCTTCAACTAGGGCTATGGTTCTTCGCGTAAGCTTCGTTCTAGGAACTTGAAAAGTGTGATTCAAACCGGTATTCCTAGATCTCCCACTTCTTTTATTGCATTTTATCATCATCTTTGTTTAGAAACATGCTTAGGATCATTTAGGCATCATAGATCTATAATTAGTTCTTGATAAAAATGGTATCAGCATCTCATCACATTAATGACATGTTTAGATTCATACTAGTGGTGTAGATCTACATTGATTTCGTTGTTCTAATTGCTTAACTAGGTTAGATCTTGCATTTATAGCATCATTATCATCATTTAGATTGAAAAGATTATCAAAAGCCCCCGACAGGAAGGCTGGGCGCCACCCCCTGGGCGCCTACCCTCTCCTGACTGGCTGGGCGCCACCCTTTGGGCGCCTACCCTTCACAGACAGGGTTTGGGTTTTAGATCTCTACTTTTTACATCGTTTTCTCATAGATTTGCTAGTTACATCATTAGTAGTTCGCATTAGGACACCCGCATCAGTTACTGAATATCGGAAATTGTGTTGAAAATCTTAAGACTGTTGTGCATTCGTTGCGATTCTTTGAAAACCCTGACTGAACAGGGTAGGCACCACAGGTGTGGCGCCCAAGTGGACTTTTCCACTCCCACACACAATTTTCGATCTTCTGCATTTAGTTCTTAGAAATTGCATAACAATGATGTGTTTGTTTGCTTGATATGTTCTGAATTTCAAATTATCGTTTTTATCACACACCACCATATCATTTGAAACTTAAAGTCATAAAACCCAAAAAAAATCATAAAACATAAAACTACTTCTTCTCTTTCCTTACTCTCTAGTAAATTAGAGGAGAAACCAAAAAACAAATTAAAAAATACAAAGAAAACCCAAAAATAGTAGGTAGATAGCCTAGGTTATCAAATCTCGTGCCTAAGTAGGATAAACCCTAGGGTTAGCTAAAATATCATAATTAATTAACTAAAGGACCATCAAACCATCAAATCATTAAGAACCCTAAAATTAATAATCTAATTAGTTTGGACTGAAATTGGACTAAGGAATCACTAAGATTGATTAGGGAACCCAAATTATTAAAATAGGCTTCTTCTCCTTTGAGCCTAGCTTGCTTATTCACTAAAAAAGTCTATAATTAAGGATTAAACACAATTAATTAAGGCTCTAATCTCACACCAATTAATACAATAAATACCTTTAATCCAAAAGATCTTGAGACCTTAATTAATTCGGATTAAAAATAACCAAGAACTTAATTAAAAACCTAAAACTTAAAACAGATCCATCTGGGCGCCACCCCCTGGGTGCCCTGTTGCCAGATCCATCTGGGCGCCACCCCCTGGGTGCCCTGTTGCCAAATCCATCTGGGCGCCACCCCCTGGGCGCCCTGCTGACAAGTCTTCCTGGGCACCACTCCCTGGGCGCCCAGCCTATTCATTCCCTAAGAGGCTCCACTTGAAATTTAATCTAATTAATTAAGACTTTAACCAACCCTAATTAACACTCTAAAATACTCTTAACTTGAAAGACCTGAAATCTTAATCAACTTAAACCCAAATCTACCTAAAAGATACAAAACCAACAAACCCTAAAAATATCCACCTGGGCGCCACCCCCTGGGTGCCCTGCTTGCCAATTCACCTAGGCACCACCCCCTGGGCGCCCATCCTCTCCTGTCATTAAGATACCCCAATTGAAACGAAACTTGAATCAACACATAATAAAATATCGATAACTTAAAAGATTTGAAAACTTAATCAATCTAAACCTGAATTAATTTAAAACGAGCACACACACAAAACCAAGACAGACATCCACCTGGGCACCACTCCTTGGGTGCCCATCCTTCCAATCCACCGGGCACCACTCCCCTGGCGCCCATTCTTCTAATCCACCTGGGCACCACTCCCCTGGCGCCCAGCCTTCCAATCCATCTGGGCACCACTCCCCTGGCGCCCATCCTATCCCTTTACTAAGAAATTCCTAATTGAAACCTCTAATTAAACCAACCCGAATTAACACATTAAAACACTTTAGGACTTAAGAGACCTGAGACCCTAATCAATTTACCCTCGAATTAATTTAAAGAACATCGAATCAACTCGAACCTCAAGACAGCCACCTGGGCACCACCCCTTGGGCGCCCAGCCTGTCAATCCACTTAGGCACCACCCCCTTGGCGCCTAGTCTATCAATCCCCCTGGGCACCACCCTCTGGGCGCCCAGCCTTTGAACTCCACCTACCCTGTCCATTCCTTAGGAAACCATTAAACCCAATTAATTGGAACCTAATTCATCCCCAACTGAACACAAATAAACACTTTCCATCAAATCCTAAATCCTTAAATCAATTCAAGCTTGAGTTGACCAAAGAATCACAAAACCTAACCGAACCATAAAACACATTCATCTGGGCGCCACTCCCTGGGTGCCCATCCTGCCAGATTCACCTGGGCACCACACCCTGGGCGCCCAGCCTACTCTTTCTCAGAAAAGCCCCAATTCACAACTTAGCCCGATTAATTAGCACTCAAGTTAATCCCAATCAACATAACAAAATACTTTTAACCTTAAAACACTTGGAACCTTAATCGATTCGGACTTAATACCCAAAACCCTTTGGAACCGACCAAACCATAAAGATTCCACCTAGGCACCAATCCCTTGGCGCTTATCCTATCAATCCATCTGGGCGCCACCCCCTGGGTGCCCATCCTGCCAGATTCACTTAGGCACCACCCTCTGGGCGCCTAACCTACATTTCAACCCTACCCAACCAACTCAACTAAAAACCAATAATTAAACACCTTACAACTTAAACTAATTAAGACCAGAACCTAAATCAATCACCGGACCCAAAGACCAATAATTAAATCCCATCCGGCACAACACAAAATCACAGGCGCCAGCCCCCGGGCGCCCATCCTGCCAGATCCACCTGGGCACCACTCCCTGGGCGTCCATCCCGCCAACTCACCTGGGCGCCACCCCTTTGGTGCCTATCCTTCCACTTGCACTAAAACACGAATTCTTGATTTTGTTTCAAAACCCGGACCCGCATCACTTTGACATTAGAACATCAGAGACATTAAAATATTTCTCAGATTAAAACATAGCCCTTAAAACCCCCGAAATTCCGAAAAGAGATCGAAAAGTCTGAAAAGCATAAACTGTCAGGATAGGCTCCACCCCTGGGCGCCTACCCTGTTTTAATCTTGAATTGTGATTTTTGACTACTTTTTAGAATTCTGATTTAAATTAAAAATAACATAACTTTAAAATATAGAAAAACACATTAACCAGATCCTTAAAACATCTCTAAACCACTCTCAATCAAAACTACAACTCACAACAAATAAAATCAATTAAGATTTTACCCAACAAACTGCTTAGGCGCAGGAATTATCAAACTTTGTCTATTTGCACCCTAGGATTAAATTGGATTACCTTGTTAGGTAGCTTAGAGCATTAGGCTTCACCCCATCACTCTTTCTGTTTCGTTAGGGAATCGGGAAAGCTGATGTGGGCGGTCTAGGACCTTAGATTAAGGTTAATCCGATGATCAGTAATAAAGCATTAATTACGTAAATCCAAGTAAATCCCCTAGTTAGGCCCTTCTAGCCCCATATCAAAGATCCATAAAAACTACAAAACCAACAAAATAAATCCAAAAAGATTTTCCCTTTATTTCTTCCTCCACCTCTGGTGCCAGATATTTAATCAAACTTAATGATAAAAGGAAATGAAGAACTGACTTCTAAAATTGAATAAATGAGAATGACGAGATGAGATGAGTGATTTCACACACACTTTTTACTTCAGCCCATCGGCCACCCTTAAACAATCACGGCCCATCGGCCACCCTAAAACAAACACTGGCCCATCGGCCACCTCCAATTAATTACGGCCCATCGGCCTTTCATTTTTATCACTCTGTATCGCACACGAAAAACACAGAAATCACAAGTCAAAATCTCATTTGCATCATCATTTTGATTTGAAAAGTCAGCCTTTAAACCTTATTTTGCCAAGGGATCTGAAGGGGGTACCCGGGAACAGGGCCAATCCTCTTCTTAAATATTTGGCACCTCCCCCCATTTATTTTCTTTATTTTAGTTACTTTATTTTATTTGGATTTATTATGATTATGCTGTGTGAGGATTAACCTTTATTTGGACTTTGACTCAAAGAGACCCAAATTAATGTGACAGGACAACCGTCGTGTGTTGCCGGCAGCACATTAGACGAGAGGAAGAACCCACCCACTTATTTTCTCCCTACAATTCTTCGGCTTTCGTCGAAGAACAGTGTTACGGCCGTATCCGTAGCTGGAGATCGCGATCCATTGATTTTGAGGATAGTCAGAATCCTCATTTTTGATGTAAAATTTAAATAGCATGTATAAATGAATAGAGATTTCCCCACGCAAAATGCAAATGCCCTTTCTTTTTTCTTTTTCTTTTTTTTTTAGGGGGGGGGGGTCGAAATTCACAGCCGACAGTACTGGCTCTCCATCTTCCGACTCGACCTCTTGGTCGGCCGGTCCCCATCTGTAGTCCCCAGCTATGGGCACTGCACCAAGCGCGAGCTCCCCGTCCTCGTACTCGGGGTCAAGACCTAAGTACCAAGAGCGGATTAGATCTAAAAATCTGACAAGTCACAGTATGCAAGTAATATAGGATGCATGCATCAAAATGAGTAGAGACAGTAAAGATGTTAAAGAGAGTAACAATGATATAGATTCTAGGCAGTTGAGCAAGATAAACATTTAGAATCATAATGAATAAGATGTCTAATCTAAACAATATGGCACATTCACGCGAGCTGGAATACAGCGGGAATTATACCGCGGCCCTCCAATACTGAACACAGTCGCAGCGGGGAAAATCTCACAGTGCTGGGGATTATCTAGCCTCGCATACAACATCATCCATCATCACATCCTGAGACCCAACCCGGTATCATACCGTCCGTCTCCAATAATGCTCATCATGATGCCACACAACACTCTCAATAGCTCCTACTAGTGATGATTAGTCCAACTGGCTGAGCTTAGATCAACTGAGTGAATGTCTTTGCCGACTCAGGAAACAATAAAGGTCTGTGTCTGTCTAGACTTTGCCTTGCGTAAACAAGGTCCTAACAAAGTCCCTAAGAGGTCCAAGTACTCAATACAACCCATGGATCATAGTCCAAGTACAAGCCCAATCATTGGATCTATACCAAAGCCCACCAAATACATGGCCTGGTCTACAACGGTCCAAACTGAATAACAAGTCTATGTCCAATGATATATAGTCCATTTACATTTATAAAGAGTTATAAATCCATATAATCCAACTTCTCCAATCTAGGGTAAACCACATCCTCACTTAGACCCAAAAAGGGCCCGTCTAACAACAGACACGGGTAAGTGTTCACCCATTCATACCACCGGGTCACCTCTAAGTAATCCTAGGTTCAGGTCATCCATTTTCCATTTAATTAACAGGTATAAGCAATAATAAGGACAATAAAGTGACTGTAACATCATAAAGGAGATAAATCTCGAGTACAAGAATCAATAGGAAATAACAATAGTCCAACCTAAGTGATTGGTCCACTTTCAGGTTCAGGTCCATCTCAGGTAACTCGATCTTCAAATGAAACCTAAGATGCTAAAGAATACTGTGTTTGGTGCTCCAGAAGTTATGTGCATCATTGGTAACATTTAAGGGTCGAAACATCTTAGATTACATAACCTGGACCTTAATTAGTGGACCCCACGAGTCAAGGTTGAACCACACCATTGACTCGTGGTTGGCACAGTGATGGAAGTCTATTTGGATGGTCAATGGGCAGCACACATGATTACAACAATAAAAATTAGAATATGGAAAGTGTCACTGTACACAGTGTGCTCTGCTGACCTCCTGGCTTGGGCGGTCAGCTCGGTACACTGGGATCAGAGAAGTAAACACCCTGCAGGCAAGGCCTTATCGTCCAAAAGTTCCTGTGAGCTCGGCTAACCCCCTGGCCAATGCAGTTGGCCGTGCACATTGAAAGTTCTGGCTAAAGGAGATGTCCCAGGTTCTAGTCTCCCTTGTAGGAAATCCTGTCTTCTCTGTCTACCTGGCTCAGAGCTCGGCCACCTAGCTCTGAGTTCGGTCACCTAGCTCTGAGTTCGGCCAACTCGTCTCTGGGTTCGGCCAACCTGACTCTGAGTTCGGCCAACCTGACTCTGAGTTCGGCCAACCTAACTCTGAGTTCGGCCAACCTGGCCCTGAGTTCGGCCAACCTGGACCTGAGTTCGGTCAGGCACTGAGCTTGGTTAAGCACTGAGTTCGGTCAAGCACTGAGCTCGGTCAAGCACTTAGCTCGGTTAAAACACTGAGCTCGGCTAAAACAATGAGCTCGGCCAAACACTAAACTCGGCCAAACACTGAGCTCGGCTAAACACTGAACTAAGTCAAACACTTAGCTCGCCTAAAACACTGAGCTCGGCCAAACACTGAGCTCGGTTAACCTTTCTAGCTGAGCTCGGCCAACCTGCTTGGCTGAGCTCGGCCAATCTGCCTGGCTGAGCTATTCTCGGCCAACCTGGCTGAGAGTTGATCTCGACCAGCCTGGCTGAGAGAGCAGATCTCGGCCAACCTGGCCGAGAGCTGATCTCGGCCAACCTAGCTGAGAGAGCTGATCTCGGCCAACCTGGCGCAGAGATGTTCTGAAACTTCCAGAATCTCCGATTTCCTTCTCCTTCAATCAAAACACAATCAATCTCACCCAAACTCCATAGAAACATCCAGAAACATGAAAATCACTCCAATATACATCCAACCATCCAAACCATGGGCCATTGATCTTCCAAATGAGATCAACTCATCCACCAATGGCCAATCATCCATGAAAACATGCTCAAAGGTGAATCTAACGGTTCTAACATGATCTAAATAGAATTACGAGAATAAAAAGTAGTAAACATCCATTCAATATTAAATAAGCATATTGCACTTGCCTTTGATAAATTGTAGAAAGGAATGAGGGAAAACAAAGAACCAATCCGGCAAAAAGGCAATCCTAGCTCTATGGTATTCCAAGCACACGATGAGCCCCAAAATCTCTGATCTATAGAGATTTCTACTCCTACACCCATATCCACAAGAGGAAATCTCTAAGGAGATCTAGAGAGAGAGAGAGAGAAAAATTCCTAATGAAATGGATTAGAAGAGGGTTCTTACCGTGACTAGAAGAGGGGAAAGAGATAACCGAGATGGAGAGGGAAAGAGAATTCCAACCAAATAGGTTGCAGTAGTAGGTCGGCAGTGGCCTCCTTCTTCTTAGAACCCGTACAGATAGAACAAGAGAACGAGAGAGATGAGAGGGAGATGGGAAATTGGAGGGAATTGAGAGATCGTTGGAGGGAAAATGGGGAAGGAAAAGAGAAAAGATGGGAAATGAGGATGATGAGCAGTAGCCTTCGTTTGGAAATTTGGGGGGGGGGGGGGGGGTTTGTTTATATAGGTTGGGTTTTAGGACTAGGGACTAAAGTACCATTTTAGTTTAAAAAGGATTAGGGTTAGGGCCAAGGGCATTTTGGTCTTTCGGTGGGTTCTAGAAGATTCTTTAGTTGACACCCCCCTATAGTAAATGCTAATTTTAAGTTAGGGCCTCTAACAAACTAACTAACTCTAGAAATAACAAATGACACCCTATTGACTCTATAATTATACAATTAGACTAATCTAGTTAAAACCTAGGAAAATACATAACTGCCCTTAACTAAACCCCATAATTAGTATAATTAAATATAATAGACTATTATTTAGTATTCAAATTCATATTAAGGGCCCACAAGGGGTGGGCCTCACACCTTTAACTCCCCTTATCCCATGATCCCTTGGGCCTCGAATGGGCCCTATCAGTGGGTATGTAGTGTAAGGATATAGAGGAGTAGGGTTCCCCTCATCTCAACAACTTCTATTGGAAAAATATTTGTAATGACTGTGATAAAATACCTCATTTCATATATCAAATACTTACAATGGCTAAGATAAAAACACTCTATCTTATAAGTTAAAAAATAAAACCTCATCCTCGGCATTTCAATTAATTCCCCATTTGGGAAAAAGACTTGATGTTCCTATTTTTAAACTCTGTTTATCACTGTATTGAATGTAGTAGAACAATAATAAATAACTCCACGGTACCAAGAGTTTTACACCCATTTGAATGAATTGGGTTCATAGATCTACTGTGCACTGAATGGACTGTGAGACAATTGAACTTGTAGGGTCCGAATAAAGATGATCGAATGGGCCCCAAGCTTCATAGGTAGATAGGGCCAACCTAGTTCTATAAACCCCCACCCACCCATTCCCATGTGGGTGTTCGTGATCTTTACAATGCAAATTAACCGCAAGTACACGGGTGTCTATGTGAGACAGTGGCAAATACGGGTCGAACCCATAAGGAGCTAATTAAAAAAGTATTTTAATTAAGGAAACTAACCAATTAAAAAAACTAAGTTTTGGGAGTGAATCAAATAAGATAAAACTAAGCAACTAATTAGAATGTAAAAAACAACAATTGATAAAAATGATTAGAGCATAGGAATTCAATAAGCATCTATATATCACCTTATTCATAAAGAACCCCTAACTTGTTCCAAATTTTCTTCAAATAAAAATAAATCAATAATTTTTATTTGGATGATTTAACTTTAAAATCCCTTTTTATTAATAATATCAAACACTAATTTTCAATAGCTAAGGCTTCATTCACTTCATAAAAGAATTAAAATCATTTAAGCACTACCCATCATAAGTAAGCATAAACGATCAAAGAAAACCTAAGTTCTAAGCATGGTCTATCAAACCTAAGCATGGATACTTAAAAATCAAAATTTTAATTTTAGAAATCAAGGCATATGAAGACAAGCCTATTAAATATTAAAAGCATGACATAATAGAACAAGTTAGAACTACTAAATAAATAAGAGAGAAACACTTATCTTCATCTAAGCCCCAACCAGAAGAACTAGCCAGCCATTGCAAAGAATGCTTCTTGAATTTTCATTAAAGATATCTTCTTTACAATATTCTCCTTCAATTAATCTACTTGGAACAAGGCCCAAAGCTACAATAAAAAATAAAATAAAAATGAGGATAACTAAAACTAGAATAGACCTAGAAACCGGGGGTTGGTTGGTTTGTAAGAAGGAGAATGATGCATGGGACGTCCATTGGCGGGTGGGGCGAAGGGACTCCTCTGTTTATGGTTTTTGGTGGCACTCTTTGGCACAATATCTTTCCTTCTTGGACTCTCATCTTAGCTTAACTTCCAAGCAAATATTCCTATCTTAGGCAATAATTTAAATTTCAAAAGATCCATGGCTAAAGATAGGGTCTTGTTGTACTCATCTTTCTAACTTGGGCTCCACCAGTGATCTCCATGTGTCAAATGATAAAGCTTCCAAAAAGAAAATCAGATTTTGCAGAGATAATGTGCACCCTCCATCATGGAACGTCCAAGGCTAACGTGGGCCCCATGTTGGATGTCCATTGTTGCTTGGTTTCTTGGTTTCTTTAGGGCCCATTTGGATGTATACATAATACAGTATTACAGATTTGAAAAATGTAAGAATAAAATAGTGTAATATTCAAGTATTGTAATATTTTTACTGTTTGGTAATTTTTGAAGAAAATTACAGATTTTAAATTGAATTGTTTGAAAAGTGCTATGATTTTGATATATATTTAAAAAATCCAAAATAACAACAAGTTAATGTTATTGATCATAATAAAGCTCATTATTAGAATAACTTTTTGATTAAATACTTAATTTATATATAATTTACCATGTCTGGATAAAAAGATAGAGTGGTAAAGTAAAGTTCAGCTGCTTTTTTTTTTATACCATAAGCCACTTTTTTGTATCACATAAAACTATTCAAAGTGTACTAAAGTAAATTCAATATAAAGGGCAACTACTTTACAACTCTCTCTCTCCTACTTTACTTCACCACATACCTCATCTTTTATAATAATGATGTGACATCAGTGTTTATTTTACTTTATCACACATATAAACAAACACGTATGTGGCATATTATCCCTTGACCATGTTTAAATGAAAAGATTGTGTGGTAAAGTAAAGTCCAACCGCCACTTTTTTACAATAAACTTTATCGCAAGTCACTTTTTCTTCACCATATAGACTACGGTAAAGTGTGATCAAGCGATTTCAAATAAAAAGAAACTACTTTAACATTCTCTCTCATTTTACATCACTATATGCTTTATCTCACCTTTACTTTACCTCACATTTACCATGATGTAATATTTATCTTTACTTTACAATACATGTAAACAAGTACATCATCATAGATTTGGTGAAGTTCTTTACTTTATTCTTACCAATTTGCAAACCTCATTTTGAAAGATTTTTATATTATAGAAAGTTTTCTACAGGAGAGAGTTGTTGGAAAAAATATTGAGCTTTTTGAAAGAAAATGATATTTTCTTCATATTTTTCTTGGGTTACCAAACGCATAAAATTAATTTCTTTAGAAAATGAAAGATTATATTTTATAAAATATTACTTTTTTGCATTTTCTTGTGCATCCAAACAGGCCCGGCTTCTTTCTCTTATTGTATTGATCTCCTTCTTAATCTTCACAAATTTGAATTTTTTCAAATATCTTTAGAGTGCTTTCCATCTTAAACTTTATCTTCCTCTTGGTTTAGAACTCTATCCCCACAATGTTTGATTTATTTCAAATCTCTTTTAATCCACTTCCATCTTGAATTAAATCTTCTTGCTTAACTTTGAATTTCAAATCTTTGAGATAGGAAAGAGACTTTTCAATCTTGGAAGGGGTAGAGGGTCAATTTCAAAAGAATTTGAAAGTTTGGGTTAGGAAAGAGACTTTTCAATCTTGGAAGGGGTAGAGGGTCAATTTCAAAAGAATTTGAAAGTTTGGGTTTTTCAACAAACTGGGACTGCTTCCCCTTGGGCGTGTGCCTTGGGATTCACGCCCAAAGTGGGTCCCTTATATATATTCTTTTATTTTATTCTTCTTCTCTCAATATTTCTTCAAGCGGGCCCTAAATTTGTGATAGTTTTCTACAAAGACAAAAGACTATTTCAATGAAAATTAATTGTATGAAACTTTTGCTTGTCATGCATGGGACCCAACTCAATGCATCATGGTGCCAAATGAACCATACTATGATGCCAAAATTTGCAAAAGCCAATTGGTGTGACATTAGTGGTGCCTTTTGTTTCTGTTTCTTTCTCTTTTCTTATCCAAAACCTTGCTATTACAACACCTTCCAATGAAAAGGGAAGGGCTCTTTGTGCAGAGAATTGCTGAAGAAATTTTGGATTGGAAACTTGGTCATGCGGATTAGTGTGCAAGTGGCCTCCAGACTGAGGCCGAGAATAAAAAAGAAGTGCGATTTTGATACCCAAGATTTCCAAGAAGGGGTGGGAACCAGACTTGATCACAATTTACCACCAAAGAAGATGGTTGAACAGTTAGATTGCTTCTATTGTAGGGACAATTGAATGGATCTACAGCTCTAATACATTCCATTCAAGAATTATATATATACATATATATAAAAGATGATGCTCTAATTCTTCAAGGGAACTGAAACATCCCGTGGATCATTCAATTGAATTTGAATACTCCTATTTTTGTTACTCTTCAAGTTCTTGTCCTTTTCTTCGTAGGATTTCTACTGTGGTTGTCAATCTCATTTCGTTTTGGCCAAAATGGCTGAAACACATATAATTATCATTCAGCCAAAACAAAATAGGGCCTAAAACTTTTCTGTAAATACTTCGGTTTCGTATTAATTTTTTTAAAAGGAAAATAGTTGGTAATAGAAACTTTATTGATTAAGAAACAATGCCAAAACACGAAGAAGAAAACAGAAAATACAAGGGTATAAGAGCATTATATCCATCCTAACTAAATCAACACAAACAGTACGTATTATGGTCAGTTTGGTAATGCTAGCTGGTTACACATACCCAAAGTGTCCGAAACCCATTAACAACTCCATTAACAACTCTAGGGTTGGAAATGAGATGGGTTGAGTGTGGTTTGATGATGTTAACACCGAAGGCAACAAGCATGAACGGCCAATCCACGCTGTTAGGTATTTTTGTATTGGCTAAATTCATGTTGGACAAAACTTTAGGAGTCTTTGAGTTGTATGTTTTATTTAGAAAAGAACTCCGAAGATAGAAGAGGGAATGACTCTAAGAAGAAGAAAGCTGGAAGAAAAAGGTGCTGAATTTCCGCAACAAACAATCCCAGCAGAGCGACCATAACTTCGCTCAAGCGAAGGCGAGACAGAGGCATGTCCGCTCGAGCGAAGTAAGAGTCCGCTCGAGCGAACAGTGCGCAGAATTTTGGGAAAGTCTCCTTTTTTGCACGAAATTGTTTCCTTTTGAGACTCTGTTTTCTCAGTCTGAGTCCTACTTGTGTTCTAAGTATTAGGCACGAATTTGGGGCTATTTATAGGATATTACTCTCAACCCTATATGATTACCACTACTCTCATTAATCTAAGTCAGAGAGATCATAAGAGAGAGTTTATTCTCTAGAGCCATTGAGAGATCGTTCTGAAGGCTGCTCTAGAAGGTTGTTGCTGCTTCTACTTTACGAAGGAGAAGATTGTTCATCTTGTGTTTGCAAGGTGTGAGGAGATCAAGTAAGGAGAACGGGGCATGTGGATTCGTGTCAGTGGATTCTTTGCAAGAATAACTATAGTCCTGAGGTCGAGGTACAGACTGAGGTACAGGAGCTAGTGAGTATATCTTGTAACTGTTCGTGAACTCTTGATTTCTGGTTCGTGGTTTTTCTCCCTGGATAGGGTTTCCACGCTATATTTTGTGTCTGCCTTCTTGTGGTGTGTGATTGGTAGATTTAATTGCTAGTTCGTCTGATTGTTTATTTCCGCTGTGCATTGTTTGTTAATTTGAGAACTAGTAGTAATCCATTCTAGTAGCCCATAAATTTGGACTTTCAATTGGTATCAGAGCGGGTTGCACTATTCTATTGTGTTGATCCATATTTGCTAGAATGGATATCTACCGCGAAGGCACTTCAACCAATAACCCTCCTTTGTTAGATGGTAGCAATTATGCTTATTGGAAAGTCAGGATGGTTGCATTCTTGAAAGCCATAGATCTGAAAGTTTGGAAATCTGTTGTTAATGGCTATTCCTTGCCCACTATTACTGCTGATGGGGTAACTGATCTCAAACCTGAAGATAAGTGGACAAAGGAAGAAGAGTTTGCTGCCACTTATAACTCTAAAGCATTGAATGCTATTTATAATGGAGTTAATATGTCTGAGTTTCGTAGAATCTCTACATGCACTACTGCGAAAGAAGCTTGGGATATTCTGCAAACTGTGCATGAAGGCACTGAAACTGTTAAACAGTCGAAACTTCAGAAATTGTATACAGCTTTCGAAACCATAAAGATGGAAGAAGATGAAACTTTTGATGATTTCAATTCAAAGCTGAATGCAATTGTGAATGATACCTTTACTCTGGGAGAGCCAATTCCCGAAAATAGAATTGTGAAAAAGATTTTGCGGTCTCTTCCTGAAAGGTTTGATGCAAAGGTTGTGGCTATTGAGGAGAATAAAAATTTGAATATTCTCAAAGCTGAGGAATTAGTTGGCAACCTTCAGACTTTTGAAGCAAACCTAAGGACTAATGTGAAGACAAAATCTCAAGGTATTGCTTTGAAAGCGTTCAAAGAATCATTCAAGAAAGCGTCCAATGAATCATATAAGAAAGCTGCAAGTGATTCAGATTCCAATTCAGAGGAAATTGATCCCCAAGTTGCTGTACAATTCATGAAGCAATTCAAGCTTTTTATGAAGGGGCAGAAAACCAATGTGAAGATCCCTAAAAATTCTGGAAGGAAGAAATCTTTTAAAGGGATTCAATGTTATGAGTGTCAAGGCTATGGACATATTGCTAATGATTGCGGAAACAAAAAATCTCAAAAGAAGGCCTTGAATACTACTTGGGAAGATGACACTTCTGATGAGAATGATGAAAATCCTGAGTCTGACAAGTCTGACACTGGCAAGGGGAAGTTTATTGCTTTTATGGCAACTTCTAGTTCTGTTGCTTCCCATGTTTCTTCTGAAGCTGAGACTGATCAAGATACTGATTCAGAGGAAGAACCAGATTGGAAAGCTGAATATGAAACACTTTTCAAGAAAACCATGAAGATGGTTAAAGTGAATGAAAAAGTTGCTATTAATTGGCAAATGTCTGAAGAGCAGAATTCCTCCTTGAAAGCTGAACTTGCAGATTCTCTTGCAAAAGTACAAAAATTGGAGGATGAAAATAACAAGTTGGCTGACAAACTGACTGCAGAATCACAAAAGTCTGTCTTACTTGATTCTAATATGAAGACTTTGAAAGCAGAGAATTCTGATCTGAATGGAAGACTCAAGATGGTTTTATCTAAGTTAGACACTGCAAAAGCTTCATTGAACAAGATGAATATCGGGTCTAAAAAATTAGATGACATCTTGTGCAGTCAAAAGGCAAACACTGACAAGCATGGCATTGGCTACACTAACGAGGCATCTACATCTAAAGCCAAAGGTATAAACTGTTTTAATCCAAATTCAGTTGTTACTAATCCTGTTGTTCATGTTGCAAATACAGCCGCCAAGAAGAAACATGTGCCACGTCCTGAAAGAATCCCCACTTGTCATCATTGCGGAATTAAAGGGCATATTAGACCTCATTGCAATAAGCTGCGAAAGTCACCAAATAGAATGCAATGGAAAACACAGAAGACTGCTCTGAATAAGGAGACCAAAGCTGTTTGGGTCAAGAAAGAAGACTTATCTTCTGTGTTGGTACACACTTTGCTGAAATGTCTGAATATGCAAGTGTGTGTGCCAAAGCTTCATCACCCCTGATCTACAGGATCATGCCCCCACCCCAGTGCTGATACAAAGATCTTTCTAAGGGGGAGTAAAATTTGAGGGGGAGCTACAGAATCCAAATTGACAAAAGCTGCTTTAGGATACTATTTGTCAATTATGGACAAAAAGGGGGAGACAACAGACAAAGATCTACAGGAGCTGATAATTTTTTATTGTGCTGAAAATTCAATGTATTTTGGTTTTTCTTTTGAGTAGATCTTTTGTAAAAGTTTTGTCCATGAATTGCCAAAGGGGGAGATTGTTAGGTATTTTTGTATTGGCTAAATTCATGTTGGACAAAACTTTAGGAGTCTTTGAGTTGTATGTTTTATTTAGAAAAGAACTCCGAAGATAGAAGATGGAAGGACTCTAAGAAGAAGAAAGCTGGAAGAAAAAGGTGCTGAATTTCCGCAACAAACAATCCCAGCAGAGTCCGCTCGAGCGACCATGACTTCGCTCAAGCGAAGGCGAGACAGAGGCATGTCCGCTCGAGCGAAGTAAGAGTCCGCTCGAGCGAATAGTGCGCAGAATTTTGGGAAAGTCTCCTTTTTTGCACGAAATTGTTTCCTTTTGAGACTATGTTTTTTCAGTCTGAGTCCTACTTGTGTTCTAAGTATTAGGCACGAATTTGGGGCTATTTATAGGATATTACTCTTAACCCTATGTGATTACCACCACTCTCATTAATCTAAGTCAGAGAGATCATAAGAGAGAGTTTATTCTCTAGAGCCATTGAGAGATCGTTCTGAAGGCTGCTCTAGAAGGTTGTTGCTGCTTCTACTTTACGAAGGAGAATATTGTTCATCTTGTGTTTGCAAGGTGTGAGGAGATCAAGTAAGGAGAACGGGGCATGTGGATTCGTGTCAGAGGATTCTTTGCAAGAATAACTATAGTCCTGAGGTCGAGGTACAGACTGAGGTACAGGAGCTTGTGAGTATATCTTGTAACTGTTCGTGAACTCTTGATTTCTGGTTCGTGGTTTTTCTCCTTGGATAGGGTTTCCACGCTATATTTTGTGTCTGCCTTCTTGTGGTGTGTTATTGGTAGATTTAATTGCTAGTTCGTCTGATTGTTTATTTCCGCTGTGCATTGTTTGTTAATTTGAGAACTAGTAGTAATCCATTCTAGTAGCCCATAAATTTGGACTTTCACACGCTTAACTAGAAAGAAGAAATGATTAATGGAGGCCCTATTTTGTGGCCTTTAAGAAAAGAGGTTTAAGAAAATTAGCTGAGTTGCTCAATCTCTACCAAGACTCTTCAGGTCAGGTTTTTAACTTCCTCAAAAGTCAGATGTTCCTTGGTAAATGTACTGCTAGCAGAGTTCAGATGGTCAAAAGCTTGTTTCAGATTAATCGATCTGCCCTACCTTCTTCTTATCTTGGAGCTCCTCTGTTTTTAGGCTGCGCTGGCCACCCCTTCTTCAAAAAGCTTCTCGACTCAGTCAGTAGCAGATTGGCAGGTTGGAAGTCAAAACTCCTCTCTTTTGCAGGAAGGCTAACTCTGGTTAAGCATGTCCTCAGCTCCATGCCGATTCATATCTCCTTGGTCATTCTCCAAAACCTGTCTTCAGCTAGAGAGGCTTATGAGGAATTTCCTTTGGTCCTCAGACCCGGATCGTCTCAGCTGCAACTTCGTCAGTTGGGCCACCATTTGTCTGCCTAAATTTGAAGGTGGGCTTGGCCTTAGACGTTTAAAGGAATTCAATGATGCCTGTTTCCTGAAGCTAGCCTGGTCGGCTGTCACATGGTCATCTCTTTGGGCTCAGTGGTTCAGAGCCAGATATTGCAAAGCTAGCTCTCCATGGCATCCCCATAATCCTAGGAATGGTTCCACCATTTGGAAAAAGATCCGATCTCTTTCCTCATCTCTGCAGTCTGAGTGTTCCTGGGTAGTTGGCAATGGCAAATCCATATGCATTTGGTATGACAACTGGATCAAAAAAACTTCCATTGCTTCCAAGCTCCCTCTTATCCATTTCTCTGAGTCAGACCTGGTGGCAGACATTATTGACAACAATACTTGGCATATTCCTTCATCTCTTCCAATAGACCTTCAGGAATTTCTTCAACTATCTACCAACCTTCTGCTGATCAATGAAAGCCCTGGCATCCTGGTTTGGAAAAGGAATTCCACAGGCAGCCTCTCTCTCCCTGATGCTTGGAATCTTCTCAGACATAAGTCCTCCATTAAAAGCTGGTCTGCTCTCATCTGGAACCATTTCATCAATCCAAGATTAGCTTATTTCTCTTGGCTCCTAATGCATAGAAAAACCCCAATAGATTTATGGGCTAAGCACATGGGATTTACTCTGGCTTCTAGATGTTCTAATTGTCTCTGTGCTGAAGAAGATGATGTCCACTTGTTCTTCTCCTGTTCCTTCGCTAATCAGTTTTGCAGCTGGCTTATTTCCTCCTGCGGAGTGATCTTTCCTCCTAGCCAGACGTTTTCTGCCCCTTTCCTCTGGTATTTAATTGCCAAAGACAACGACGCTTCTGGAAGGAAAAGTGCTGATGCATTTCTCCTTCACGCCATCTATGTGCTATGGACTACTAGAAATGATTCTAAGCATCACAATAGGAAACCTTCCCAGGTAAGGGCCAAGAGGATTTTTGTGGATCGTTTGAAGGACCTTGCTACTTCTTGTTTGAGTAGTAATCATCCTCTTCCATCTCATCCAATTCTCCTTTCCCTGGGAGTGTTTTGCCAAAGCTCCTCTTTCTCTTTTCCTCTATGGCGGGTTCAATGTTCTCTGTGGTATTTTTGTAACGCCCCAAAATCCGGGCGCCTCGAATCTCGGGGCGCTACGAGAAAGTACCCAAGAGATGCGGAAAATCAAATAATATAATCAAGTGTGAATCTCATATGAGCAGGTAAATGGACAAGGCCCTAAAATTTTATTTCATTTTAAGGAATTACAAGGTACTTTCCATAATTAAACTAACTATTCAATCCTAGGCCAACACGGCCAGCTATAAGAAAAGGAAAGAATATAAACCTATATGATAGACGCCTCACGATGCACCAACTGCATCAATCTCTGAACCCTGCGGCAGCAGATCAGCCGCCAAGCAAACAACCAAACCAAGAAAGCGGAAGAGAAGATACCTGGAGACACCAAGGATTGGGTCAGGCTCGAAGAGCCAGGCAAATAGGCATGTTTAGATGGCAATACACTATATAATTAGATAGGAAAGAGGACCATACCTGATCCCAGCTGTACCTGCATGATTAGTATCTCGATAATAATATAGAATATCAGAGTGCAACAGAAAACGGTGTAGAGTGTAGTGCATAAACGAAAATCGAGATATTGATATAACAGATGTTTGATACAACATAACAAGTAGATAAGAGAAGCCATCAAAACATCAGATAAACCACACAAGCACATCAGAGTTATCAGTAGCAGAAGTAAACAGAGGAGGTAACATTACCATAGTCGCATCCATCGCATCCAGATCCAACCGTATCAACGGCGGCAGTTAAAGACAATAAACAACGATATCCATAATATATAATATTCATACATCCAATATACATACATAGAAGCACACCAAGGTACGTCCACAGTTGAAGTACAAAGGACGTGGGGGTCAGAGCCAGCCCATCGTCATCGTCCCAACAACTGTCGATTGACACCAACCATGGGGGTCATAGCCACCCACAGTTGTCGTCACGTCGAATAAGAGCGTACAAGAATCCATCAATGTCCATAGCTACAGCCAAGTCACAGCCATTGGTCTTACGTGCTATCTCAACCAATAATATCCATAGCCACGGCCAAGTCCCAGTCATTGGACTCACGTGCTAGATCAATATCACCGTCCATCCATACACCCGGTCCGAACGCCGGCGGTCTCAGTACCCCACCCACACCTGGTACCTACTGTGTCAATCACATCACCATATCAAAGTCCATGCCGGCATCATAACCCTCGGCAGACTAATCAATATCAATGTCCATGCCGGCATCATAACCCTCGGCAGACCAATCGTACAACCACAAATCTACAGATCACTAGGTGGGGGTACTCCAAACTGGATAGCCTTATTATCCTTAATATGAGATGATAGTAGTTAAGGGTACGAGGCACGGAGTTCGGGTATAGCTAGTCCATCCTTGTGGTTCCCAACAGTTAATAATGCATACCCTTGTAAACTCCGCTTCTCTATACGCTTAATTAGTATTATCTCAATATACAGTCCGTCTATCAGTATCTATCATTAAGTTCCCAATATTATCGGTCAGGACTTCAAGTGCCATGTCCTGACATCTCATCCAATACGGACCGTGATCATGGATCAGAGCCTAAGTGCAATGCCCTGATTTATAGTACCTCTCAAGGCCTACATCCAAGGTTCGGATCTACCAGCCAGCCTTAGTGTCCGTTTCATCAACATAGATACCACATATTCCAAATCCATCGATGATTGCTACCCCTCTATTCAGGTCCGAGGTCCCACTTCACCTAAGAAAGTGATCACGGAGTCCCAGATGCTTATTAAGTATCCTTGGTGCTCCTGTATGTATTTAGCATCATAAGACATCCATAACCCTTGAATCAGGTTCCGTTTTACAACCCAAGACCCTACTTAGATGGCTACACGGGTCAAGGTTAAGCCCGGCCCTTGACTCGTGTATAGCGTATCCCAAATAGTCCAAATGGAAGGTCAACGGGGCCCACACATGATCAAATCATAAAAGGGTCCAAATCTGAGAAAATGATCATCTACAGCGTACCAGGTCGACATCATGGGTCCACGGTCGACCTAGTACTCTGTAGAAAGGGATAGTTAACTTGGAAGCAGAAATCACAGTTTGCAGTGTCCCCGGTCGACCTGGAGGGTTCCTCGGTCGACCGGGAGAACTGCGAGAATTTCCACAACATCTGGCAGGTGGGGGATTTCTCAGTGAGTTCGGTCGACCGAGCCTCTTGGTCGGTCGACCGAGTACACTGGGTTCTGTACTCTGTGGGTGATTTAGCTCCCAGCTGAGGGTCAATCCACTGTGTGCTCGGTTGACCTCATCGGTGACCGGGTCGACCGGGCACACACGAAATCCATATTTTAAGATTCTGCCATCTTCCATTTCTCATCAAAATCCTATTAAATGGATCCCAGATCTTCACTAATCGCTTCCATACATCAGACACACCTCCCACATCATGACCTCATCACCAATGGGCCATTGATCTTCCAAATGGGGGATTCCCATCCATCAATGGCTAAATACACATAAAAGAGCTTAGACTAACAATTCTACTTATCATATCATCCAATCAACCATCCAAATACATAAATCATACCAAACATCCATAAAAGACAGTAATTACCAATCTAAGCATGTTAATCAATTTAATTAAAGAATCTAAGCATGTCTACTTGCCTTTCGTTGGAGATGTCCAAATCCAGAAGCACTAGCTCAAAGCCCAACAAATCAAACCAAACAAATGGGCGGATTGGTGGCTTGCAAATTGGAGATGGGGAGCTCGCGGGGTCCACACGAAGATGATGGTGATCGGAGGTTGTGGGGCCCACTTGATTGGTGGCCCACTAAATTAGTGGTGATGATGGTGGCCCACTAGGATGCAAGAAGGAGAAGACAGAATAGAAGAAAGAAAGAATGGAGCAAGAAAGAGAGAGAACAGAGAGAGAATTAGAGAGAAAGAAAGAGAAAGAGTGAGATGGGTGGAATGGGAGTTGACTCACGTCAGTGAGTGGAGTGGAGTGGAGTGGAGAGATGAGAGAAAAGAGTGAAACAGTGAAGGGGAAAATGGGGAAAACAGAGAGAGAAAGAAATGGAGAATTAGAGAGAAAGAGTAAGACAGTGAAGGGGAAGAATGGGGAAAACACAGAGAGAGAGAGAGAGGGAAAGAAATGGAAAAATAGAGAGAAATGGAGGGGCTGGGTAATTTCGTTGGCTGGGAGGAGTGAGAGAGGATTAAGGGAGAAGGAGAAAACAGAGAAAGGAAACAGAGAAACAGGGAAGAAGAAGAAACGAAAAATGGAGAAAAGGGAGGTGGAGTGGCTGCCAGTGATCGAGGAGATCGTCCACGGCGATGGCGATGGCGCCGTGCTCGGAGTCCGGCAGTGGGCGGCAAGGGTTGGGAGAAGAAGAGATGGATGAGGGGGATGAGGGAAAGAGAGAGCCGAGATGAGAGAGGAGAAGAAGATGGTGGCCGGCAGTGGCGCAGGTGGTCTCCGATGGCGACGGGGCGGCTCGGCTGTGACGGAAATGGGTCGGAGATGGTGGGGCAGCAAAGAGCTGGGAAGAGGGAGAGATGCTTGAGAGATGAGATGAGAGACTGGAGAAGGGAGAGGAGTCCGATGGAGATAAAGGTGGCTGGCGGCGGCGTGCTCGTTGTTCGGTGAGGCGGTGAGTGAAGTGAGGAGAGGGAGTGGAGAACGAGAGAGATGAGAGAAAGAGAGGAAAAGGGGGGGGGCTGCTGTTGTGGTGAGGAATGAATGAAAAGAGATGAAGAGAGTTTGACCTAAGTAAAGGAAAAGGGAGAAATGGGTGATGAGATGGGTGGGGTGTGATGAGAGTGAGATGAGTGAGGTGGGGCTCACATGGGATTAAGGTGGGGTAGGGTTTGACTAAAGTGCCCTCTTAATTAATGGGTAATGGGTCAGGCCACGGGTAGTTGGGTCATCCTAAGGTTAAATTCATAATTCTCCAAGGGAAGCCCATCTGTAATTAGGATAACCTATGGTTGACTTGGTCAAATTGGGTCCCACCAGATATGTCTAGGGACGGGTCCTCACATTCCTCACTCCTAAAACTCATTTGGTCCCCAAATGAAAACAACTACTTCTAAACTTCTAAGGTCTCTACTATAACCAACTATGAAGAATGAGAGTTAAACTACCCAGCTAACACTCGGAATAGCTAGTCTTAACTAGGAGGGATACTAGAACTATTCTTCTAACAAAACATGCTACAAACAACAACTAGTAAAACAACAATACAAGTTACATTCGACAACTAATAAAACAACAATACAAGTCACAATCAACAACTGGAAAGGTAGCAAAATCTAGCCTTCTAACACTCTGGGATACTAACAGACAGCTACCAAGACAAACAAGGTTTACCCTCTAACACTCTAGAATACTAGACCGCAACTATTTGGTCGATGGGATCTGAACGTCTAACATTCTAGTTTTCTAACAAGGTCGGCTACTCAACTCTGCCCAGTTCAGGGCATCTCACACTCTTAACTCCAAAAGGTCCGACTAGGGGTGTCGCACACCCATCACTCCTAGGAACTAACTATGGTGTCTCACACAAACTCAAAGGAACAACTAGGGTGCATCACACTCTCCTTACTTCTAAAGGACTAGTCCGAGGTATCTCACTCCTCGAATACTACAAGGGTTAACTAGGGGTGTCGCACACCCTTCACATCTAAAGGAATGATAGCTCGGGGTCTCTCAGCTCCACACTACTAACTAAAAAGGTTAGCTCAGGTATCATTGACCTTGAGCTGCTAAAAGGGTAACTAGGGGTGTCACACACCCCTCACTCCTAAAGAACTATCTCGGGATGTCTCACAATTCCCGACTCTAAAAAGGACAACTCGGGGTATTACATACCCCTCACTCCTAAATGGGACATTAGGATATCTAAGAAGCAACAATCAATCATTCACACAATATTAAGAGCACACACATTACAAGGATCCTAAGCACAACAACCACAAGAGATCTAAGCACATCAACCATAAGAGATAAAGCAAACCTCCAGGAAGGCTGATCTCAGAGTCGCTGCTCGGTAGGGAAATCAGGCTGATGTCTCTCACCAATCAGAAGTGCTGCAGAACTGTCCGGATAACCCCAAGCTGGCTGAAACTGATCCTGTGTCTGCGGGTATAGGGGCCACTGCTGAATAGGTTGTACCTCGAGTACTGTACTTGTGAGAATCTCAGGTGATGGAAGTGTATGAGTCTGCTGGCGGTGTCCTGAAGTACGGTTCCTCTTCCTTGGACAGTTGCGAGCCTTGTGTCTAAAGCTTCCACACACATAGCATGCTCCTGACCGTCTCTGATGCTCACTGGTCTCACAGCCTCTGCGATAGCGCTGCTGTCTCTGCTGAAACTCCCAATCAATCCACAGCTGCTCATCACCTTGGACTGCCTCATCTTCATCCTCTTTTGGATACACTTGCAACATCTCCGTCTGCTCGGAAGCTCTTTGCTGGGCTAAGGCTACCCTGTGAAGAGCGTTCTCCACCCATATCGCCCTTTCCACATAAGCCTCATACGTGGGGAGCTCTATAGGAGTCATGTGCAACTGGATGTCCGCTCGAAGACCGTCTACAAAGCGTCTGATCTTCTCTGATGTTGCAGTGATAAGTCTTTCAGCAAATCGTGATAAACGGATGAACTGTGCCTCATACTCCATAACTGTCATGTCTTCCTGAAGTAGTTGCTCAAACTCCCGAAGCTTCTGAGATCTGACGGGTGCTGGGATGAACTTCCGGAGAAATTGCTCCTTGAATGTCTCCCAAGCTATTGCATCGTCCATGTCTGTATAAGGAACTCTCACTGTCATCCACCATAACTCAGCTACATCCCGAAACATGTAGGTCACTAGCTGTACTCGCTGTTTGCCGGTACACGGAAGCATCCTGAAGATCCGCTCCATCTCAATAATCCATGAATCTGCCTCCATCGGGTCTCCACATCCACTAAACTCTGAAGGTCTCCTCTTACGGAACCTCTCGAATAGCTCGTACTGATCTGGCTCATGCGGTGCAACAACCGGTGGGAACTGCGAAGTCTGCGGCTGTTGGGTCATACGGTGAAGAATCTCCGACATCTGAGTGTTGATCCTGGTCTGAGATTGCACAAACTGCTCAAATCTGTCCTCTATGGTGCCCTGACTACCCCTATCTGAACCATGCTGCTGTGACATGATCTGCAATTAAACATTTTTAGAACAAACAAAACACAAATGACAAAGACAAACAACAAACCATCATCGCGTTACCAGTCTAAGCCTACCCAATCCTCACATCGAATCCTAAGAGTTGCTAAGTATTTTAGTTGTCCGAGAACCGTAAAAGCTCTGATACCAAAATGTAACGCCCCAAAATCCGGGCGCCTCGAATCTCGGGGCGCTACGAGAAAGTACCCAAGAGATGCGGAAAATCCAATAATATAATCAAGTGTGAATCTCATATGAGCAGGTAAATGGACAAGGCCCTAAAATTTTATTTCATTTTAAGGAATTACAAGGTACTTTCCATAATTAAACTAACTATTCAATCCTAGGCCAACACGGCCAGCTATAAGAAAGGAAAGAATATAAACCTATATGATAGACGCCTCACGATGCACCAACTGCATCAATCTCTGAACCCTGCGGCAGCAGATCAGCCGCCAAGCAAACAACCAAACCAAGAAAGCGGAAGAGAAGATACCTGGAGACACCAAGGATTGGGTCAGGCTCGAAGAGCCAGGCAAATAGGCATGTTTAGATGGCAATACACTATATAATTAGATAGGAAAGAGGACCATACCTGATCCCAGCTGTACCTGCATGATTAGTATCTCGATAATAATATAGAATATCAGAGTGCAACAGAAAACGGTGTAGAGTGTAGTGCATAAACGAAAATCGAGATATTGATATAACAGATGTTTGATACAACATAACAAGTAGATAAGAGAAGCCATCAAAACATCAGATAAACCACACAAGCACATCAGAGTTATCAGTAGCAGAAGTAAACAGAGGAGGTAACATTACCATAGTCGCATCCATCGCATCCAGATCCAACCGTATCAACGGCGGCAGTGAAAGACAATAAACAACGATATCCATAACATATAATATTCATACATCCAATATACATACATAGAAGCACACCAAGGTACGTCCACAGTTGAAGTACAAAGGACGTGGGGGGTCAGAGCCAGCCCATCGTCATCGTCCCAACAACTGTCGATTGACACCAACCATGGGGGTCATAGCCACCCACAGTTGTCGTCACGTCGAATAAGAGCGTACAAGAATCCATCAATGTCCATAGCTACAGCCAAGTCACAGCCATTGGTCTTACGTGCTATCTCAACCAATAATATCCATAGCCACGGCCAAGTCCCAGTCATTGGACTCACGTGCTAGATCAATATCACCGTCCATCCATACACCCGGTCCGAACGCCGGCGGTCTCAGTACCCCACCCACACCTGGTACCTACTGTGTCAATCACATCACCATATCAAAGTCCATGCCGGCATCATAACCCTCGGCAGACTAATCAATATCAATGTCCATGCCGGCATCATAACCCTCGGCAGACCAATCGTACAACCACAAATCTACAGATCACTAGGTGGGGGTACTCCAAACTGGATAGCCTTATTATCCTTAATATGAGATGATAGTAGTTAAGGGTACGAGGCACGGAGTTCGGGTATAGCTAGTCCATCCTTGTGGTTCCCAACAGTTAATAATGCATACCCTTGTAAACTCCGCTTCTCTATACGCTTAATTAGTATTATCTCAATATACAGTCCGTCTATCAGTATCTATCGTTAAGTTCCCAATATTATCGGTCAGGACTTCAAGTGCCATGTCCTGACATCTCATCCAATACGGACCGTGATCATGGATCAGAGCCTAAGTGCAATGCCCTGATTTATAGTACCTCTCAAGGCCTACATCCAAGGTTCGGATCTACCAGCCAGCCTTAGTGTCCGTTTCATCAACATAGATACCACATATTCCAAATCCATCGATGATTGCTGCCCCTCTATTCAGGTCCGAGGTCCCACTTCACCTAAAAAAGTGATCACGGAGTCCCAGATGCTTATTAAGTATCCTTGGTGCTCCTGTATGTATTTAGCATCATAAGACATCCATAACCCTTGAATCAGGTTCCGTTTTACAACCCAAGACCCTACTTAGATGGCTACACGGGTCAAGGTTAAGCCCGGCCCTTGACTCGTGTATAGCGTATCCCAAATAGTCCAAATGGAAGGTCAACGGGGCCCACACATGATCAAATCATAAAAGGGTCCAAATCTGAGAAAATGATCATCTACAGCGTACCAGGTCGACATCATGGGTCCACGGTCGACCTAGTACTCTGTAGAAAGGGATAGTTAACTTGGAAGCAGAAATCACAGTTTGCAGTGTCCCCGGTCGACCTGGAGGGTTCCTCGGTCGACCGGGAGAACTGCGAGAATTTCCACAACATCTGGCAGGTGGGGGATTTCTCAGTGAGTTCGGTCGACCGAGCCTCTTGGTCGGTCGACCGAGTACACTGGGTTCTGTACTCTGTGGGTGATTTAGCTCCCAGCTGAGGGTCAATCCACTGTGTGCTCGGTTGACCTCATCGGTGACCGGGTCGACCGGGCACACACGAAATCCATATTTTAAGATTCTGCCATCTTCCATTTCTCATCAAAATCCTATTAAATGGATCCCAGATCTTCACTAATCGCTTCCATACATCAGACACACCTCCCACATCATGACCTCATCACCAATGGGCCATTGATCTTCCAAATGGGGGATTCCCATCCATCAATGGCTAAATACACATAAAAGAGCTTAGACTAACAATTCTACTTATCATATCATCCAATCAACCATCCAAATACATAAATCATACCAAACATCCATAAAAGACAGTAATTACCAATCTAAGCATGTTAATCAATTTAATTAAAGAATCTAAGCATGTCTACTTGCCTTTCGTTGGAGATGTCCAAATCCAGAAGCACTAGCTCAAAGCCCAACAAATCAAACCAAACAAATGGGCGGATTGGTGGCTTGCAAATTGGAGATGGGGAGCTCGCGGGGTCCACACGAAGATGATGGTGATCGGAGGTTGTGGGGCCCACTTGATTGGTGGCCCACTAAATTAGTGGTGATGATGGTGGCCCACTAGGATGCAAGAAGGAGAAGACAGAATAGAAGAAAGAAAGAATGGAGCAAGAAAGAGAGAGAACAGAGAGAGAATTAGAGAGAAAGAAAGAGAAAGAGTGAGATGGGTGGAATGGGAGTTGACTCACGTCAGTGAGTGGAGTGGAGTGGAGTGGAGAGATGAGAGAAAAGAGTGAAACAGTGAAGGGGAAAATGGGGAAAACAGAGAGAGAAAGAAATGGAGAATTAGAGAGAAAGAGTAAGACAGTGAAGGGGAAGAATGGGGAAAACACAGAGAGAGAGAGAGAGGGAAAGAAATGGAAAAATAGAGAGAAATGGAGGGGCTGGGTAATTTCGTTGGCTGGGAGGAGTGAGAGAGGATTAAGGGAGAAGGAGAAAACAGAGAAAGGAAACAGAGAAACAGGGAAGAAGAAGAAACGAAAAATGGAGAAAAGAGAGGTGGAGTGGCTGCCAGTGATCGAGGAGATCGTCCACGGCGATGGCGATGGCGCCGTGCTCGGAGTCCGGCAGTGGGCGGCAAGGGTTGGGAGAAGAAGAGATGGATGAGGGGGATGAGGGAAAGAGAGAGCCGAGATGAGAGAGGAGAAGAAGATGGTGGCCGGCAGTGGCGCAGGTGGTCTCCGATGGCGACGGGGCGGCTCGGCTGTGACGGAAATGGGTCGGAGATGGTGGGGCAGCAAAGAGCTGGGAAGAGGGAGAGATGCTTGAGAGATGAGATGAGAGACTGGAGAAGGGAGAGGAGTCCGATGGAGATAAAGGTGGCTGGCGGCGGCGTGCTCGTTGTTCGGTGAGGCGGTGAGTGAAGTGAGGAGAGGGAGTGGAGAACGAGAGAGATGAGAGAAAGAGAGGAAAAGGGGGGGGGCTGCTGTTGTGGTGAGGAATGAATGAAAAGAGATGAAGAGAGTTTGACCTAAGTAAAGGAAAAGGGAGAAATGGGTGATGAGATGGGTGGGGTGTGATGAGAGTGAGATGAGTGAGGTGGGGCTCACATGGGATTAAGGTGGGGTAGGGTTTGACTAAAGTGCCCTCTTAGTTAATGGGTAATGGGTCAGGCCACGGGTAGTTGGGTCATCCTAAGGTTAAATTCATAATTCTCCAAGGGAAGCCCATCTGTAATTAGGATAACCTATGGTTGACTTGGTCAAATTGGGTCCCACCAGATATGTCTAGGGACGGGTCCTCACAATTTTAGTGGAGTTGGGTGCTGTGCTTTGGAGCTCTGTTCTGCTCTTATTTGCCGTAGCTTGCATGGTTTTCTTTGCTAGCTGTGCAGGATGGAGTTTTGCTGGGTGGTTTTGAGTTGTATTTTCTTTTTGCTTTTTCTTTTCGGCTGTGCTGTGCGGTGTTACTTCATGCTGGTCTTTTTCTGTTCTCTTTTGTGTTGAGCAACTCTTTGGACAGGTTTCCTCTTTGGGCTAGCCTTTTTGTTTGCCTCCCTTTGCTGTTGTAGGTGCAGAAAATAATGACCCACAATAACTGGGGAGCCTTAGAGGACTTATCCAACGTGGTGATGACTGGGTACCGTCCGAAAGCCTGAAAGAGAAGAGCAAACGGTCAGAGGACCATGGCCTGAGCGGCGCAAGGCTCTCCGATGCCAAAGTCAGTGAGTGAACTGGAACAATGGAAGGAGAGGAAGAAGAGAGGCAGAGTAACAGCTCTGTGGGTTGAATTATGCGTACCTTGCATGTGGTATGAAGCTCTATTTATAGAGGCTTGGGTCGTATCTTTGGAGGATATCTTGGTGTGGGTCCCATGATTCGACTGGGAAGTCATGATCAGCCCACAAAGTAATAAATGCGGTCCAATCCAGCCCACTCTGCATTTAATGCCAGTCGGATCAGCCCACATCGGATTAAATGCGCGTCTTGTTGGGCCAGATTGTGTTGGGCGCCTTTGACGGTTGGAGTACCATCGGATCCGCCCTCGGGCCTGCCATGATGTGGCTTCAGCCGCTGGATGCCGCCCTGTCAGTGATCTGGCGAAGATTGTGGTCGGCTGGATGTCGCATCTGTCTCACTAGCTCGCGTCCCTATTCCTCCACGTGTCTGATGACGTGGGGGATGAGGGGTGCGAGTGGAGGTTCTTTCGTGCTTCGGCTTTCGTCCCGGCTCCTTCAGCCGAGGTGGAGTTCTCAGCCGAGATGGGCACATGGGGTAGCCGAGCTCGGCGCTAGCGGCCCGGAGCTGCTTGACTTCGGCTGAGGCCTCTGTCCTGGTAGCCGGGGTGAGTCTGGTGCCACGTGGATGGCACGCGGATGGCACGTGAGGATGCTTAGTCTCATCTGATGGCTGTGATTAGCGTAATCCTGTAGTTCTGGAAATCTCCCCACACAATTGCCCCCTAGCTTTTGACCTCTTAAGCATCCTAGCCTTTAGTGGTCGAAAGCTAGAAAACTCGTCTGGGGATGCGGCGATCATTGCCTGGTGTCGTTTCAACTTTTCTGAAGCAATAAATGCTCTACCCTATCTGTCCTGGGAAGCGAGTCGACGGCTACACGCGTAGCCTCTTCACTGATTGCGCTGTCTTATTGATGGAACGGGCGCGGATCGCAAAATCCGTCCTTTCGAATTTCGAAAGTAGCGCGCGCCGAGGGTTCCCTTTCCATAAATAGGGTCGTCTTCTTCCCTTCTTGTTTCTGATTTATTTTCGCCTTCGCCTTCATCTTTGATCTCTGCTCTGTTGCTCGAGATCTCTCTGGCGAGGACGACCATAGGACGTGCCCGGATCTGTTCTTGAGTCGCCCCATTTGTCTCTGTAAGTTGCTTCGTGCCTCTGCGTAGCTTTTTCTTGGGGTTTCGCGACCTTTAGGGTTTAACTTTTGCTGTCACCCTTTTTAGACATGGGCACCCCTAGGTTCGATTTAGATACTGAAGAGGGCATAGCCAGATTTAGGGCCGCTTACAATATTCCGGAGGGAGTCCTCCTCAAGCCGGCGGACTCCGTCGATTATGCCACGATGCGCTGGTCCTGCGGCTGGATGCCGTTCCCTCTGATCTCCGTGATCGAGGGCGGGGTCAGATTTCCTCTGCACCCCTTGCTTAGGGCTTGCCTCAGTACCTGGTCCATTACCCCGTGCCAGCTGATGCCCAATGGCTATAAGGTCATCATGGGCACGGCGAAGCTGAATGAGATTTTGGGGACCGACCTGGGTGTCCACGATATCGGGATACCTACGATATCTGCAAGGCTGGGGAAGGAAAATACTATCTCCGGGTGAAGCCGCAGCGAAGAGGCTTCGTCCTGGCCTTGGAGGATTCGAGTAAGAATGCCGAGGAAACTTTCTTCTGTGTGTCGGGGGACTGGGAGTTCGGCGCTGGCGAGAGAAGGAGGCTGATGGTCCCACGTCGCCTCGGGACTGTCCCAAGTAAACATCGCTTCTTTTCTCTTACTCGCTTTGCTTGATCTCGATGATGCCGAGCTGACACTTTTATTGTTTGTTGTGCAGAGGCAGGCGCGAGGCGATGCCGAGCTGCGAGTGAAGGCTGGAGGAGGAACGTTGACGACGTCAATAAGGTTGAGAGATACAGGTCGGCTTGGAAGCTGCTCGGGTATACGCCGAGGTACCGTGGTCACTACCGGAGGACCGGAGTAGCCGAGGTGGACGAGGCGCACCCTGATCGTCCAACCGTCTCCGTTGCCGTGCCTGCCGGGATCCCTTTGACCGATCCTGCTGCGAGCCGAGCTGCGTCTGGTGCCGAGGCGTCCACTTCTAGTTCGGAGCCACCGAACCTGACGCAGATAGTGGACGCTTATTCTTCCGATCGGGAAGAAGACATGGCGGGAAGCTCGAGGGAGCCAGTTGTTAAAAATCTGGCAGCCAAGTTCAGGCGGGGGTCTTCTTCCTCTGCGACGCCATCATCTGCCAGTACCCGCGCAGCTTCGGGCTCGGGGGGTGCTGGCGCCACTTCTGCTCCTGCTCCTGCTCCTGCTCCGAGTGAGGGAGTGCGGCGACGCTCGCCGGATCGCCCAAGGGAGGGGTCCCCGCGCAGGAAGAAGTCTAAGGCATGGGAGAAGGACTCGGGGGCTGAACAGCCTCCGAAGGGTAAAACCCCTGCGCGGGCCCCCGGAGTCAAGGCTCCAACTGAGAAGAGTGCGCTAGCCAGGAAGTCGACCGGCGGGGCGACCCGCGAGCTCACCACCTCGGTAGGGCAAGGGTCTGGATCGGCTTCCGGACCTCGAACTGCCCCAGCGCCTTGGAGACCGAGGATGGAGACGCAACCCGGTAAGCCTCTGAACGTCGAGGACCGGCTGATGGGGAACGCCGACATCATCGGAGCTCTCGCCAAAGTCTGCGCTCTGCCGCGAGACATGGAGACGCACGAGAGGTTCGACAACGAGAGCCTGATGGTCTCGGCGATCCAGGCTAACCTTCTAGTAAGTGTTCTCAGCGCTCTTCTTCAAATGGTTTAGCTCGACTGCGCCTGTTTGACTCACTTTTTCCCTTTGCAGAACGTGCAAAGGCTCCTGACCGTGGTGGGGAGGAGTGACATGAACGCTGCGAGGGTCACTCAGCTGGAGTCCGATAGGGATAAGCTGAAGAAGGAGCTGGAAGAGCTGAGGAATGGAATGGAGGGGCTGAAGAAGGCCAGCGCTGAAGAGACTGCTCGGCTGGCGTCGGCTCTGGCTGATGTTGCCGAACTCACGTCGAGAGCTAATCACCTGAAAGGCGAGGTCTGGGCGAGGAACAACAGGATCGCCGAGTGGAGTCGGAGCTGGCCAGATCAAAGTCTGAATCGGCGGCCGAGGGGACGAGGTTGCGCGGGGAGGTGCTGGCCGGGCGCGCTGAAAGAGAGAAGCTGAAGATGGCGAACGCCGAGCTGGAAAAGGAGAAGGCCTCCCTTTTGTCCGAGGCCCAATCCGCTTTCCAGAATGGGGTGGACCACGCCACAGAGCTGTATGAGAAACAGGTGGAGGAGATCACCTCCATTCTGTTCGAGGAAGGATGCCTGGCCGCACTGAGACGTGCGGGGGTCCCCGAAGACCACCCTGTCTACCGGGACCTGCCGAAGTACTCGGACCCGGCTCCTGGGCCGAGCTCCGCTCCTGCAGCTGAAAGTGCCCCAGTCGAGGCTCCTGCAGTTGTTCCTGCTCCAGACGACGCTCCAGTTGCCCCGGCCTCGAGCGATGCTTCGGCCGCGCCTCAAGGCGAAGCCTCTCCTGCCCCCGCTTCGGGTGAGGTACCGGTTGAAGCCCCCTCTGCCGACGACGCCCCAAGTAAGGTCACGGTCGCGACCGATGCTGCTGGTCCAGCAGATACGGTGATCGACCTGGTGGAGTCGCCGAAACCACAGTAGCCTTGCTTCTTTTTATCTTTGGCCTTTTGTATGTAATGTTTTCTTTTTCAGCCCTGTGATACTCTGTGCCATTAATGAAAGACGGGCTTCTTTACTTGTGCATTTTTCTCTGCATTTTTCTCTCCTTCACTTCTGGATGTGGTATTGAATGGTATTGAATGCCTTTACTGTGACGCGTGACCCTCGAGGCAGAGGGAGTCAAACGGTCCTCATAGCTGTCTGTGCCGATTCTCCGTATTCTGGAGGCCATAAATAGCAGTAAGCATGGTGATACGGCCGATGAGGGAAACGGGCTTATGTCTCCACGTGGCGCCATAGGAATCGCTGGTCAACAGACAGGAAAACGTGCGTCCCATGTAACGAGTGGGAGACTTCGCCCCTTAACTTCCTTCGGAGACTGAGCCCTTCTTCTTCCTATAAGTAGGGGTAGTAGGCTCGCCATGGGAGAAGAAAAGAAACGGAATTAGGATAGTTTAATTCACATAGACGTAGGAGCCATGTCCAGTGGATGTTTAGAAGCATTTGATCCGGGGGGAACCCCTGCGCCTGTGGACGGCTTTCTCCAAGGGGGGAAGCCCGTCGTGGTCTGCGCGCTCTCTGAAGGAATTCCCCGTGGACCACGCGCTCTCTGAACGCGGGTTTACGGCCAACCGTCCCTAGTCCGGTTGCAGGGGAGCCTTCTGTAACTGTGGGATGGTGGCGCCCTCTGGTCCTGCAGGGTCTTGCGCGACCGCCGGATGGAGGATGGGATTGAGGCCCCGCTGGATCTAGGGGTTCTTCAAACTTCGGTTGGTCTTACTGATCGGAGGGTGTTGAAGAGCTCAGCGAGGTCCAGGGCCTCCGAACTGGAGGGGATCCTGAATGCTTTGGTCTGACCAACCAAAGTGTATTACAAAGCTCTGTGAAATTCAGGATCCCTCAGAACCTCCAGGCAACGATCCGGCGTCTTCGAGCCTGCAGCCTGAAGAGTCGGTGAAGATCAGAGTCTCACAGCTTTCACTTTATTTTCCGTTTTTAGAGGACTGCGATCCTCCTTTCTGTATTTTATTTTATGTTCTGTAACTTTTGTAATGAAGCAGTTTGCAATGAATAAAAAGGAAGAGCTTTGTGATTATTCAACCTGTGTGCTTTTTTACTTTCCTTGCTCTGTTTTGGAACACTTGTGCTTTTGTGCTGCTTTCTTGCGCTTCAGTGCTTGCACAGCTCTTTCTTTCTTAAAAACTGTCTTTGGCCGAAATGGCTAGCTTTGGCCGAGACGAACTGCTTGCGCCGAAGTGGATCAAGAATACCGCTGGTCTCGGCTATGTGAGCATGAGTTCGGCAACGGTCTTTGAGGGGTGTATAAACCCGGACTTTAGGAAACAACCGAGTGTTCGAACTCGAGGCCTTTTCCAGGGTGGTAGACCCTTGAGTGGGGTAAAACCCGGACTTTAGGAATCGGCCGAGTGTTCGAACTCGAGGCCTTTTCCAGGGCGGTGGACCCTTGAGTGGGGTAAAACCCGGACTTCAGGAATCGGCCGAGTGTTCGAACTCGAGGCCTTTTCCAGGGCGGTGGACCCTTGAGTGGGGTAAAACCCGGACTTTAGGAATCGGCCGAGTGTTCGAACTCGAGGCCTTTTCCAGGGCGGTGGACCCTTGAGTGGGGTAAAACCCGGACTTTAGGAATCGGCCGAGTGTTCGAACTCGAGGCCTTTTCCAGGGTGGTGGACCCTTGAGTGGGGTAAAACCCGGACTTTAGGAATCGGCCGAGTGTTCGAACTCGAGGCCTTTTCCAGGGCGGTAGACCCAGAGCTGCCGGAGTCAGTCAAAGAGAGATGACAGATTGATGACAGGGCGAAAGCTGCTTTCATTGATTCTGAGATTCATTACATCTTTAGAAATAGAATTTCTTTAAGTGGGATGCATTCCACGGTCTCGGCAGTGGCTTGCCTTCTAAGTCTTCGAGCTTGTAGGCTGATTTCCCTGCCAGTGAGACCACCCTGAACGGGCCATGCCAGTTCGGAGCCAACTTCCCTTCGTTTGGCTCTTTGTCAGCTGGCAGGGTCTTCTTTAGAACCAGCTCTCCCACGGAGAATCTTCTTTCTCTGACGTTTTGATTGTATGCCCTGGCTAACCGCTGCTGATAATCGGTCAGTCGCAGGGCTGCTGCTTCTCGGCGCTCGTCTGCCAGCTCCAGCTCCATTGCCAGGTTCGTTTCATTTCGGCCTTGGTCGACCAGCTCTGTCCTCAGGGTAGGAAGGCCGATTTCTAAAGGAATGACCGCCTCCATCCCGTAGGCCAGAGAGAAAGGTGTCGCCGAGGTGGACCTCCTTGGAGTTGTTCTGTATGCCCATAGCACGCTCGGAAGCTCCTCTGTCCATCTTCCCTTTGCCTTGTCCAGTCGCTTCTTCAGGCCGTCCAGGATCACTCTGTTAGAGATTTCTGCCTGGCCATTACTCTGCGGATATGCCGGAGTGGAGTAATGGTTTCTGATACCGTGTTCTTGGCAGAAGTCTCTAAAGGACTTGGAGTCGAACTGAGTCCCGTTGTCCGAAATCAGGGTCCTGGGGATGCCGAACCTCGTTAGGATGTTTTTCCAAACGAAGTTCCTGGAGTCCCTGTCCGTGATTGAGGACAACGGTTCAGCTTCTATCCATTTTGTGAAGTAGTCCGTAGTGACCATCAGCCATCTCTTGTTCCCCGGAGCTCGGTGAAGAGGCCCCACGATGTCCAGGCCCCATTGAGCGAAGGGCCATGGACTAGAGAGGGGACTCAGATCTTGCGCTGGCTGATGGAGAGAGTTGGAGAACTTCTGGCACTTCTCGCATTTCCTGGCGTATACCTGCGCGTCCTTCTGCATGTAGGGCCACCAGTAACCCTGGCTTATTGCTCTGTAGGCCAGTGATCGACCTCCTATGTGACTGCCGCAGATTCCTTCGTGGATCTCATACAGGAAGTCGTCCACCTTGCTCGGGTGGACGCATTGGAGGTAAGGACCTGTGAAGGATTTCCTGTAGAGTTTGCCTTCGGGAGAGCCAGAATCGAGCTGCCTTGAGTCTGATCCGGTGGGCTTCAGTCTTGTCTTCAGGGAGCTGGTCATCCTTTAAGTAGGCGACGATTGGATCCATCCAGCTTGGGCCGAGGTCAGCACAGAGGACAAGCCGAGATGAATGGAGTTCTAAGCTTGACCTTGATATTGACCGAACCTCAATGGTCATTTTCTTCTCTGCTTCGACGGCAGAGGCCAGGTTTGCAAGCGCATCTGCGTGCGTGTTGGTATCTCGGGATATTTGCCTGACCTCGGCTTTCTGGAAATGAGACAGCAGTTTTTTCGGAAGGGCTAAGTAGGCCGCCATCCTGTCGTCCCTGGCCTGGTAGTCTCCAGCGAGCTGGCTAGTTACCAGTTGAGAATCGCTGAAGATCACCAGGTGCTGGGCTCCGAGGATCTGGGCGCTGTTCAACCCTGCTATCAGTGCTTCATACTCTGCCTCATTGTTCGTTGCTTTGAAGTCCAAGGTGAAAGCCTGCTCTATGACCAGACCCTCTGGCGATTGGAGGACTATGCCGGCGCCAGCTCTCTTGGAGGTGGACGATCCGTCGACAAAGATCTTCCATGCCTGGGCGGGAGACTGTTCGACCTCGGTCACTTCTGGCTCGTGCCCTGTGGCCCCCAGTGCCGTGCCGGGCTGGGTCGGAGCTGAATTAGGCGAGACGAACTCAACGATGAAGTCTGCCAGAATCTGGGCTTTGATCGCAGTTCGGGCACGGTACTGTATATCATACTGCCCTAGTTCAACTGCCCACTTTGATATTTGCCCTGAAAAGTCAGCCTTCTTGAATATTGAACGGAGTGGATGCTCCGTGATCACCACAATGGTGTGGGATTGGAAATAATGGGAGAGCTTGCGGGAGGCACTGACGAGAGCCAACGCAAGCTTCTCCAACAAAAGGTATCTGGTCTCGGCATCGAGCAGGGTCTTGCTCGTATAGTAAATTGGTTTCTGAACTCCCTCGTCCTCTCTGATGAGGACGGAGCTCACTGCGTGATCCGAGACCGCAAGATATAAATACAAAACCTCCCCCGGAGTTGGGGTGGAGAGTAAGGGTGGTGACATCAAATAGGTTTTGAGCGCGGCCAATGCCTGGTCGCACTCAGGGGTCCACTGGAATTTTAAATCTTTCTTTAGAAGCTGAAAGAAAGGCCTGCACTTATCTGATGACCGGCTGATGAAGCGATTGAGTGCTGCAGCCATTCCCGTGAGCTTCTGGACTTCTTTCGTGGTAGAGGGGCTCTGAATGCCCTGGATCGCGGTGATCAGGTCTGGATTAGCCTCTATCCCCCTCCGCGTTACCAAGCTACCGAGGAACTTGCCAGAGGCTACGCCGAAGGCGCACTTGGAGGCATTTAGCTTGAGCTTGTACGCGCGAAGGATGTCGAAGACTTGGCCAAGATCCGCCAGGTGGTCGCTGGAGTGCACCGATTTGACGACCATGTCGTCGATGTACACCTCTATCGTTCGGCCGAGCTGAGCCTGGAACATCTTTGTCACGAGGCGCTGATAGGTCGCCCCCGCGTTCTTTAGCCCGAAGGGCATCACCTTATAGCAGTAAGTGCCGCGGGGGGTTATGAATGACGTTTTCTCCTCGTCAGGCTCGTAAAGTGGGATCTGGTGGTAGCCTCTGTAGGCGTCGAGGAAGCTCATTCGGTCGTGACCAGCGGTGGCGTCGATCAGTTGGTCAATCTTTGGAAGGGGAAAACTACCTTTAGGGCAGGCTCTGTTCAAGTCTGTGAAGTCCACGCACACCCTCCATTCACCAGTTTTCTTCTTGACCACCACCGTGTTGGCCAGCCAGACCGGGTACTGGACTTCCCGGATGGCTCCTGCCTTCAGCAGGTTGTCGACCTCTTCGACAACCGCGTCTGTCTGCTGCAGCCCTGTCCTTCGGGCCCTCTGCACTACTAGTTTGTGGTTGGGGTCCACATTTAGCTTGTGGCACATGACCTCGGGGTCGACCCCAGGCATTTCACTCGGGCTCCAAGCAAAGACATCGACGTTCTGCATCAGGAACCTTGAGAGCTCGGCTCTCTCTTCGTCTGGCAGCTGGGTGCCGATCAGGAAGAATCTATCTGGGTTTGCCGAGTTCAGCCTGACCTCGGCCAGGTCCTCAATGCTTTTCTTCTCGGGATCTCGGCCGATTTCATCTAGGCCTTTCTCGAATTCGGCGAGGTTGACGCGCTCTGGCTCCTTCACTGCTGGGACCGCGGCTAGCATGCACTGCCTGGCCTGCTGCTGATCTCGCTCCACTGTGACCACTTCCATTTTGCCCTCCTTGTTCTCGAGGACGAACTTCAGCTTCTGGTGGAGGGAAGAAGGGACTGCTTCCAACTTGTGGAGCCACGTTCTGCCCAAGATGACGTTGTAGGGAGAAGGGGCGTCCACGACCAGGAAGTCGGCCAACACGGAGGCTCCGCCGACTCGGGTTTCCAAGGTGATCCTACCCTTGGGATAGACTGGCGTGGCGGACAACCCTAGCAAGGGTGCACGGACCTCCGTGAGGTCTGCTTCCGAAAGGTTCATTTTCTTGAAGCAATCGTAGTAGAGGACCTCGGAAGAGCTGCCGGAGTCGACGAGGATCCTCTTCACGGTGAAGTCTCTTAGCTTCATTGTGAGGAGCAGGGGGTCGTTGTGAGGGAGCTGGATTCCCTCTAGGTCCTTATCTGAGAACGAGATCGCGGGTCGGTCTCGGCGAGCTCTCTTGGATGCCGGTGCGAGCTCGGCTTTCATCACCTACTTCCCATGGGACGCTCGCCTGGCCTCGGCGCGGGCCCGCGAGCCTCCATGAGACGAGGGAGAGGGGACCGAGGACGCCAGATGGATCACGTTAATGATCTTCTCGGAATCCTCACTGTCCGGCTCCCGAGCCGCGCTCTGGTGAACTCGGCCCTTGCTACCGCCGGCATCTTTTGCCTTGACGAACTCTGGAATATGGCCTTCGCTGGCTAGCTTCTCCAGGTACCACTTCAGAGAATTGCAGTCCTCGGTCTTATGCCCTTTACCTTTGTGGTAGGAGCAGTAGAGGTTGCTTCGGCTGCCGGAGGTGGGCTCATTCCTCAAGGGCGGAGGCCACTTGAAGAACGGCTTGGTCTTTATCTTGCTCAGGATACGGTATATCGGCTCCTTGAAGACGACGTTGACGCTCTGACCGGCGCTGGTGGGGGGTCTGGGCCTCCAGATGCCCCCAGATCGGGACGACGCAGGCTTCGCTGAACTGGCGGCCCAGGCCTGCTTGGGCTCCTGCTTCTGGAAGGGCTTCCCGCCTCTCTGCCGAGGCTGGCTGCTCTTCTGCTCGGGCTCCAGTCTTTCGTCCTCTTCCCGGGCCTGGATTTCATCTTCCTCCCGGGCGACAAAGCACTTTATCCGGGACATTAGCGCTGGCATGGATTCTGGGGGGTCTCCGGCCAAATCCTTCCGGAGGTCGTGGCCGGGGATCAGGGCATGTTGGAAGGCGTAGATTGCTATCTCTTCCCTAGTGCCCTCGATCTGGCTGTAAACCGCCCAGAATCGTCGGGCGAACTTGGCGAGGGTCTCACCCTGCTTCATTCTCAGGGCGAGAAGGTCACCTTCTTTCTTGGGGACGGCGCTGTAAGCTTGAAACTTCTTCAGAAAGGAGAGCTGGAGCTCCTTCCAACTCGAAATCGACTTCTCTAGGAGGGCGCAGAACCACTTCAGAGGGAGGTCACCCAAACTGGAGGAGAAGATCTTGCAGTTAAGGTAGCCCTCGTTTCCCCAGATGGACATCTTTTGGGAAAAGTGACGGAGGTGAGCGGACGGATCGGACAGTCCGTCGTAGGGGACGAACCGCGGGACAGAGAACCTTTTGGGCAAGGGGGTCCGCTCGATGTCTCTCGTGAAGGGCGAGGCCCCTAGATCAGTGTTGCCACATATCTGCTTCTGGTCCCGCACGTCCAGGTTGCGCTGAAGAGCCAACCTGACGTGCTTGTCAAATCGCTCATGCTCGTCGTCCTTTTCTGGAGTCTGGGCTCTTGACTTTCGCTTGGAGTGGTTCGGGCTGTGATGGCTATGGTTTCGGCCATCGTGGCTACGATGACTTCGGCTGTTGCTCGAGCCTTCGTCATGGATCTGGCTCCGCTTGTGGTCCAGATGGTTTCTGAGATCTTCGCGAGGAGGCTGGGCTGCCCTGCTGGGGGCGTCCCTCTTCTTTCCCTGAGGATCAGAGACTTGCCTCAACAAGGCAGTCTGCGCTGCTCTCAGTTGCTGCTGGAGCTCGCGGATTAACCGCTTCTGCTTCTGGAGGAGAGCATTTTGAGCTGCGACATCTCCTCCGGCGGTAGGAGGTTGAACTTGACTCGTTTCTTCCACGGCAACGGCTTTATCTTTGCGAGGACGCTCATGCCGACGCTCGTCGCGTCGGGGTGGCGTAACTTCGTCTGCTGAGAACGAGGCCTCGAGTCCTTCTTGGAGGGGGACCTCGACGTAAAGCTGCGAGCCTAAGCGGCCCTCGCCTGCAGATGTGCCATGCACCGTTCGGGACCGCCCCTGAGGAGGGACGTCCGTCGACGGTGCTGGCAGCTCGAGCGCTGCTCTCGAGGATTCTCCGCCTTTCCTTGCTTTCGGAGGCATGGCTTCTGAGAGATTGAGGTTGAGAAGGTTGGGAAGGTTGGGATATTACTTTCCCACAGACGACGCCAATTGTAGGTGCAGAAAATAGTGACCCACAATAACTGGGGAGCCTTAGAGGACTTATCCAACGTGGTGATAACTGGGTACCGTCCGAAAGCCTGAAAGAGAAGAGCAAACGGTCAGAGGACCCTGGCCTGGGCGGCGCAAGGCTCTCCGATGCCAAAGTCAGTGAGTGAACTGGAACAATGGAAGGAGAGGAAGAAGAGAGGCAGAGTAACAGCTATGTGGGTTGAATTGTGCGTACCTTGCATATGGTATGAAGCTCTATTTATAGAGGCTTGGGTCGTATCTTTGGAGGATATCTTGGTGTGGGTCCCATGATTCGATTGGGAAGTCATGATCAGCCCACAAAGTAATAAATGCGGTCCAATGCAGCCCACTCTGCATTTAATGCCAGTCGGATCAGCCCACATCGCATTAAATGCGCGTCTTGTTGGGCCAGATTGTGTTGGGCGCCTTTGACGGTTGGAGTACCATCGGATCCGCCCTCGGGCCTTGCCATGATGTGGCTTCAGCCGCTGGATGCCGCCCTGTCAGTGATCTGGCGAAGATTGTGGTCGGCTGGATGTCGCATCTGTCTCACTAGCTCGCGCCCATATTCCTCCACGTGTCTGATGACGTGGGGGATGAGGGGTGCGAGTGGAGGTTCTTTCGTGCTTCGGCTTTCGTCCCGGCTCCTTCAGCCGAGGTGGAGTTCTCAGCCGAGATGGGCACATGGGGTAGCCGAGCTCGGCGCTAGTGGCCCGGAGCTGCTTGACTTCGGCTGAGGCCTCTGTCCTGGTAGCCGGGGTGAGTCTGGTGCCACGTGGATGGCACGCGGATGGCACGTGAGGATGCTTAGTCTCATCTGATGGCTGTGATTAGCGTAATCCTGTAGTTCTGGAAATCTCCTCACACAGCTGTATTCCCTTATTTTTTGTGGGCTATTGCCCTTCCCTCTCTTTCTTCAATACAAATTTACCAGCAAAAAAAAAAGATTAATGGAGGCCCTAAATTATTGTGTTTGGTTTGGAAATGTCAGTTCGAAAGCAAATCATGAAAAGAAAATTGACCATCTTAGCCAAGCTCACTGCACGGATATCTTTTGCAACGGTGACCCACGTACCATTTAGGTTAGGGCTGTCTTCTGGGTTAGAGTATTACACGGAACCCTTTCAGATAATGGCCGACAACAACTATGGCGAGTCACAGATGGGACTGTAAAATAAAAATGAGGATTTTTTTAGTTCAACCCAAATTTTCCATTTTTGGAATGATTGATAAGACATTTTGCTGTGGAAATGCATAGGTTTTAGAACATTCCTGTTTGTGGATGCATGACAGGAGGGATTTTCACTTTCCACCCATTTCTTATTGGAAGAAACAGGATTCTATTTCTTGGGGCCCATTCCTCTCAATCCATCTTTATAGAGGATGATGGCCATTTGTTTCTATTACCTAAGAAGGCAAGTTTCTACAGCCATGTGAGAGCTGGTTTTTGGGTGGGTTTTTTTTCTTGTCCATTTGTTACCTTTGGTACAGATGATTTTGAAAACACAAAAATAACTTTATTATTATTATTATTATTTTAATCTCATACAAAATTAGACTGATTGTTCTTGTATCTCCTGTGAAAGGGGAAAAAAGTGAAAAGTCTTGTGACAATAAATTATTACAAGTTTTGTCATTTTAAACCGGCAGTGGCGAGTTTGTCATTACTTTGGTGATGGTTGAACAAAGATTCTAATGTGTAAAGGTCTATTGCAATGGAGAACGGCCTCTTACGTCAATGGTAAGAGGTTTTAGTTCTAACTTAGTTTCTTAGGGTTCGAGGGCATGCTACCTTTCTTCATCTGAGGGGCCCCTTACCGCACCCGAGATCTCTTTCTCTCACCCGAGGGTGCTCCCACTAGCGTGGGTTCAATGGGTCCCCAGCCCTCTAGTTGGGTTACAAAAAATTAACAAAAAAGGTCTATTGCAGTGGCGTCACCTTGAAAATGCATTGATATTCTTTAGTTATCTGTGAGAAGGAGCCTCTTCAAGTGTTACTAGCAATCTAATGAAGCAAATGAATGTAGTCCGAATCCCCTAATTGTCTCCCTCACACTTTGTAGATCATTAGTGAAAGGAGTGGAACTATATAATGGAGCTCGCTTATTAAAAATCCTAGCAGCATTCCCATGTATGACATTGCTTTTTTCCCGATCTGTACCTTTAAATTATGTGGTCTCTCTCTTTTGATGGGCCCTATGTTTTTTTGATTGTCGGATGGAAATGTCCGTGTGTGAATATTTTTGCAAGTGAATATTTCGCTAAAAGGCACTTCCTGAATAGTAAATATGCATAAAAATCACCCTAATAAGAGTTCGTCCCATTCTAAAACTGAGCATAAAATTAAGAATGTGACTAACATAGTCTTATATATTAACCACTTTCTTAATCATATCCTTAGTTTTATAGTTGGACCGATTTTTATTGGAGTAAAAATTTACATGGGATAGTGTGCATTCATTTTAAGCGAATCAAAAGTTTTAGTAGTGTTGGGGTCTAGGGCCTATAAGAAGATCAAGCACGCACAAAGAACACAGAGATTTATGTGACTTGGCTTTAGGCCTACGTCCACGGGGAAGACGGGAGAATTTCACCATGCAATAAGAAGAGGTGTACATCATAAAGGCCCTTAGCCTCTATTTATATTATCAGCCCCAAAACCCTGATACACCAAGAACATATTACTTTTAATCAAAGTAGACTTATAACAGACCTACTTCTAATCATAGTAGAGCAAACATGGTACCGTGGCCCGATCAACCGAGACTTTAACTTCTCACTCAATATCACTAGCTTCTACTGAGCCATACAAGTCAACAAATCTCAATCTTAGCAATTAGCGAAAAAAAAAATACAAGTTAACAAATCTCCATCTTGACGAACATTAAAGCTGACCGTCATAGTACTGACACGTCTCACCAGTCTCCACTTGGCGGTCACACCGATGAAGTGCTGGTCATGACACTGATCAAGTCCAAGCAATGCTTGAACTTGACTTTAACCCATTTCTTCTTTTGTGCGACCCACCCACCTTTCTGTGAATTGCCATAGGCCAGATTGGACACCCATCCATTGCCGTTGGGTTGTATTTCAAAATCATGATGCCTTTTACAACTATTAGACTTGAGAGCTGTATATCAAGGAGCAATAATATTTCTCACACCTCTTCGCTCACCTCATCATGATATTATTATAGAACTGCGAGTTCGCAAAATATTCTAAGACATTGGTCCAATGGGAATGATATTTTTCAGACCATCCACTTAGCTAGCTCACCTCTCCAGGATTAGTATAACACTACCAGTCTGCTAGATACCATGTGTGGACAGAATATATACACACATTAGAGAGAGAACGACTTCTAAATTTTCAAACTTCCTTATTACATAAAACGTTCAGTCCACAACATGATGACAAAAACCAGACGCATCATCAATGTTATACAGTATTCGTCATTTTTCATATATATATTTGAGAGCTTTTCTAAATTTGTTTGTTGAGAGAATCTGTGATGAGCCATGCTGAAGATCCACTTGTTTGCATATCCAACGGAGATCAAATTCTTTGACAAATTTGGGTTAGTTTGGCACTTTACCAGCATAGTAAAAGTCAAGTAAAGCCTCAATTTTTCAAATGAGATGTCACATCAATTGCACTTTAATTTAAAACCCCCTTCATCTTTTTTAAAAAAAACAAAAAAAACAACCACCTTCATTTGAGGACGACCAGATCAATGGTCCAGATCATGCAAAGATACAAAAACCCTATTAGGCCAGCATTTGAGACAAATGGGATTCCTGTACAACCTTTTTTGCTTTCCATAGACTGAGAGCAACACAAAATAATTCAAAACACATCGTTCTTCCATGATTCATTTATTTAGTAATGAACCAAACAAGTATATCCTCATCTCTTTCCTTGATTCATTTATTTAGGAATGCACCAAACAAGTCCTTATCATGCATCAACACCATTGCTAGCAGCTATCTCGTTGTACTCTTCTTCTTCCATGGTGTCACAGAAACCCCTTTTCCTTGTCTCAGGCAAACTAGTCACAAAAAACCCACAAGCCCCTATAAACAGCCCAAACACCCCATATGATAAAAAACCATCTTTCCGCCCGGCCACAACTAGCATAGGGCTAAAGACACCCCCAAGTACTAGAGCCTGCCTCACCATCGACAGCGCCGAGTTCCTCACGCTCGTCGGAAACAGCTCGAGGGTGTATATCATCAAGACGTTGAATGCACTGCAAGCGCTGAAGAAGGACACCACCTCCACACCAATCTGCAGCCCCATCCTCTTTCCACCACCCACCAAAACACACAATACACTACAAATGCCACTCACCGTAGTAAAACCAAGCACTGCAACTTTTCTGTTCATTCTCCCTATAAGAAATAAAGTGAGCAGAGCCGATGGCAACTCAGCTAGCGCGTTGAATGTGGTGCTCAAATAGGGACTGAAGTTCAAATTCCCTACTCCAAGTGGCATTCCATAGTAGACCAACCCCACTCCAAAACCCACAACCATAACTGCAGATAATCGCCGAAAGGCCCACCTCTTCGTCCATAAGATCTTCAGAGACGAGTATACGTCAACGTTCCAAGTCTCCTCTTGAAGATACACTTGTGAGAAGCAGCTGGAATTCAGCGCCATCTTCCCATTTGCTTTCGCAATAGTTCCGAGTATTTGGATTGCTTCTTCTTTGCGGCCGCGAACGATTAGCCATCGAGGGGATTCATAGACATAGAATTTAACGAGTATACAGTAGAGAATTGTGGGAATTGATGTCCATAGATAGAGAGTCCTCCATGAGGACCCTCTACTGAAGTACGCTATGGCGGGTAGTGATAAGAACCCGATTGTAAAACAGAAGAAGCCGATGATGCCAATCTGTCCGCGCCACTTCTTTCCAATGAACTCGGTCAACAGCACAAGCGCACAAGTGCCAATTGTTCCACGCCCAAATCCACCAATGAATCGGAGGGCCGAGTAGACCCAAATGTTGGGTGAAAATGCTGTTAACACACCAGCAACAGACATGATCAGGCATGAAATAAGGAGCATGTTCTTACGCCCTAGCCGTGAATCTGCTAGCGTCGCAAGGAGAAGCCCCCCGGCGAGGCAGCCAGCGAAGAAGGCTGACGCCGGCAGACCTGCAACGAGCGGCCCAGCGCACATGAGCCCCCACTCCGATATAATTGATTCCCGAGCTGGCTCGGCCCAGGGCCATGAATGCTTTGGGCCGGTGGCCGAACAGCAGCTTCGGTCTTCTTTTGTATGGTTGCAATCCCATGAGGGCTCTGCGTCGGTGAATACATTGATGAAGGACTGTTGTGCGTCGAAGATCCATGCCATCGATACGAGGAGTGTCTGTAGAAGTTGGGCCGGTCCAAAACATCCTAAACACTCCTCGATGGTGTCGTCGAGCGAGGGACGAGACACTTTCTCGTCCGACTGCAGTCCTGACTCGGACGAGTTGACTCGGGAGATTAGAGGAGATGATGGGTCTGTCATTTAATTGGCGGGGATTCTTGTAGGTTGATTAGTAGAATGTTGAAGGAGCTGTTGAGGTGGGGAAGTGGGGAGATGGATGTGTATTAATATACAAAGGCCAAGGGGAGTGAGAGAAGTAGTGAGTTTTCCTTCTTTGATAGATCATATAATTTTAAAAACTCAGATTCCTTTGGCATGTGGTTGTGGGCGCCGATGTTTGGACAGTTCAGATATAAAATCTTGTATTCTTGTTGGCAGAGGCCAGCGGATGATTCCTGCATGCAAAAGAGAATTTCTTAGGTGTGTTCAGTGTTCTAGTCACTAATTTAGACACGAATAGTTCCTATGCATATGGTTAGATGGATGACAGCCGATCAGGACTCATGTTATTTGGCCTTTCTCATGCAAGGTTTGGTTGAGATCTAGATAGGTTAAAAGTTGGACCATTTCTACAACTGTCTAAAATTGACGATTGAAGAAGTGCTCGGAGTAGGTCGGTCAATTGAGCCCGCTAAAATAGATACCCGGCCCGGCCTATCCCAAGCCCGAAGTTACAGGGCTTTTGAAAAAACCTAAGCCCGACAAGCTCGGCTTGGACAATGATTATAAAGCTTAGCTAAAATGGGACTAGGAAATGCGAGAACATGCCCGACTCAGCCCGTCCACAATCACATTTCACTCATTTTTAATAAACTTGTATGTGAGGAGAATTGTAGTGAATGAGAAATTGAAGTAATCTATTGAAGTGAAGTCTTCTACCTCATGATTGATTTTTGCTTTGACCAATTGCCATTCTCATAATCTTTTTAGATTTTATGAAATATTTTGTTGGCTAATGTTTTACCTCTTCTAAGTGCAAATTAGGCGATGATACAATTTTATGACAGGATAAGTTCTATTCTTGATTTTAAATTTCTGTTCATGTTAGATAGTTTAATGCTATCTCATGCCCGCTAATTTTTCAATTAAATGGAACTTATGCAAACCTTAAGCAGTAAAGGGTGTTAAACAATCCTCTGACTTACCAAACAAAAGTAAACATCAATTTATCGGTCCAATCACAGAGACAAAGCATAAAGGTAATATATATAATATAGTTTATAATTTGGAAAGTGCGGACTCTAACCAGATTAGACCTTATTTCTAAAGCCCCACATCGGATATGAGATGAGAAACAAAATATCATTTATTTCTGCTTCGTAGTGTAACTCTATTTACTTGATTTGGAAGAAGATAGGCATGGGCTTGGAGCTATATGAATCATTAAGGAGCCCTATCTTTTGCCATTTATTAAGGAGTCAATATCCATTTGAGATAGATCGATTGCTTGAGTTGCGGGTCACGCTTTCCTTAAGATAATAAATATCCATATTGGTGTCTACAATCGGGTGGACCAACCCTTGAACACCAATGGTCCCACCCAAAATATGCAATTGATCGCCAATATATGATTAATCATATCTCTATATATAGAAATCAATTGGACGCTTGGTGGTTTAAAGACAATAACTACCATGATGGTAAAAGATAATAACTACCTTGCCAACTTCTAAGCCCACATTTGCTACCTGGCCCATTATTCATTCTTAACCCAACAGCAAGCCAACCCAAACCAAATTGGATCTGGGTAAACCCGAGTTAGGCCCAAACCCCAAATGGAATATTGGCAAGAAGTTCAAGCTGAAATGGTCTTCACAAACCATTGAATAAGTGGAATTAACAAAGAGCCTGCTGGTTACTTCGAAGTTAGGGGTGGGCTTAGGTAGGGAGATCCCCTGTCCCCTTACCTTTTCATATTATCAAAAGAAATCCTCAGCTTAAACATAGCAATGCTTGTTTCTCAGAATCAAGTGACCCCAATATATAGAGCCCCAGCCTCTCCCTTTGTTTGTCACCTGATGTTTGCTGATGACATCCTCCTCTTTTTCAAAGCTTTTCTTAAAAAGAGTATCAAAGCTATTAAGGGTGTTTTGGAAGCTTACCAAAAGATAGCTGGGCAGCATTTTGAACCTCAGGAAAAGTAATGTTCTCTTTGGCAACAGTAGGGAGTCCTTCAAAGCCAAAACCTTGAGTTCCTTAGGCATCCCTCAGGCCTTCTTTCCAGCTAAATACATGGGCGTTCCCCTCTTCATTGGTAGCCCCAAAGCTCAGTACTTTGAGTCTCTATGACTCTTTTAATGCTATTGATCGGACCCCAAGTGTAGGGTGCGATTGTAGTAATAATCTGGTGAGACCAGGTCGATCCACAGGGAGCGATTGAGATGAGGTTTTCCAACTTGTACCTGCCCTAAATGAAATCTAAACTAGCCTAATTAAAAACTAATTAAAACCAATCCTACTTTAATTAAAAGAATTAATTACAACCCAATGAAAGAAAAAACCTCCTAAAACTAAATTCCTAAATCTAAAAAGATCAAGTTGCTGCAAATAGAAAACACATTAGAACGTTCAATTAGAAAATATTCTAAAAATATCACTTACTAAACTAACAAACGAAATTGGAAAATAAAACAAGTTATGAGAAAAATGAATCCAAAAAAATGTATCAAATCAAATCAATCTAAATTGGAAACAAATCATCCATCTAAAACCAAATTCCCTAAAATTAGAGACCTACACTAGATTAGAAACCAACTAACTTTCCTAAGTTAAACACTAGATTAAGAAAATAATCTAAATGATACACTTTCTAAAAGAATGCAAATCTGAGAATTAGTTTCCCTATATTAAATAAAATACAAGAATGATGAGGATGCACCCTTCTAAAAAAATACTTATGGGACACAATGCATGGACGTGCATGAACTAGTGCAAAGTTTTTATTTTATTTTATTTTTACTTCCTAATGCTTGATACCTATCACTAGACCAAAACCTATCTAAATCATAGTTACTGCTGAATTTTTTTTAATATCCTAAGATGCATGAAATTCTAAAATAGAACAAGTGGATAAAAGTGTTAAATCTGAAATGTCATGTATGACAGCTAGCATGGGACGTTAATGACTAAGCACTACATGATCTATATGAATTATGAAAAAGATTCCAAAAATCATTCTTGAAGCCATTATCCCTATGTAATAAATTTCAAAGGGCTATTTTCTAATCCAAACATATTTAGCTCATGTGACTTTCAAATCTGATTTTGGAAATTAACATAAACTACACCACTACACATGTTTTAAAATATGAAAAATATGCATGAAAACTAATGCACTTTCAGCAGTAACATAATCCTAACATATTGATGTAAAGATGGAAAGATAAAGTGTAGGAATTAAGAATAATGCAGAAAATAAAGATGGTGTGCATAAATCAAAGGTGGTAATAAAATAAAAATGTGGTGAGTTTCTTTTTAAAATCTCTCAATCTTGGGCCCAAAAAAATTAAAAGTGCAAACCTAGGCCGGGTCCTGTTCCTCAACTTGGGTTGTCAATATAGGTTGAGAATGATAAATCCTCACTCTTTAATAAATAAATTTCAAACTTGGATTCTTAAACTTTTCTTGGTCAACCCTCTTTAATTTCACATTGTATTGCCTCCAAAAATACCATGTATCCGTAGAAAACAATGTATATTGAAGAGGATGCTAAGGTGAGTTGTTACTAATTATTCCAAGCCAGTTAGAAATATTTAACCAAAAGTAAGAACTAACCCTTATTGCATGGATCACAAATCTAATATCAAGATTCACAAGAAATCACTACAATAATTAAAAAGAAACAATTTTATTAATACTAGTTTGCAATTGAGTACATAAGATTGAGAATTAAAAACAACAAAAGTACATACTAGGATGATTGAAAATCTCTTTCTAGCTGAGAAAACAAGGGTGGTGGTGTGGCCTTTGAGAAGAACCCCTTTGATGGCTTAAGATGAGAGGCAAGAGAGGAAGAGATGGAATGAAATTATGCTAGAGGGCGATTTCAACCATGCTTTGGGTCTCCCATAGGGCTGTTTATATAGAGTTTGGGCTCCCTTTGTTTCTTCTTTTGTTTTCTTTTTTCTTGCTTGAAATCTTCATTATTTGGAAACAATCTTCTTTTTTGGCAACCAAGTTTGTAAGAAATTAGTAGCTTATCAATAAAAAAAATCATCTTGCCAATCACACTTTCTAACTTTGGAATCCAAGCAAATCAATCCTTGATTGAGGTCACACATTGGTTTTGAAAATGTTACCCACACCTAAAATGTTACCCATACTTAAAATGTAACCCACACATAAAATGTTCGTGTGGTTAGGAAGTCCAGTTTTAACCTGGAGGTCCTGCCTTCGAATCCTTCTAAGGCCTTAACCGATATATAGGGCTAGTGGGTGATTTTACGTATTCGTAGGTTTACCAATGATCAATCGAAGGAAGCGTCGGCGGGTTCCTATGTTAAAAAAAAAAAAAGTTGGTTTTGAAAAATCCAAATCTGAAAATCAGATTTATTTCCTTCACTTGGAACAATTGTGGGTCCCACGAGGAGCATGTGAATATTTAAAACCAATGCATGGACGTGTGGATATTCTTGTGCATTTTTCCATACTTAAGCCATCAAATCTATAATTCAAATATTTTCTTGCAAATTTGGAGTCTTGATGTGGGCCCACATGAGGTGGCTACAACTTGAATGGCTTGGACGTCCATGTGCAAGTTTTGAGAAAAATCATCATTTGCTTCACTTTCTTCTTTTGATTTCTTGGCAAAGAAGGGTCCTTGCATTCTTTCCTTGTTTGTTTCTCTTGCTCCACAATTGTCTTGATCTTCCTTCCTTTCTTACTTTTGAATTATGAATCTTTGAGATTTGAAAAATATATTCAATAATTTGAAAGAAATTCTGAAATCTTTTTATCCATGAATGGACCCCACCTTGGCCGCCCCACATGTGTGACCTATACATGTGCATGTGTGGGACCCTTTTTCTCATTTCCTGAAAGTAAAAAAAAAATGAATTTCATGTGAAAATATAAATTTACCCTTAATTCACAATTGCATGACTGCGGGCCTATCTCTCATGAAATGATGAATGAATGCACCTGATGATTATTTAATTTCATGAGAAAAACACATTTGAAAATCTTTCCAAAAATAATATTAAAAATGGCAGGTTTCATGATTTGAATGCAAAAATGATGGTTTTTGAGCAAATTATGCATGAAAGTACTACAATGGATAAAAATGCATAAAATCATGATATGACACTAAATGAGGTTCTCTCAGCTTGATAAGTCCTTAAACATACCAAAAATAACAATGAGAATGTGAATTTTTAATGACTTATCAGCTATCTCATGTATGCTAATTGTTCAATTAAATGGAACTTATGCAAACCTTAAGCAGTATAGGGTGTGAAACAATCATCTGACTTTCCAAACAAAAGTAAACATCAATTTATCAGTCGCATCACAGAGACAAACCATACAGGTAATATATATAATATAGTTAATAATTTGGAAAGTGCGAACTCTAACCAGATTAGACCTTATTTCTAACACCCCACATTGGGTATGAGATGGGAAATAAAATATCATTTATTTATGCTTCGTAGTGTAACTCTATTGAGTTGATTTGGAAAGGGATGGGCGTGGGATTGGAGCTATATGAATCATTAAGGAGCCATATCTTTTGCCATTTATTAAGGAGTCAATATCCATTTGAGATAGATTGCTTGAGTTGCGGGTCATGCTTTCCTTAAGATAATAACTGCCCCCACACCAGATTGGTGTCCGCAATCAGGTGGACCAACCCTTGAACACCAATGGTCCCACCCAAAATATGTAATTGATCGCCAAGATATGATCAATCATATCTCTATATATAGAAATCAATTGGATGCATGGTGGTTTAAATAGTGTTAGAATATAAAAGTTGAAAAGTCAACAATAGAGGCTGGACTCACGTATGAAGGAAGAGACATTATAAGGTGTATAGAATGCTGAGTCAACAAAAACGGCTGAAGAGGAGACATAATTCTGTATGGAGACAGAATGGTGTCTCGCTATAGCGAGACTCTTTTTCGCAATAGCGAGGGTGACACTGGAAGCAGAGTTGGTTTCAGACTCTAAGAAGAAATTGGCAGAAAGACTCTTTTTTCTAAGAGGAATATTATTAGGAGTCTCTTGCACGAATTTGAGGCTATAAATTGGGTGTTTCTCACAACCCAAAAGAAGATAGATCATCTCTCAAGTTTTGAATTTGTGATCTAATTGAGAGAAATACTCTCTAGAGATTTTTGAAGAGTTGTGCTACCAAGTACTCTAGAGAGCCAAGTTCTTCTGCATCTCTTGTAGAAGATCATCTTCTTGCGTAGAAGATTTGAGGAGTCACGCGCTGGATTGAGTTTGTTGCAATCAACGGTGTGATGTCGTTGAAGCGTGATGAGACATAAGGTAACTTCAGTCTTTAGATATGGGATATCTAGGGAAGAAATCTGAGTTTCTTGTAATTGCGAGATTCATAGTGTTTGATTAGATCCAGTTCGGATCGGTGGTTTTTTACCCGGTTAGGGTTTTCCACCTTAAATTTGGTGTCTTTTGTAGTGTGTGCTTGTACGTGATTTTATTTCTGCTGCGTAGATTATCATTTTTTGCACACTTGTGTGCTGATTTATTGAGTAGACCAATCTAGAGATCTTGAACCGTAAATTATCAATTGGTATCAGAGCGGGTTACACTAGCTGTATTTGATCTAAAGATTTTTCTAGAATGGTATTCAATCGAGAAGGGACATCAACTTCTAAGCCCCCTTTACTAGATGGTTCTAATTATGCATATTGGAAGCAAATGATGATTGGGTTCCTTAAGTCCATTAATGATGATGTTTGTGATATTGTTAAAGAGGGCTACTCTAGACCAACAATTGTGGTTAGTGGACAGACTGTTCCTAAACATAAAACTGAATGGACTAAGGATGAGAAGCATGCCTCCAATTGTAATAACAAGGCGGTGAATAGTATATACAATGGAGTGTCTGCTGAAGAGTTCCGCAGGATTTCCACTTGCAAAACAACAAAAGAAGCATGGGAAGTCTTACAGACAGTGTATGAGGGTACAGACACGGTGAAACAATCTAAATTGCAAAGGCTAACTAAAGAATTTGAAACCATCGTGATGGAAGAAGATGAGACCTTCGATCAATTTTATGCAAGACTGAACGATATTGTCAATTCTGTTTTCAATGTGGGCGAAGAAATTCAAGAAAACAAGATTGTCAAGAAAATTTTGAGGTCTCTACCTTCGAGGTTCGATTCTAAAGTTGATGCTATAGAAGAAAACAAGAATCTTGATACCCTCAAGGTAAACCAGTTGGTTTAGAAATCTTCAAACCTTTAAAGCCAAACCGTTTAGATAAAGGAAAATCAAAAGAGAAAGGTATTGCTTTAAAAGCCAACTTAGAATCAAGAAATAAACCTGAAAAGAAACTGAGTCTGATTCTGATTCTGAATCTAAGGCTGAAGATATTACGGCTGAAATGTTTAATTGCTTCAAGAAGTACATGAAGTCAAAACAAGTCAAGTGGAAGAGTTCTAAATTTGAGAAAAAAAGATTCTACAAAAGGAACTAAGTGTTTTGAGTGTCACGGCTATGGTCACTATACTAATGAGTGTGCAAACAAGAAAAAGGGTACATTGAAAAAGGCTCTCAACACAACTTGGGAGGAAGAGTCAATAGAAGAAGAACAAGATCCTTCAATTGAAACTTCTGAAACTGTGAATGGCAAGTTTGTGGCTTTCATGGCTAGGTCTCTGTCTTACAATGATACTGATGAAGATCATGATGATGAGATGTCAGATCAAGAGAAAGATTATGAAGAGTTGTATCATGCTACATATGCTGATTGTGTCAAGATGACAAAGTATGACAAGAAGATTATTATCAAGCTTCAGGCTGCTCAAGAAGAAAATTCTGCATTGAAAATTGAATTAGAGCAAGTAATTGAAAATGTTCATCTCTTGGAAAGTCGGAAGATCCGCATGGCTGAAAATTTGGCCACTGAGAGTTCAAAAATTTAAGAAGGCTGGACAAGAAAAAGTGAATCTGAAGAAACAGATAGTGATTGTGAAAGCCGAACATAATATTTGCAAGGAAGATTGAAGATCACTCCACATACTGCACTTTCAAATAATGTGTCGAGTAGTTTCAAGAAAAAGAATGTGTCACGAGTTTGCACACACATCCACTTGTCCCCATTGTGGAAAGAAATGACACATTCGTACCCCATTGCAAGAAGCTGCAAAGTCTACCTAAGACCACGCAATAGTGAAAGAATTTTTCTCCACCCAAGACAACTCCAATTTGGGTTAGAAAATCTGATTTGCCTAAAGATTTTGCTCACACTCTACTGAAGGTTCCAACTACAAAAATGTGGGTGGCTAATTATAAAAAGCCTTGATCAAGGAGGTCAAGCTAAAACCCCCAGTGCTGATACGAAGATCATAATGAGGGGGAGTCAAAATTGAGGGGGAGCTAATGCTGGATTCAAATTGACGGAAGCTGCATGATTATTTTTGTTTGTTAATTATGGACAAATTCAGGGGGAGAAGAATGAAGCCAGGGGGAGTTCTACAAGCTATGGCAATTCAAGATCTACATTGTTGTTGTTTTTTTTTTAATTCAATGTATTTTGAGTTTTTCTTTTGGGTAGATCATATTGTATTAGGGAGATTTGTTCAAGAATTGCCAAAAGGGGGAGATTGTTAGAATATAAAAGTTGAAAAGTCTACAATAGTGGCTGTCGGGACTCATGTATGAAGGATGAGACATTATAAGGTGTATAGAATGCTAAGTCAACAAAAACGGCTGAAGAGGAGACATAATTCCGTATGGAGACGGAATGGTGTCTCGCTATAGCGAGGGTGATGCTAGAAGCAGAGTTGGTTCCGGACTCTAAGAAGAAATTGGGAAAATGATTCTTTTTCTAAGAGTAATATTATTAGGAGTCTCTTGCACGAATTTGAGGCTATAAATTGGATGTTCTCACAACTCAAAAGAATCATCTCTCAAGTTCTAAATTTGTGATCTAATTGAGAGAAATATTCTTTAGATATTTTTGAAGAGTTGTGCTGCAAAGTACTCTAGAGAGCTAAGTTCTTCTGCATCCCTTGTAGAAAATCATCTTTTAGCGTAGAATATTTGAAGAGTCAAGCACTGGATTGAGTCTGTTGCAATCAACGGTGTGATGTCGTTGAAGCGTGATGCGACACAATGTAACTTCAGTCTTTAGATAGGGGATATATAGGGAAGAAATCTGAGTTTCTTGTAATTGCGAGATTCGTAGTGTTCGATTAGATCCAGTTCGGATCGGTGGTTTTTTACCCGGTTAGGTTTTCCACCTTAAATTTGGTATCCTTATGGTGTGTGCTTGTGATTTTATTTCCGCTTCGTAGATTATTATTTTTTGCACACTTATGGGCTGATTTATTGAGTAGACCAATCTAGAGATCTCGAACCCTAAATCCTCGAAGACAGTAACTACCATGATGGTAAAAGATAATAACTACCTTGCCAACTTCTAAGCCCACATTTGCTACCTGGTCCATTATTCATTCTTAACCCAACAGCAAGCCAACCCAACCAAATTGGATCTGGTCAACACAAGTTAGGCCCAAACCCCAAATGGAATATTGGCAAGAAGTTCAAGCTCAAATGGTCTTCATAGACCATTGAATAAGGGGAATATTGACATGAGGTAAGGGGTGTTCTATGTAAGACCCCGACTCGTTTATCGCGTCATTAGAATTAATTAATTATGTTGTTACCTCTCTAAGTGGGATTAGATGCTAACTGACAAGGTATGTGGATGAGAATATCTTTTCAACAACTTCAGAAAGTTTGTCCAAAAAAGAAAAAAGGGGAAAAGCGAAAAGTTTGTGACAATGAATTATTACAAGTTTTGACATTTTAAGCAGTCCGTGGTGAGTTTGTCATTACTTTGGCGATGGTTGAATAAAGATACTGATGAGTAAAAGTCTACTGTAGTGGAAAACGGGCTCTTACCTCAGTGGTAAGAGGCGTCAATACGTTCTCATCAGGCTCCCTAGGGTTCAAACCCTGGGCATGCTACCATTCCTCACTCGGGACTCCTTCCCTCATCTGAGGGCCACCTTACCTTAGGTCTCCTTCCCACACCAGAAGACTCTCCTACTAGTGTGGGTTCAATGGGTCCCCAGCGCTCTAGTTGGGAAAAAAATAAAGTTCTATTGTAGTGGCCTTAGCTTGAAGATGCGTTGGTATTTTTTAGCTATATGTGAGGATATGTGAGAAGGAGACTCTTCAAGTGTTACAAGTCATTTGATGCCGCAAATGAATGGAGTCCAAATCCCTCCCTCATACTTGTGAATCTTGGGTGGAACCAGTGGAACTACATAATGGAGACCACTTATTGAAAACTTGGGATGCACAAAATGAACGCACTACGTAAATTTCCCGTGCGTGCGCTCATTTTCATATATGGACATTGTCATTTTCTAGATATGTACCTTTAAATTCAAGTGGTCGCTCTCTTTTGAGGGCCTATGCCTTTTTGATGGTCGGATGCAAGTGTCCGTATGTGGATGTTTTTTGCAAGTGAATATTTCACTAGTCTCATTATAAAACTGAGCGTAGGATAAATAATATTGTGACTACCTCAATCTTTTATACTAACCACTTCTTAATAATATCCTTAATTAGTCTTAATCATTTTTTTCCCCAATAAGAATTGATCTACACACGTGGAAAGAATTGCGTGCCAAGCTAACTAGATAAAGATGTAGGGTTGCGAACCAATGTAGCAAATCTCTTATTTTCTTAGAATTATTTAGGCTTGGGAGCTGTATACCAAGGGATTAAATTGGTCCAATGGAAATGATATTTTTCACACCTCTTGGCCAGGGCCGCCCCGACGTTTAGGGGGCCCAAGGCGACCTCTAAAAAATGGGGCCCTTATATAATTATTTAAAAAAAAATTAACTCATTATAATTTTCTAACAAAAAATTAATATTTTTTATTACAAAAAAGTACTGCATCCAAATAACTTTAGGACTGCCTACATACCGAGGGAGGCTATATTTAATCCCAATGATCAAGCACAATGTAGTTCTCTTAAACTACCCACCCTGGCCAAAAGCCTACAATTCACACACCAACATTCCCTTTCAAAAATCAAGGCTAATAAACCTAGAACAAAAAAATAAAATAAAAAAGTATTACTGAAAACAAGATCTTCTCGCATTTTTAGCTGCAAAGTCACTAATCAAACTTGTATTATCAAGTTTTTCTGATGCTCACGAGAAATGAGGAAAGCTGAAAAGTTTGGTGGTCTTATTTTTTAGTGGTGGGCCCATGTTGACTTTTAAAGTCTTTACCTTATGGTGGTATTGTGGTGGGCCTTAAGTTTGGCTTTTTAAATAATGGTTATTTTAAATAAGGTGGGCTTTAAATTTGGGCCTTTTAATTTATTTATTGGGCTAAATATTTACACACATGTGTTATTAATTTGGGCATTTCAATTTACATATTAGATTAAATATTTATACATATATATACAAATACATAAAATAATATGGGGCCCTAAAAATTTTGTAATTATTGGAGCCCTAAGGCGGCGGCCTCTCCCGCCTACCCCTTGGGCCGGCCCTGCTCTTGGCTCACCTATCATCACCAGTATCAGACTACTATCGGACTACGTGTTTGCTATATATCTATGTATGGACAGAATATACATAAATTCTCAACCTTCTCATACGACCAGATGCATGCATCAACGTTATTAAATAGCGCTGGCCTTCCTCTCATTTTTCATGTTTTAAGAAGTATTCTACATTTGTTCAGTTGTTCTTAATTGGCTGAATTTTCGAAATCGATCCCTCTCTCTGTTTGTGTATCCCTGCCAGATCACATGCTTTAACATGTTAAGGATCCGTGGGGTTGGATGGTACAGTTGTATCGCAATAGTAAAAGTAAAAAAAACTGTTCAATAGGCCACCTTTATAAGAGAATCTTCTGGATAAAGATATATCCTCCTTTTTCCATGGTTCTTAGTTTTTGGCAAAGAAGGACGTTTTAGACTTGAGGACCACCAGATGAATGGTCCAGACTCTAGATCATTCAACAATACGACCCCCTATTAGGCCATCATAATTCATAAGAGACAAATGGGCTTCAGGCATCACCTTGTTTTGTTTTCGACAGATTGAGGGCAACCCAAAATAATTCAAAACGTGTAATTCTTCAAAGTAAGCATTTTCCATGATTCGTTTAGGAATGCACCAAACTAGTCCATATATGATGCATTAACGCCATTGCAAGAAGCTACCTCGCTGTATTATTCTCCTCCCTGTTGGTTTTCTGAGTGTTCCAAAAATACAAAAGGTTTTGACCCTCTTTAAAAAGATGTTTCGCCTTTTCCTCACTTTGTTTTATAAGTAGGGAGTGTAGGCTTTATGGAATATATGGGATTCCACAAGGGGCGGAACTAAGGAATTTTTTTTTATGGAGGCCAAAGTAAAAAAAAAAAAAAAAGAAACTCATTAAAAAGTTACAAAACTTAATAATTAAATACATAATAGATAGCACTCAAATGTGAAATTACATTACTATTATTTAGAAAAATCAGTATCTTAGAAGTTCATGTCATTACCCTTGTCAACTAGCACTTAAAAGTGAAATTATTTATTATTATTTGGGAACAAACAAATATGCCCACTATATTATATATATTTATGAGCAAGACCCATATTTAAAATAGATCATTCAAAAGGGTGGTCCCACTAGTTTTATCTCGTCAAAAGAATTTACTTCAATTGGATTTATTCTATTACTTCAATTGGATTTATTCTAACATATATAGATAATCACTATTAAAACATAACTTTTTCAGAATTTTTTTTCCTCTTTTCTTTCTTCATTTTCTTTCCTTTCTTTTCTTCCATCATTCTAATCTTTTGCCCTTAGAATCTGCAATGATTTTGTTCCTTTTTTTTAGAATTTTTTCCTCCTTCCTTTCCTTTATTTTCTTCCATCATTCTAATATTTCTTCCCCAAAATCTGCTATGATTTTGTTACTTTTTTTTAGAGTAAAAAACTATATTAATTAATTAATATTATAAGGGTTTATATGCATTTTCATTTCTTTACACTTTAAGAACTTTTGAGCCTTTTACCACGAGCCCCATGCGCCCATGCGAATCCGACTTGACCCGGGGTGCTAGGTTCGGATCAGAAAATTTACAACATGTACTCTGATGCCTCAACTGGGTCTAAAGGCCTCTAGAAAGCTCTTGATAAGAAATATAAGTCCGAGGAGTCTGGGTCTAAAAAGTATGCAGTTGGTCACTATTTAAATTTTGTACATGATTTATAGACCATAGTGAATGAAATTGTTAAAAAAGGGATCCGAGTTGATGAACAGTTCCAAGTGGTAACTATTATTACTTTGAAGGATATTCAGAAGGCACTTTGACACAAGAGGAAGGATTATTCCTTAGAGCGCTTTTAGTGCTACTTCAGGATTGAGGAAGAAGCCTAGATCAATGATAAAAAAGACTTGGAGAATAGTAGGAAAATAAATATAGCTAAATCTAAACCCCAAGTTAATGGTGAAAAGAAAGGGAAGCTTGACCATCATCTAGGTAGAAACAAGAAGAACACTCCATCCTTTAAGTGTAAGAATAAAAACAAAACCAGAACAAGAAGGTCCAATAAAGGGACTGCCAAGCCACAGGCTAAGGGCAGTTGCTTTGTTTGTGGCAAGCCAGGACATTATGCAAGATAATGTCGTTAATAGAAGAGATTTCCACAACAATATCAAACAACCAAGTTTCAAGCTAATGTTACTAAAGAGGAACATCCGGTGGCAGTTATCTCTAAAGTGAATGCCGCCAACATGAAAAAGAGCGAATGATGGTGGATTGACACTGGTGCAACCATCCATGTCAACTTTGATAGAGATGTGTTCAAGACCTATGAGAAGGTCACAAACGAATGTAAGCTCACTCTAGGAACTACCATTACTACTCAAGTAATCGGTAAAGGAAAAGTTGAACTTCAGTTCCTTCCGAAAAGACAGTGACATTGTTGAACGTGTTCCATGCTCCAGAGTTGAGAAAGAACCTTCTGTCTAGGTATCTGCTGAATAAGGCCAGATCTAAACAGGTAATAGAACCCGACTAGTTTGTAATCACCCAGGAAGATGTATTTGTCGATAGGCTAGTTTGGCACTTTACTTTTAAAATCAAGTGGAGTGGAGTGAAATAAAAAGTATGAATAAAATATGTAGTGGGTTATGATGCTATTTTATTTTTAGTTATGAATAAAATAAGTAGTGGGCTATGATGCTATTTTGTTTTAGTTATTTGGGATGGAATATTGTTGACTTTTGGTATGAGAAATGGAGTTTTTTTATCTTTAGTTAATAAATGTTGTTGCTTTTTGACTTTTTGTTGGAAAAGTTGGAGGGAGTTTTGGTAAAAGGTGCTTTTGGTGTGGTGTTTAACTTGATTTCACTCCACTTGACTTTACAAGTGGAATTACCAAACTAGGCCCGGGTTATACATATGAGGGTATGTTTAAATTAAATATTATCAATAATAATATTGCATCTTCTTCTGCTTATATTGTTGCTTCTGTTGATTAATGGCATGGTAGATTAGGTCACATAAATTTCAAAACCATGAAATATATGAGTACTGATGGAATGATTGCTAATTAAATATGAAAATGTATATAAGAAATGTGAAATATGTTCTCAATAAAAAAATCACTCGTAAGCCTTTTCAGCATGTAGAAAGAGAATGCATTACTTTAATTAGTACATTCTAACATATGTGATTTAAGTGATACTATAACTAAATGTGAAAAATATTATTTTATTATTTTTGTTGATGATTGATCTAGATATACATATGTATACTTACTAAGAACTAAAGATGAAGCATTATCTAAATTTAAAAATTCATGTTTCTGAAGTTCAAAATAAATTAAATAGGAAGGCAGAGGTGGTGAATACACCTCAAAAGAATTTTTAGACTATTGTGAATCTAAAGGAATTAAGAGAACTTGTACCACCTCTTATACACTGCAAAAAATTAGTATAGCAGAAAGAAAATATAGGACTTTGATTGAAATGGTTAGCTCTATGTTAATAGCATCTGGTAGTCCTAAAGACTTGTGGGGTGAAGCTTTGTTGATTGCTTGTTATATTTTAAATAGAGTTTTACATTATAAGACAAATAGAACCATTTGAGACTTGGGAAGGGAAAAAACCTAACCTTAAATATTTTAGGGTTTGGGGCGGTGTTTAGCATATGTCGGGATTGTAGATTAAAAAAGACCTAAATAAGGTTCACACTCATGGGAGTTTGTTTTCATAGGCTATGCACAAGATAGTGTTGCCTATAGATTCCTTAAGTTGGAAGACCTAAATCTAGTTGAGTGTAGAGATGCAAACTTCTTTGAAGATATTTTTCCTTTTAAAACAAGGATTACGTCATAACCTTCTTCATCTAAAAGAGTTTTAGATAAATCACTTTTTGATCCTTTTTTTTAAAAGAAGAGGTGATTTTTGAAACTTTATTATTTTTTATATGACCCTTTTTTTTTTCTTAAGTGACCATTCACAAGCAAATTACCTAAACAGATAAGTTCTATAAAGTGAATTACCCAAATAGGTAAGTTCAAAAACCTTAATTAGATTGGAGTTCATGTCCACCCAACCCAATGTTAGATCCCTTTACAAGTCATAGTGGTGATAAGTTTCCATGTGGACAATAAATTCCTTTATATTACTTTCATTTCAAAATCAATTATAAAGTTTATGTAGTCAGTAAACTAGTTTATATTACTTTCATTTCGGAGTCATTTCTCAAGTCGATGTAGTCATTTTAAACCCCAACTAATTATAATGGCAATTTAGAATAGAAACTAAGGGCCTTTCTTCATGTCATTGAATTCCTATGAATTATAGATTTTGTATTTATCCATATAGGCATGGTTGTTTGCATAGAATACATAGAAATTGAATACAAATTCGCACCATTAGCCATAACTGGTTAAAAATGAAGAATCAATAGTGAATTATATCAAAATGAGCATCAACTGACAAAGCTGCCAGCCTACACAAGCAACGAACTTAAGACATCTGACTTTAATACCATAACAAAGTTATAGACAGTAATCCCAAAACCAATTGGTGATATGAAATTATACAAATAACTACTTAACAAATAACCTTCCCTTTAATGAAAATTGAGTAAAAAGAGATGGGAAATGAATATCCTTCCATCACTCTTTGCAATTCAGATCCCATAACATTAAGGTTCAATTTACATGGCCACCATATATTCTTCATGCTTACCTTATTTCATTCACATCTCACTTCTTTAGTAAGCCTTCAGTGGATATGTATTCAATTTGCATGCAATGTAAATACAAACAAACAAGTAAGCAGTTAAAAATGAAAAATCAAAAGTGAATGTCAAGGGGAATGAGGGTTTGCCAAGTTGGTTACCAACCCTGTCTCTCACCCTGATGACCAAGGATCGATCCCTAGTCTTTCCCTACCCAAGTGTCGGATGAGAAACACTAGTTGATCCAAAACCTTTAGCCAGCTGCCACATGTTGATATAAAATTGTATGATAACGACTCATGCATCGACATAACATTTTGATTCACTTGTGTCAACATCTGGATTTTAGGGGAAGTACTTGCTACGCTATGCCTACACATGGGAATCCATCAAACGACAGGGAAAAACCAAGGGTTTTGCGCTTGCAAATGCAGCACCTTGGTACTAGACTAAAGCCAGTCATTTGGGCCCAAGCTTGAGTTGGGGTCTTCCTGTGCATTAGCCTCCAAGCAAAAATGGATACTCTAGGCAGAAGAAGAGAATTTCATACCAAAGGAGCCTACAGAACCAACTCTCTCCTAGATCTGATGAGCTGCCAAGCCTCCTTGAAGGTGAGATCTTGGGTAGGATGAGAGTTCCAAGATTTCAGCTGCAGGGTCTATAGAGATATTGAGATTTGCCTTCCTAAAGACTTCAGCTGCATCCATAGGGATATCTGATGGAATAACCCGGTCTGTTCCCTGTCTTAACAAGCAAAGATTTTGATTGCGGGGGGAAACGGAATGGTGGAAAAAAAAGATGCCAAGCGTAACACCGACAGGTTACCTGTTACACCCCGACCCGAACTCATCAAGTTTAGTGCTAATTAATCATGTTTTAGCTAATTTAATTATACTTAGTTACTAATTATGAAAATTGGTGTTAATTAGTCCTTTTAGGTTGAGTTGGTTGAATCTTGAGTCTTAGATAGGTGACTTGGAACCGATTTGACTCAGTTGGGTAGAGTTGAGGGCTTTTTTGCAATTATCGACTTTCACATCTCGCATCATTTGTACGTCATTTTGTCAAAATCGCGTGTATCTCGTCAAACACGTCGAATTTCGTATGTAAATCTACTTCTTTTGACCAACCATTAAGTAAGTGGGGCCGCTTGACTCTTTATAGAAATACTAGGACTTGGAGGGACATTCTTATAAAAATGGGAACCTTATCCCTTAAAAAGTCCCCAAACTCATTTCAATCCAACCCATTCCCTTTTTGGTTGGCTACAAAGGTGCTTCTTCTACTCTTTCTCTCATTTCTCTTTCTCTTCTCCAATCATCAAGGGGCTTGTGGCATGTGCATTGGAAGCAAGATTGAGAGTCATCTTCACCTTCTTCATCTCCTTTTCTTAGTTGTTGACAAGAACCCACCTCATTCATCCTTTACTTTTTCCAATTTCGGATTTCTAGTCAATTAGGTAAGAATAAAACCCATCCTTGTGTGTAATTTTGAGTTGAAATAGAGTCAAGGGACTCATAGTTGATCATACATACATATTCATTAGCATTTCTATGTACATTTGTGATGAGGGTTTGGTATTTTGGGGGTTTTGATCTTTTGAGCTATTTTGGAGTGAAGAGAGCTTGGATAAAGCTTTGTTGAGGCAAGTATAAGCTTAATTGGGATTTACCTACTGTCTTTCCTCTATTGATTCACAAATTCTACTCCTTTAATGATTCGTGTTCTTAATGAATGAATGGTTTGGGCTATTCTTATGGGGTTGATTGATGAAGATGATTTGAGTAATGAACGTGTTGAAATGGGGAACAAGGAGGCTCGGTCATGCAGGGGTATGAAGGCAAAGTTGTGGGAAATGTAGTGGAGGAGAGAGACCTTCAGAAATGTTTTAAAAGCTCAGTTTAAAATTCTGCCTGCATGTAGGCGGTCACCTGGCGGCTAGCCGACCCTTGGTGGTCAGCATTCCAGATGCTTGCATTTTGTTAGTTGGAGGGCGGTCGGCAGGCGGTCACCTGACGGCAAGCAGCCCCACTGTCGGTTATCTTTCCAGAATGCAACCAAATGCCCGGTCAAAATAGGCGGTCACCAGGCAGTTACCTGGCGGCTAGCCAACAACTCCATAGGTGGCTAACCGCCTGGCCACCACCAGTTGACCGACCTCCTAGAAAACCGTAATTTTTAAGTAGTTTCAAAAGACCTTTTGAGGGTATGTTTTGATACCCTGGATTATTATATACCCAATGGAAACCTAGGAACTTGAATAGCCTTAGAATTCGGGATATTAATTTAGTGAACCTTTTCATTAAAATGTGACACTAACTGGAATAGTCAGGCATGGATTCACTGAATTTATATCGAATTGGATGGTGAGGAATAATGGATAATTAGATTAGATTGGCTAGTAATTACCTTGATTCTTCAATCAATTGCATTTCATACTTAAATTGGATATTATCATTGACTTCAAAGTGTTTTATCACTGCATTATATATTATTATATTTCTAATTCGATTATTAGTATATTTCGAATATTACTCAGAGTTGATTCTTTTGGAACGATTATGAATGTGAACAATTATGATTCGATTCGATTCAATTTGAGATTGTATTTATTGAGAACTTTATTCACATTCATTTATTATTCGATTTGATTGAGTCGGTACTACTTACCTTCGACCTTGTGATACCCGACAGGGTTACACTCAGTTTATCATTCGAGACTACTGTAGTATGTCATCTGGAGCACCGGAACTCCAAAATCGAGTAGCCAGCTGGCCTTTGGCAGGGCCGCTAGTGATATCTCAACTAGATTCGCTCTTTTTGAGATGATGAGCTCAATGTAGTAGCCAATTAGTAGTATATTCTTCATTGATTCAAAAAGCATGAATTATTCTATTTTGGCACAATTGCCTAGTTATTACTTTATATTGACTTCTTTTGATTAATTGTCATTTAATTCTTTTTGAAACATTATGTATTTCCTCATTAATGCACGTACTTGCCATTTCGTCGTATTTGAGGTATTATTCTTTATCACAGACACAGGTACAACTCCCGACCTTGAGGAGGCCCAGGAGGGAGAGGAGGTTCCTCCAGGACTAGAGGAGTGGCCGGGAAATGGGCCAATGTACGTAGATACTCCTCCAATGGAGAGTGCCATGTACATTTTGAGAGCCTTAAATCAAAGTGTAACTGGCCCCTTTTTGTGTGGGTCACACTTAGCTTTTCATGATCTTACTTTTGGTATAGTTGTGCAGGGTATTTTTATAGACCCTCTGATGGGCCGCGCTCCCGGTGCCTGGTCCTACCGAGGTCGGCGGACGTGGGAGTCCGTTGGGTCCGACCCTTTCGTGACCGGGAGGCAAGGGGCGTGCATCAACATTTCTTTGTGTGGGTGTGCCAAATTTTCTATTTTACTTGGAACTGCAAGTGGTGATCCGGAGATCAACCTTCGCAAGTAAAAAGGAGATCAACTTCTTTCAAGTTTTCAATTGCACATATATTAAGAAAAGAGACATTTTCTTGATTTGCCGTGAAAGGCGATTTTTTTTGGCATTTATAGCCGATTTTTGGCGTTTATAGCCGATTTTGGCGTTTATAGCCGTTTTACAATTCTTATCAATAATGAAAGACAAGAGTTGTGATTTTTTCTCTCTTTTAAAAAAATACAAACTACAATGAAAAGCAAGAAAAGGAGGATCTAGCTTCTCACGAGATTGTGGGGGACCCGTTCAGATTGACGGTCGCAAGCCATATGTGGACTTCGCCATCATCCATGCAGATGAGAACAGAGGATGCTATTGATTCGCTTGGCTTGGCTATAACCTCAGGTTTTTAGAGGACAAAGACCAAAAGGAGGTCCTATGTGCAATAAAAAATCCGAGTAGACGGGCTGAGAAGCCATGTCTGAGCCATTTGAAGGCAGAAGGAGAAGGCAAGGACCTTGGGTCCTTTGGGGGGGGGTACCCCCCAAGGGACTTTTGTCACCTTGTAGCGGTGGTCGGTGTAGAACTTCCGCAGAGTTTTCTCTCTTTGATGCCTTTTTCTGTCTGAGTTTCCGGATTTTCTGCAGTCTGTTGTCTGTGTCTGTTTTTTTTCTTCTTGGAGAGCTCTCCTATTTATAGGCTTTTAGGTAGCCATTTAGGAGGGTTTATGAGCCTTAATTGTCATAAAGCTACATAAAGGGAGGAGTTACAAGATTGAATTCTTTGTTTTGTAACTCCTTTTTCTTGGCTTGTGATTGGCCGGAGGAGATTGAGGGCATTTAATCGCCTTTAATCGCCATGATGGGAGGAGTTTCATGGGTTAAATGCCATGAATCTCTTGACTTGTAACTCCCAGATGCTTGCTTCTGATTGGTCCGTCCAAAGAAATGGATTAATGACTGTAATAAAGCTAGTCAACTAATCGCATTAAGTGGTCGCCGAGCAGTTGAAGAGTCGCGGGCCGTGCCGCGTCCTTTGGAATTCTTCTGGCAATGATCATCGATGAATCTTCATGTAGATCGACATCGGATGACCATGTGACTTCAGGTGTTGGTTGCCAACAGCGGGTCGGTGCCATCTGTCCTGTCGATTTCTCGATCGGTCGGGTAGAAAGCACACTTTTTTTGGTTGACCGGGTGGCGATCAATGTTGTTTTCGATACTCTTGATGATTAATCCATGTTTTTGATGGATGTCAGAGGATTTGGTGTCTCAAAAGTATGAATTTTGAAAAATACCAGAGGCTGGACGCTTCGAATCGCGAAAAAACGGCGAAAGCCGGGGTTTCGGGGCCTTCCCGGCGATCCCGGGCCCCAGGGTCACCGGCGACCCTAGGGGGTTTTCCCCCGTTTTGTCCCTTTTTGTGTGTGTTTTTGCTGTTTTTTCGATTGTTTTTTCTTCTGTATTTTTCCTTGACATTTTGACCATTTATTGGCCTGATTTCCCTGTAGGAAACCTGATGAGAATCCTTGCATTTTATTTTGCAAAGTTTCCAATTCCTGAGAAAGCCGAAGACTTTGTCGCGCAGAGCTGCCGATTTTCCGTCAGAAGCTGAAACTGGGTCAAACGATGTCGGAATGACCTGAAATTTGGAGTGAAGCCTGCTGAGCAATAAATAAGACCAACCATAGGCTTTTGTTTGAGTTTTGAAGCCATTTGGGGCCCTATCACTAGTAGACTCGCTTTTATCGCGATGAAGATGTTGCGGCTTGATGTGCGGTCAACCGATGTCTGATTGACTTGAAATTTGACAGAGAACCTATTGGAGCCATTTTAAGATGATCCATAGGCTCTGTCTTGGAATCCATGGTCCCGGGGAGCTTCGCCGCCGAGAGGCCTGATTTGGCTTCCGAGCGTCAAACTATGGTCAAATGTTGTCGAAATGACCTGAAATTTGGCGTGTAGCCCTTTGCAAGCATTTTGAAGCCGTCCATGTGCTCTATCTGATGAGTGATGGCCTCGGTGGTTCTCGCCGCCGAGAGGCTTGATTTAGCTGTTCGAGGGTTGATGTAGGGTCAAACGTTGTCGGTTTGACTCGGAACTTGACGTGGAGCCTTTTGGATGTATTTTGAGACCATCCATCGGCTCTGATCGAAGATTTGGTGTCTCCGATGCTTTTGCCGCCGGGAGCTCCTTTTTAGCTGTCGGAGAAGCGAAGTTAGGCCAAATGATTTTGAAATGGCCCGAAACTTCTTGTGCACTCCTCTTTTGGCTGTCTTGAAGGATCTTGCAGTTTTTGTTTGGTTCTGACAAGATTTGATTTTTTGGAAGTAGCATTGCCTATTTATGGCAGGTTGCGACTTCATGTAGCTCTTTGGATCTTGAAGAGGCAAAGTGACATTTTTGGTGTCAACACCCTCTTTTGCAAACAATGTATATACTTGTGTAATTCTTTTGTATAAACTTAAATGTTTAAATTGGACTGAAATGGGAAATGATACTCTGATGTGTAAGTAATTACAGCTTCCGTTACATTTTAAATGTTATTGACGGAATTTAGAGAGCGAGACTCATGACTGGAAAAGTTATTTTTCTCCTTCGAGTGTTGTATTTAACTCGAGACAAGTCTAACATCATGGGAGTACGTGTGTCCCACCTCGGGGATTACCCTAGGCCAGGGTAATTCAGGACCAGGATGTGACATTACCGCAACAGTATGCTACTCTAATATCTGTGCAATACCGTAGATCGTAAACGAGTTTAGGGACTATTTATGGAGATCACTCGATGAAGCATAGGGAATGGGTTCTTTGGTAACAATCATCTAATTCCTAGTTCTATTGACCTAGACAAGGTACGAGGATGGGATATCTTTAAGATATCTGAAATGTGCTTAAGTTCAACGTGCATTTCACACACAGGACACAATCAGTGTGAATATCTCTATGGAGTCAAGTGTCTATTACTCAAATAGTTCACACGTCTACTTAGCTTCTTGATTAATGTTCAATGAGGTGGATTAAGTCATAGTCTGCTGTCATTTCTCCTTAAGTTCTCCAATGGGAGCTAGAGAGAGCTTTGAAGGGAAGAAGAAGAAATTAGGGGAAAGGATGCATGGTCGTGTGATGCTTATGTGTGTGTGCGCGTGTGAGAGAGAGAGATGGTCGTCTTATGGATGGTGTAGGTGCAAAAAATAATGACCCACAATAATGGGGGGTGCCTTAGAGGACATACCCAAGTGAGATTAGGGACACCGATGCCTGCGCCTGGAGCCTGAGAAAAGGAAGAAGAAACGTAGGTCAGAGGACCCTGGCCTGGGCGGCGCAAGGCTCTCCGATGCCTAAGTTAGTGTATGAACTAAGCAGAGGGAGGAGATTTTTGGGGAAGAATATGGCATACCAGAGTGGTAATGGCGTTCCCCCCCTTCCTCTGGAGTTGTAGCTGTGTTTATGTAGAGGAAGAGGAGGCAAAGGGGTAGTTGGCTGTCTTGTCATAGCCCATTTTGTCAGGTACTAGGGAGGCGCGGTCTCATCGTAGCCTGTCTGGTCCCGTCGTAGCCTGTCTTGTCCCGTTAGGCCATATCCTGGCACCTTGGGAGCTGTGGACGGTGATCTGTCAGGAGATACGGGCTATCCCCTTGTCTTGTCGCACGGGCCATAGCGTGCTTGAGCGTCCATGGGAGGACAGCTGTCAGTGCTCAGTACTTTCATCGATATGAGGCACTTGGCCGGGATGGAGTGTCGTGCCGGGTGAGACCTGGCGGAGATGTAGTGTTGTGCCGGGTGAGACCTGGCGGAGATGTAGGGCCATGGCACTGTTGCCGAAGTGCAAGGGCCTGGTACTGTCGCCGAGCTGGGAAGCCGAAGTGGGATGCTTTGGCCGAAGTGGATCCTGCCAAGGTGAGGGGAGTTGAGCATAGGAAGCGTGGAGCACGAGACCACACTTGCCGGGATGGGCTTGCTCATGCGGGGGCCCGGGATGGAGCACCTTGTCCAGGATTCTCTTGGGATTTTCCCCACACAAAGCCCCCCAGCTTCTGAGCTCAATAGGCTGCTCTTTTGAGGTTAGAAGGTGAGTTATCATGGAAGACAACATTTGTGCCTCGGAGCTGCTCATAGTTTTGAGATGACTGGCTGGCAATGGACCGGAGCTGGAGGTTGGCATCACTGTGAAGCTGTAACAAGATGCCTCTGTCGAGCTGGAGAGTGCATTGTTGCTGAAAGCCAAGAGAGATGGCTCATTTATTTAGGAGTCTCTTGCTATTGCTGCTGAGAAGGAGGCACGCTGAGAAGGAGGCGAGCTATAGACTGGGTGCTGCTGCTAAACCGGAGACTGGCACTGCTGCCGAGCCGGAGGAAGGATTTTCTGCCGTACTGGAGGCTGGCGCTGCTGTGGAGCTGCGAACTGGCATGAGGCCGAGATGGAACCAGAGTAACTGCCAACCTGGAATCCGGCACTGATGCCGAGCTGAGGACTGTCATGAGGCCGAGGAGGTGATATGGAACAGTCTCTACTGCGATCTTGTCGAGCTGCCATTGGCCGAAGTGGCCAGCTTTTGGCCGAGACGAACTGCCTTTGCCTTGCGACAGTGGATCGGAGATGAGCATGAGTTCGGCAACGGTCTTTGAGGGGTGTAAAAACCCTGATTTTAGGAATCCGGCCGAGTGTCCGAACTCGAGGCCTTCTCCAGGGTCCATGACCCGGAGCTTTAGGAAACGACCGAGTCTGGACTCGAGGCCTTTTCCAGGGCGGTAGACCCAATCCTGGCCGAGTGTCTGAACTCGAGGCCTTCTCCATGGCCCAGGGCCCGGAGCTTTAGGAAACGACCGAGTCTGGACTCGAGGCCTTTTCCAGGGCGGTAGACCCAATCCTGGCCGAGTGTCTGAACTCGAGGCCTTCTCCATGGCCCAGGGCCCGGAGCTTTAGGAAACGACCGAGTCTGGACTCGAGGCCTTTTCCAGGGCGGTAAACCCAATCCTGGCCGAGTGTCTGAACTCGAGGCCTTCTCCATGGCCCAGGGCCCGGAGCTTTAGGAAACGACCGAGTCTGGACTCGAGGCCTTTTCCAGGGCGGTAGACCCAATCCTGGCCGAGTGTCTGAACTCGAGGCCTTCTCCATGGCCCAGGGCCCGGAGCTTTAGGAAACGACCGAGTCTGGACTCGAGGCCTTTTCCAGGGCGGTAGACCCAATCCTGGCCGAGTGTCTGAACTCGAGGCCTTCTCCATGGCCCAGGGCCCGGAGCTTTAGGAAACGACCGAGTCTGGACTCGAGGCCTTTTCCTGGGCGGTAGACCCAATCCTGGCCGAGTGTCTGAACTCGAGGCCTTCTCCATGGCCCAGGGCCCGGAGCTTTAGGAAACGACCGAGTTTGGACTCGAGGCCTTTTCCAGGGCGTTAGACCCATGTGGATGGGTAAAAACCCTGAGTTTAGGAATTGGCCGAGTGTCCGAACTCGAGGCCTTTTCCAGGGCTGTTAGCCCTTGTGACTTGCTTTTCTGGCATTCGCCGAGATGGAGAAGCCCGGGTGTACGAAACCGAGGGCGGTCTCGATGGCACTGGCCGAGACCAACATGAGGCCGAACCTGTGAAGCGCGTAGCTAGCACGAGGGCGATACCAACATGAGGCCGTCAAATGCGGTCGAGACCAGCATGAGGCCGAAACCAGCGTGAGGTGGAGACCAGCACGTGGACGGACCAGCACGAGGTCGTTAAATGCTGTCGAGACCAGCATGAGGCCGAAACCAGCGTGAGGTGGAGACCAGCACGTGGACGGACCAGCATGAGGTCGTTAAATGCTGTCGAGACCAGCATGAGGCCGAAACCAGCGTGAGGTGGAGACCAGCACGTGGACGGACCAGCATGAGGTCGTTAAATGCTGTCGAGACCAGCATGAGGCCGAAACCAGCGTGAGGTGGAGGGAGACCAGCACGTGGACGGACCAGCATGAGGTCGTTAAATGCTGTCGAGACCAGCATGAGGCCGAAACCAGCGTGAGGTGGAGACCAGCACGTGGACGGACCAGCATGAGGTCGTTAGATGCGGTCGAGACCAGCATGAGGCCGAAACCAGCGTGAGGTGGAAACCAGCACGTGGACGGACCAGCATGAGGTCGTTTGGAGGCCAAGGAGCCTGGGTGCGCCTACCCGAGGACTTGGTTGCTCTGGAGCCGAAGGCGAGTCACGCCTGAGTGTATAAAACGACCCCTGGGTGAGCTTGATGGCACTGGATGACTGATGGCGGTAGAGGACCGTGCGATCAAGGCTGACAGCAGAGGACCGTGCCGCCGAAATGACGGTAGAGGGTCGTGCGATCGAAGCTGACGGGCGGTCGAAGCTAAGTGACAGAAAAAGATTCGCCTAACTGCTCCCCGTGTTGGAAGAGATTTCTGCAGAGCGGGGGGCTGCTAGCGAGCTGGAGACGTCCGCCGAGCTGGCGCCGTCCGCCGAACTGGCAGAGTCGGCCGAGCTGGAAGCATCCGCCGAACTGGCAGAGTCGGCCGAGCTGGAATCGTCGGTCGAGCTGGCAGGTTCGGCCGAGCTGGAAGCGATCTGGTCGCTGTTGCGGAGGTTGAACTGCTCCCGGGCTCGGGCTTCGTCCTCCTCTTGCCGGATGAACTGATTTACCCTAGTCATGAGTGCAGCCGTAGTGACCACGGGATACATGACCAAGTTGCTTCGGAGCTCGTTGCCTGGTACGAGGGCTTGTTGGAAAGACAGGACTGCTATTGCCTCTGAGGCATTCTCGATCTGGTTGCATACAGCCCAGAACCTTTTGGTGAACTGCGCGATGCTCTCGGTCTGCTTCATTCGGAGGGCCATCAGGTCGGCGGCTGACCTGGGGATGACCCCGTAAACTTGGAACTTCGTCAAGAAGAAACTCCGGAGCTGCTGCCAACTTTTGATTGATCCCGGGGGGAGTGCGCAGAACCACCTTAGGGGGAGGTCCCCAAGGCTGGAAGAGAAGACTCTGCAGTTGAGGTGGCCTGCACTGCCCCATATCGACATCCTCTGACTGAAGTGCCGGAGGTGTGCTGCTGGGTCCGAGGTTCCATCGTAAATGACGAACCTCGGGACTTTGAAATCTTCGGGAAGGGGGAAGCTTCTGATCTCTGGAGAGAAAGGAGATGCGCCGAAAACATTAGAGTTCATCCGAACTTGAGCGTAGTCGGCCATTTCCATGTGCTGTCGTACTGCTCGCTCTATGCGTTGATCGAGCCACTCTCTGGAGTCGCGGTCGTTACTCGAGCCTTCGCCATGGGCCCGGTTGCTCCTGCTCTTCAGGGTGCGTCTTTCGGAGGGTAGAGTCGAGGTCGAATCCTCAGAGGATGAACCCGACCGAGTATCCTGAAGCTGGTCGCCTGCTGGACCAGATTTTGCTCCTGACCTCTCTCGGCGGGGGACCGTCGGCAGCTGGGTCGACAGTGCGATAGGTTCCTTTCCCTTTCTGGTTCTTCGAGGCATGGTGTTTGGAAAGATTTGGAGAAGGTTGGGAAGGCTGGGATATTGCCTCCCCACAGACGGCGCCAATTGTAGGTGCAAAAAAATAATGACCCACAATAATGGGGGGTGCCTTAGAGGACTTACCCAAGTAAGATTAGGGACACCGATGCCTGCGCCTGGAGCCTGAGAAAAGGAAGAAGAAACGTAGGTCAGAGGACCCTGGCCTGGGCGGCGCAAGGCTCTCCGATGCCTAAGTTAGTGTATGAACTAAGCAGAGGGAGGAGATTTTTGGGGAAGAATATGGCATACCAGAGTGGTAATGGCGTTCCCCCCCTTTCCTCTGGAGCTGTAGCTGTGTTTATGTAGAGGAAGAGGAGGCAAAGGGGTAGTTGGCTGTCTTGTCATAGCCCATTTTGTCAGGTACTAGGGAGGCGCGGTCTCATCGTAGCCTGTCTGGTCCCGTCGTAGCCTGTCTTGTCCCGTTAGGCCATATCCTGGCGCCTTGGGAGCTGTGGACGGTGATCTGTCAGGAGATACGGGCTATCCCCTTGTCTTGTCGCACGGGCCATAGCGTGCTTGAGCGTCCATGGGAGGACAGCTGTCAGTGCTCAGTACTTTCATCGATATGAGGCACTTGGCCGGGATGGAGTGTCGTGCCGGGTGAGACCTGGCGGAGATGTAGTGCTGTGCCGGGTGAGACCTGGCGGAGATGTAGGGCCATGGCACTGTTGCCGAAGTGCAAGGGCCTGGTACTGTCGCCGAGCTGGGCAGCCGAAGTGGATCCTGCCGAGGTGAGGGGAGTTGAGCATAGGAAGCGTGGAGCACGAGACCACACTTGCCGGGATGGGCTTGCTCATGCGGGGGCCCGGGATGGAGCACCTTGTCCAGGATTTTCCCCACACAGATGGGATTGGGAGAAAGGAGAGTCTGGAGTATCAGAGATGAGATTTGTTTAAATCCAAGTCCAATATTGCTCAACATACATCCAATTAGACCCACTACCCTCTTATGCTCTAAATGGGTAAAAGAAATCTATTCATTCATATTATCAGTAGCATCAACAGTAGCTTACCTTGTACTTCCTCCGCGCACCAGAAAACGAACCTGCCCCCTGCAGGATAGGGGTGGACGGTGGCCGTTGAGCCGTTGAGCCGTGGGGGTAGCCCCAAGCAGGCCTGTACTGTTGGTACGCGTCTTCCATTATCTAAGAAGAAGAAGAAGTTGAAGGAGACGAAAAAGGATTTGGAAGAAGAAAAAGAAGTGTTTCTTCTGAAGTCATTTTGAGAGAGCATGTTGAAGGAAGTAGAAAGGAGTGCGTAAGAATATGTAAATATATTTATAGGTTTCCTCTTTCTTCTCTTCCCTCTGAATATTTTTTGGAGAAAACAGCTGATGGATGACTCAACGCCAAGAGGTGGATAGATGACACAACTTTCTATGGTGTTGTAGACAATCCCGCTGGTGGTGTGAGAGATTGGGTAAGCGTCTATAAATATAAATAAACCTGAGGAGGAATCGGTAGAATAGTCTCTTCCAAGAAGAGAGAGTGATGTAGAGACATGGTTTCAATAGGAGAGAGGAACTAGTGAGAGAATTTGTTAGTCCTGCCCCAAACGAAACTGAAGTAGTTTGATTTTTCGGGGTGGGTTAAATGGACAATTCTTTTTACGAACATGGGTCACTAAAAATTCTTCCTTGTACAATATCCTAATCCTTGATTTAACAGTGTTGATATTTTGTTGTCTTTAACCCATATATCTCTTTGAAATTTAATCCTACAGTGGATAAGACTCTGACAAGAGTGAAGTTGGACTTGTGCCACATCACAGGAGAAGAAGTGTTTCTTCTAAAGTCATTTTGAGAGAGCATGTTGAAGGAAGTAGAAAGGAGTGGGTAAGAATATATAAATATATTTATAGGTTTCATCTTTCTTCTCTTCCCTCTAAATATTTTTTGGAGAAAGCGGCTGATGGATGACTCAACGCCAAGAGGTGGATAGATGACACAACTTTCAACGGTGTTGTAGACGATCCACTGCTGGTGAGAAAGATTGGGTAAGCGTCTGTAAATATTAATAAACATGAGGAGGAATCGATAGAATAGCCTCTTTCAAGAGGAGAGAGAGATGTAGAGACATGGTTTCAATAGGAGAGAAGTACGTACTAGTGAGATCAGAATTTGTGAGTCCTGTCCCAAACGAAGCGAAAGTAGTTTGATTGAAATATTTGAGAGTCTTGTCCCAAACGAGCAGAAGAGGCATATCATGGCAGTTAAACTAGACACCACAAAAGCTTATGATAGTGTCCCATGGGAATTCCTCGGGGAATGTCTCCTCCAACTAGGTTTCAATAGGGAAGTCACTTCGAGAATTATGTTGTGTGTAAAAATGGTCTCTTAAGTGATCGGAATTAATGGGCAAATCTCAGAACCTTTCTTCCCTTCTTGAGGCCCTAGACAAGGAGACCCGATCTCTCCGTACTTATACCTTATAGTCGGAGAAGCCCTCTTTCGCGGTCTTAATCGGTTGAACCAAAATTATAGGAATATGTCCCCTCAGTTGAGACCCAAAGGAGAAAGAGTCTACCCTCTATTCTTTTGGGTTGGAATTGGGACAACTTTCAAACCCTTCAAAATCTGCTCTCTTTTTCCCCATCTCAACACCTACAACTTTGATACGAGAAATTAAGGTGGAGCAAGGTATTCAAAAGTGTTCTCGCTAAACAAAATACTTGGGAGCCAATCTCTCAAATGTTCATTCAACCATGAATGACTCTCAAACAATTCTTGACAAGTTGGACCAAAAGTTCCAATCCTAGAAAGGTGGAATTCTGTCACCGGCAGGGAGAAAAGTCCTTATACAGTCAGTTTCATCTTCTCTTCCATCCTTTTGGATGTGCTTCCATAGAGTCAAAATGATGCACGTTAAAAAGATCCACCAGTCCCAATCTCATTTCCTCTGGTCAGGGAAAACCACCTCTCACAAATGGATCCCAATAGCATGGGATAAGGTTGCCAAACCAACAGTGCATGGTGCCCTTGGGTTTTGGTCAATGGAAATGTTAAATAATACTACTTTAACCCACACATTGTGGCATTTTCTGACTAGCCCTGGATCCTTATGGGTGCGCCTGCTTAGCCAAAAATATCTCACTAATTCCACCCTTAAAGAGTATAAAACCAAGAGATCGGACTCCCCCTTTTGGAAAGCTATCATCCAGCATAGGTATCTTGTTTTTGATAATCAAAGGTGGGTCATAGGAGATGGATCTCAAGTGCATATATTTCAAGAAGTGTCACGCCCCCAAAAGTGAAACCGGGGTTAATGCGTGAGATTAGGGCTAATTAAAATTTTCCAACATAGATAACAACACTTAGCCCCAATCGTGTCCCATAGGATCGAAGTCCGCGGTGAGGTATAAATATTTCCTCGGTAGTCATAAAACACAGCGGAACATCATGATTAACAAATGGTACGATATAACGTTTCAGAGTATGCACATCTTTCTTTTTTATAATTTAAGTTTAGCAAAAGATAACAAAAGTATATTAATTAATGGCTTCTATCAAAACCTAAGCCAAAAGAGAATAAATATAAACTAACTAATATATGAAGGCACTCGTGTGCTGGTCACGACGACAATACCGTCGACACACAACTCGTACTCGCCATCAGGCTAAACTACCTGAAGCAACGCCTCCACTTACCCAAAGGTAAAAGTACCCGGTACCTATGCACCAAGAGTAGCATCGTCAACACGACGGTTGGCAAGCAATGTATATATAAATGACGATAAGATATGCATATCGAATCAGAGTAGACAAGAGACAAGAACAATAGAAACATATGCATTTCAGACATAAGAAGTGCATAGTATACGAGTCATAAACAATCTAGCAAATAGGCAAATCACACAAGCTAATACACCACAGATAGTTCCACATGACCCTCCATGCTCAACATGAGAGCTGTGGTAGAGTGGCACGGGATGAAACCCGGCAAGCAAGCAAGCAAGCAAGATGGATACTAAGGGCCAAACAAGATCAATAATGCAAGATGTATCCGATGGTGTATAATCCATCAAAATGTAAAAAGTAGTACTGCGCAGACTTTCAAACCAAAGTCCTCACACAGGTGGTGCCCTACCCTATGTTGGGCGTTAACAACTGAGTGATGCCTGACACAAGAGTCCTAGACAAGTAAGAGTGAGGAGATTAGGCTTTCTTGCGTGAACAAGATTCATAAACAATTGAGAGACTACTTTCCATCAATCAAATCAAGACCATCAAGCAAGCTTGTTCAAGTATCAATACCATAGTAGTCCTCATCAAGCATTTACGATCAAAGCCGCCTAATCTCAACACTTCTATCGATCATATACAAGATAAACAAGACATCAAGGGAATCCTAGGTCATCATCTAAGTTCATCATGTGATCCCAAACCAAAACAAGTAAAGCAATCTATAGAACATGAACATTTCATGTAGAAAGTACCAAATGGTACAATTTAGAATCGAGAGTGATAAACAATCCAATCTTAGGTCAATAGTTATTACCGTAGTCTCGTACAACTCTATTCAGTCAACGAAAGGAATAAGGTTTCGCGATACCCGAACAAACAATCTTCGTGCATAGATATAAAAGAGGGTATCCCGTTGTCCCGTACCGTTCAAAATTGATATAAGTTGAAAAATCGAGAAAATAGGAATAACGACGAGAAAATGCATGCCCATAAACATTCCTCGTATCAAGTCAAATGAGACCAAAAAGGTAGCCAAGGTTCTATACAAGTCTAATAGAAAAAGAGGTCAAAAGGACCCTTCAAAAGGTTCCCAGCAGTTGTCCAGGTCGACCCCACCATTGGTCGGTCGACCTCCCACAAGGAAGGTTTGGTCAACCGAAAGGTCAACCTCCTTCATGTTCGGTCGACCGAGACCCAAGTTCGGTCGACCGAGAGTTGTAACCATTTAAATGTAAACAGTGAAATGATCAGGCATCCAGAATACCTGACCCTGTGTGTTCGGTCGACCAACATCCATGTTCGGTCGACCGACTACACTACGGTTACAGAACATCAGTTCTGTAACTGAAGTGTGAATGGTCCATTTCAATTCCCAAGTCCCTGAACATGTTTAACAACAAATCAAGGATAAAACCATTTCATCCCAAGTCCAATAATCCTATCAATCTATCCATTTAATTATCAATCCAATTCATTAAAGCAATTAAACAAGATTATCATGTTTTCAATTAAAAACAATCTAGATTAGAGCATAGGGTCATCTAGACTTAATCAATCATCGAGTCAAGGAAGAAACAACATATCAAAGTATAAATATATAGATTAACTTGCCTTTGGTTGAAATTGCCCGAATCCACAAATCTTAGTTCCATAGCCCAACAAACCAAACCTAAGGGATAATTAGCAAAGTAAAAACTAAATTAAAACATAAATCCATGGGAAGCTCTAAGCTACTAAACACACTACTACAACCCAAAGTATATTAACCCAATTCTAAGGGGAAGAAGAGCTTACCAAATAAATGGGTGGATGAAGTGATGGCTTGCAAATTGGAGATGGGGAGCTCACGGGGTCCACATGAAGATGATGGTGAAGATCAGAGGTGGGGCTGCCTTTGCAGTCCATTTCCAGCAAGGTGGGTGAGAGAGATTCGGAAAGGGAGATGAAATTGAGATGGGGAGGTTGTGGGGCCCACTTGATCTGTGGCCCACTAAATTAGTGGTGATGGGGACTCTTTGGTGGTCCATTGGATGCAAGAAGGAGAAGACAGAATGGAAGAAAGAAAGAATGTAGCAAGAAAGAGAGAGAAAAAATGAAATGGGTGGGTGGGTGCTCATTCACGTTGACAGCAAGGGGAGTGAAGAGAGAGAGAAATAAAGAAAATAAGAGAGAGAAAAAAATGGTGAGATGGGTGAGGGAGGAAGTCAACCCATGTTGACAGTGAGTAGAGTGGAGGTGAAGGAGAGATGAGAGAAAAGAGTGAAACAGTGAAGGGGAAATTGGGGGAAAACAGAGAGAGAGAAAGAAATGGAGAAATAGAGAGAGATGGAGTGGGCTGGGTTCACCGGAGATGGTGGTGGCCGGCGGCGACGTGGAGGTGGCTCCGGGACAGTGGGGCGGTGAGGTGAGTGAAAAAGAGCTGAGATGAGAGAGTGGAGAAGAGAAAGGAGGAGGAGATGGTGGTGATCGCCGGTGTGCTCGGGGTTCGGCGGCAGCGACACAGTGAGAGGGAGAACGAGAGAGAGAATGAGAGAAAGAGATGGAGAGAGAGAGAGAGAAAAAGGGAGCTGCTGTTGTGTTGGATGAAGAATGGAGGGGAAGGGGTCTCCATCGTGACCTAGAAGAGGGAATGGGGAAAAGGGGAAAATGAGATGGGGGTGTTACACATGGGTGAGGGGTAGGGTAATGAATTGATGGGAGTGAGATGAGTTAGGTGGGGCTTACATGGGATTAGTTTAGGTGGGGGTAGGGTTTGACTTTGGGAAAATTAATAAAATAAGTTTAGCTGGGTTCGAGTCAGGTCCGGTTTTGGGTCGGATTCGAGGATCCGGATCGGGATGCAATAAAAGGATAAAGTCTGGGAAATTAGGTAATCTACCCGATGATGCCAAAATCTCGAAAAGCGGAAAATATTAAAAAGCCATCGAAACTTTCTGGATTGTACCCAAATGGGCTCGGATCTCAACCCAACTTCGGACACGCGATCCTAATGATTAATCGGACCTATTTGGCTTATAAACGAGTTTAATTAACTAAAAGTATAATTAACTAAGCTAATTACAACCTTGAAATTCTGAGATATTACAATAAGTGGGTTCCCAACATTGAGAACTTGGCTGATGCTCCCCTAATTAAAAACCCCACTAGATTCCATTGGATTTCCCATCAATTGGGTATCAGACCTCATCATTCAGAATGAGGAAGTAAGTCACTGGAACAGATCTTTGTTTAACAATCTTTGGGATGGGGAAATCGTGGAACAAATAGAGAAACTCCCTTTTGGCTTGGGGGAGATGAATTAACTAGCTGGTTCCTGTTCAATCAAGGTTCTATACAAAGCTCTCGACAAATCACCCTCAGGCCCACACCTTCCATGGAAGCGTCTATGGGATTTGAAACTCCCATCAAAATTGATTTTCTTCACTTGGAGGGTGTTACAAAACAGACTACCTACTGGGGACAAGGTTCACAAATTCAACCTACCCTTTTCCCCTACTTGTACCCTTTGCCATCAGGAGGTTGAATCCATAGACCACTTGTTGATTCATTGCACGGTGTCCAAATCTATCTGGAATATGATTCCCAACTTGAATCAAAAGCCAAAGATTTTGACAGCTTCTTTAAGTGGTTCCGGTCAAAGCCAACTAGCTTTTCTAAATCCAGTGGGACTTTTTGTAGCTTGGTTTATATGGAAGATGAGGAATGAACATGTCTTTACCCAATCTCCAATAAACTCATCATCAGTCATTTTCAAATCTATCTTTGCCATTCATGAGTGGAATTATGTTGACTTCATCTCTCCTCCAGTGAATGTTTCAGGTGTTCCTCCGGACATATGGATCCCACCATTTGGTAACCAGGTGAAATTAAATTCTGATGGCTCCCTCAACCCTTTCTCTCAGTGTGCAGGAATTGGGGGCATAATAAGGAGCTCAGTGGGGACTCTCATCATGGGATTTGCAGGGAGAGTGTCAGCCTCAAATGTTCTGGAGGCTAAGCTTCATGCACTGTTAGAGGGTTTGACAATATGTAATTAGCTCAACCTCAAGCAAATTATCATTGAAGGAGACTGCCTCACAATAGTCGACTCCCTGCAAAAATATGGAAATCTCTCTTGGTCATGTATGATCTGTTGGAAAATTCCATCATGTGGGGCCACACATGTAACCATTAAATGTGTTATGCTATCTTTGGTTAAGCCTAATTGAAGTGATCTAATTAAGACTTAAAGTTTTAAGGCTTAAGGGTATAATCGTCATGGGATTAATGTATAGATACCAGAATACTAATTCTAATTTGATGAGGGGACAAATTAGAATTAGCAAATCTCATTATTATATATTAGGGTTATGGTCCCCAATTCATATGGTAAGTTCCTATTCTCTCTGACATCCCATCATCAGAAAGAATCAAGAGGGTTTCTCTGGGCAACCATATTGGATTGGAAGATCAACAACCTGCGAGTAACTTCCACAATGGATCAAGGTATGTTTTCCGCTTTACATCTCTCGATGATTTGACATGGAGGATCTTGGTTGACAATAAAGTTTTCTGGATCATAGATCTAGATCTTGTTTTATAACATGATCTAGTGGAAAAAGGTAATCCAAGCCCTTTTAAATGTTCAATGGTGGGAAGCCAGATACTGCAAAAGAACTACTAACAAAGTTACTAACATTCTGTCCAAAATGGACTTCCCAATGCCTCACGTCTTCTCGGCCTTCCTTCCTCAGGCAACACACGAGTAATACATCCTGGACTTACACACTGCTACCACCTACTGTCAGATGTTTCGCTTTTCTAATCTGTGTGTAGGCCCCTCTTTCTCCTTCTCACCTGCTGAATGGGCTAGCCGTTTGGGGAACCAGAACTGTTCTGAAAGGGGGCTTCAACAAATGCCCAAGCTTGGGTGTAACTATCAGTTTTGGGATGCCTGTTTTTGTTTGGTTTTCTGAGTGTAGATCAGGCATCTTGCAGTCTTCTAGGTTTCTAGCTTCTATGTTGTTTTTCCTTTGTATATCAAGTGCATTCTCTAGCAAAAGAAAAAAAAAAAAAGAAACTGAAGTAGTTTGATTTTACGTGGTGGGTTAAATGGACAAGTCTTTTTACGGATATGGGTTACTAAAAAATCTGCCTATTGTATAATATCCTAACCCTTGATTTAATAGCGTTAATATTTAGTTATCTTTAACCCATAGATTTCTTTGAAATTTAATCCTACGGTGGATAAGACTCTGACAAGAGTGAAGTTGGACCTGTGCCACATCACAGGATGAGAGTGTGAAAGGACTTGTATGTACTTATATCAAAGGTGGGCACAAGTGGGCCTATTAGAGATGGACTTCATATGCTTTAGCTCGTTGGAGAACATTGATGGGTTGGAGACGCTTGTTATTTAAGGGCTCTCATAGTAGAATAGGCCTCAACGGTATAGATGGTGGGTGCCCATCAAAAGTCAACTGATAGGGATCATAGAGATTTTTTGGGTGTATTAATTGGGGAAAGGTTATAGAAAAATGGGTTGAGCCTAGGTAGGTAGGTAGATCTCACAGTAGTAATCACACACCGGTACATCTTGTTAGAAAAATAATAATAGTAAAAAGAGAGCCGCTACCAGCACACTACTTTTACTCTACATACACCCACTTTTCTATAAAAAAATCCTAGAGTGCCCCTCCCTCTCCCTGGCCTCCGCCCCACCCCGCCGCCCGGGTGACAAAAGAGCTCTCCCTGGACTCCGTCCCACCCCGCCACCCAGGTGACAAGAGAGAGAGAAGGGGGGAGGGAGGGAGACGCAGGTGAGTAGGTGGCGAAACAGGGAGAGGGAGAGGATGGTGCGGGTGGCGGTCGGCGACAAGCAGGGAGAGGGAGAGAGAAAAAGGGAGAAGGAGAGGAAGATAGAGAGGGAGAGGGAGAAAAAGGGAGAAGGAGAGGAAGATAGAAAGGGAGAGGGTGGCGTGGGCGGCGGCTGGCGGTGAACAGAGAGAGGGAGAGGGGTCGAGTCAGTCATGTGTGGTGGAGTCGGGCGGAGGTAGCCACCAACAAGGAGAGAGGGAGGGGGAAGGAGAGAGAGGAGTAGTTTAGGAATTTCTTTTTTTTTCTTTAGTAGGTGTGTGCAAAGTGAAAAGTAGTGTGCAGGTAACAGCTCTCTAATAAAAATCTAAGGAAGATTTTCACCTACTGGCAAAAGTGGATGGATGAATCATCTATTCAGTTGAGCTCATGGGGCCCACTCACGTTCCTATTATTAAGGGTGGAATAAATAGAAAGGCCATTTAAATAAGAGGGTTTTACCAAAAAAAAATAGCATAGATGTCCAGTGGGCTCAAAAAGTAATTTTAACCCTCATTGCACCAAATCAGTCATTTTTCACGAAATGGTGTTTTTTTTTTTTTATCACTTTCAACTAGGGTCCCTAGCGACCCTAGTTTTATAACGTTAAGGGTCGCTAGGGACCCTGTGGTGTATACTTCATTAGGTACAAAAGGTGGTTTTTTCTCTCTTTCGTTGTTAAGGTCTTCTTCGCCAACCGGCTGCGCCTTTGTCGACGCTGTGGTCTCCTCCCTCGTCAACGTCCTCTTTTTCGTCCTCCTACCAACTGTGGTCCCCTCCCACATCCTCTTTGTCGAAGGTATGTGTTTTTGTATGCTTTCCTTTGTCGTCTAGGTCATGCCCTCATCGTTCAACATGCCTTTCGCTTTTTTTGCAGACATCTACTCCCCACTCGATAATCGCATCTCTTAAAGGGTTTCTTTGTCTTCCTTGTGTAGCATTACTTGATAGCAAGAAAAATGCCCTAAAAATGGCTTTAGCCCTTTCAAGATGACAATGGGCAAAGAACCCTAGAGTGATGGCTTTAGCCCTTTTTGTGTAGTGATTTATGTTTAAGAGTTGTGATTAATTGTTAGAAGTTGCATTTTTACAGATTGCATATTGCAAAGAATACTCTTATGATAGTCATCAACCAGTCCAGTCTTCTGTTCTCAATAGTGCATGAACAAATTGCATGTCTGGCACACTGTAAATTTTTTTTTTTTTTTTTGTAAGTATGCTTCAAAGATTAAAATGCCAATGTAAGCAAATATGCAAGGCACGAATCAGTATCGCAGTTGTGCTAGAATAAGTGTTTCTTAGTTTTAGTTAAATTTTTTATTAAGTTTGTTCGAGGAGTTGCAACCGTCTCGAGACTTTTCCAGTTCGCTGAAGAGGGTTTTGCAGTAGATCTTGTTGGAGTTAGAGTTGTTCTCGATGTTCGGTTCCATGTCAGTGTTAGAGATTCAGAGTTTTCTCAGATTAGCAGGCTTCAGTAGATGATTTGTTCAGGGTTTTCTTTGAGTGGAAATTCATTGGCAGAGTTGCTCAGGTAAGTTGTACTTTTGTGTGGTTAAGCAAGTGTGAGATTAGTATTGAGGAAGAGATTGACTTCAAATATTACCGGCAGGAAACGACAGTTTTATGATGCTTCTGGAGTTGTATTGAGATTCGTATAGTTGCAAGTGGCAGATGTTCAGTTTGTGGGATAGAGGATCCTATGTACTGGAGTTATTTCAGCTTTGGGATCAGTCAAGTCTATTCAAAGTGGGTTTGAAGGTTATGATATACCTATGATATGTGAATTTCCGGATGTCTTTCCGGAGGAGACACTGGAGTTACCGCTAGTTAGAAAGACTGACTTCACTATTGAACTTGTGTCAGGGACGACACTAATATCCAAGACCGTGTACCACAAGGCTCCAGTAGAGTTTAGGAAGTTGACAGCGCGGTTGCAAGATATGTTAGACAGAAGTTTTGTGAAACCAAGTGTATCACCATGAAGTGCACTGATTCTTGCACCATTTCTTTTGTGGAAAAGAAGGATAGGCAGCAGATCCAGCGTAAGTGGAAGCAGTGGTCAGTTGGGAAAGCTGAAGACAGTGTAAGAAATCAGAAGTCTCTTAGAATGGGCAGGATAATACAGACAGTTTGTGAAGGAATTTTCTACAATTGCAGCCAGTTGAACAAGTTGACAAGGAAAGATGTTTTGTTGGTATGGTCAGAGCAGTGTGAGATCAGTTTCGAGCAGCTGAAGTAGAGGTTGACTACGGACTTTATTGATCAGAGAGACGCAATCTTGTGAATTTTGCTGGTGTTTTTGGGATTCTATCGAGATTGGTGCTGTTGCAGAATGGGAAAAGTAACAACCTATGTGTCCAGACAGTTGAAAGAGCATGAAAAGAGATACATTGACCATGACTTGGAGATTGCAGCAGTTGTGTTAGCTCTAGAGGTGTGGATGCACTAACTGTATTGGGAGAGATTTGAACTCAGAGCATAGAAAATTTACAGTACTTGTTTTCCAAGGAGAATTTAAACTGGAGACAGCAGAAGCAGATGCACTAAGCAGAGACATCAGCTAGTGGGTAATTGGTAGCATATTCCGATGAGAGCAGGCATGTTGGACAGAATCAAGGACATTAAGAGGAATGACCTAGAGTTGGTCAAGATGATATAGAAGATTGCAAGCAAATCAAAGTTCAGATTCGTGGAGGGTGTGTTGTTTTGTCAGGGCAGATTGTGTGTGTGTAAGATGTACGAGGGCTTATGGAGTCACTACTTGTGGGATAGCATTAAGATAGGGATAATAGGGTTTGTGTCAGATGTTTGTTATGTCAGACAGAGTTACGAAGTTGTAAGCAGATTGTGGGTCAATTTGCAAGCAGCTTGAGCACTATCCTGAGTTTTACCGCAGCTTGCCACCTTCAAACTTCAGAGATAGAGTTTAGCTAGAATAACCAAATCTTTTACCTGTAATAGATTTAGTCATTTGGAGGCTAGGACCAAATATTCTAAGGAGGGAAGGATGTAACATCCCGAAATTCCAAGGTTGTAATTAGTCTAGTTAATTGTGCTTTTAGATTATTAAGCTCGTTTATAAGACAAATAGGTTCGATTGATCATTAGGATCGCGCTTGCAAAGTTGGGTTAAGATCCGAGCCCGTTTGGGTATAGTAGGGGTGTGTGTTGTTATTTCCGGAAAGCTCCGAGGGCTTTTTAGTATTTTTCGTTTTTCAAGATTTTGGCACCATCAGGTAGATTACCTAATTTCCCGAACTTTGTCCTTCTGTTGCATTCCGATCTGGACCCTCAAACCCGACCCAAAACCGGACCGGACCCGAACCCAGCTTAACTTCTTTTATTAATTTCCCAAAAGTCAAACCCCACCCCCACCTAAACTAATCCCATGTGAGCCCCACCTCATCATCTCACTCTCATCACACCCCACCTTAACCCACGTGCAAAGCCATCACCCATTTCCCCCTTTTCCTTTACTTAGGTCAAACTCCCTTCCCTTCTTCTCATTTCCACAACAGCAGCCCCCATCTCCATTTCTCTCATCCCTCTCTTTCTCTCATTCTCTCTCTCTCGTTCTCCCTCCCTCACACTCCTCGCTGTCACCGTCGACGGACGCCGCCGGCGATCATCACCACTACCGGCTAGCTCTTCTTCTCCAATGTCTCATCTCATCTCTCATCTCAGCTCTCTCTTTCACTCACCTCACCTCACCACCCCACTGTCCCGGAGCCACCTCGTCGCCGCCGACGACCACCACCATCACCACCGGCCACCACCTAACCCACCTCTATATTTCCTTATTTTTCTCTCTCTCTCTTTTCCCCCATTTACCCTTCATTGCTCCTCTCTTTCTCTCTCTCTCTCTCTCTCTCTCTCTCTTTTCATTCTTTATTTCTTCCTCTCTTTCTCTCCACTCACTGTCAACGTGAGTTGACTTCCTCCCCCACCCATCTCACCATTTCACTCTTTCTCTCTCTTTCTCTCTGATTCTCTCTTTGTTCTCTCTCTTTCTTGCTCCATTCTTTATTTCTTCCATTTTGTCTTCTCCTTCTTGCATCCAAGGGACCACCGAGACCCTTCCATCACCACTAATTTAGTGGGCCACCAATCAAGTGGGCCCCGCAACCTCCCAAGCTCTGATGATCATAATCATCTCTGGTGGACCCTGCAAGCTTCTCATCTCCAATTTGCAAGCCACCACTCCATCCACCCATTTGTTTGGTAAGCTCTTCTTCCCTTTAGGATTGGGTTAATATACTTTGGGTTGTAGTAGTGTGTTTAGTAGCTTAGAGCTTCCCATTGAGTTATGTTTTAATTTAGTTTTTACTTTGCTAATTATCCCTTAGGTTTGGTTGGTTGAGCTTTGAGCTAGTGCTTATGGATTTTGGGATTTCCAACGAAAGGCAAGTAGATATTTATATATATGCTTGGATATGTTTGTCTTTCCTTTGATTCGATGATTAATGATGATTAGATGACCACATGCTCATTGGTGTGTTTGACTTTGGAAAACATGATAATTGGATCTATATGTTTAATGAAATGGTTCAAATGTGATGGATATTGGTTTGAATGGACTTTATGAGAGGGGGTATGGATGTTTGTGGAGAGGGCTAGGCCATGTTTTTCCTTGTTTACAGGTGTGAATGAAGGAAGGGAGTGAAACCCATCAGTTCTGAACTGATCACATAATTCGTTTCAGAATTCTTGGAGCAATTCGGTTAACCGAACCTGGGTTGTCGGTTAACCAAACTGCAGTTCGGTGACCTCCCGGTTGACTGTCGGTTCCAATTCTAGTGAACTGCAATTTTGACTGAAGAAGGGATTGTGAACTTGGTCACTTTGTCGGTCAGCTCTCGACTGACCGAACTTGCACTCGGTCACCTGTCGGTTCCAAATCCAGAGAGCTTGTTTTCTAGGCATTTTGTGCAGTCGGTCACCTTATCGGTCAACTCTCGACTGACCGAACTTATCGGTTAACCAAACCCTATGATTTTTTTGACCGAATTTCCCCCTTTTTGAAAGGGATTGTCCCTTGGTATATGGACTTAGGTGGAACCTTGATTACCCTTTTTGGACTCATTTGACTATATACGGGGAGTGTCTTGAGCCGACGATTCCTCGTAGTTATTCCGGTTGCATCGGGTTTCATCATAATTCAATCTTGAACGTTACAGGACAGCGGGATACCTTCTTTATATCTATGCACGAAGTCTGTTTGTTTGGGTATCGCAATCCCTAATTCCTTTCGTTGACTGAGTAGGTTGTATGATGCTTCGGGATTAACAATTGACTTAGGATTGGATTGTCTATCGCTTATGATTCTGAATTGTACCGTCTGGTACTGTCTACATGTGACGAATATGTTCATTAGCTCTGTTTACTTTATTTGTTTGGGATCACATTGAGAACTTAGATAATGGACTTAGGATCCCTTTTGATATTTCGTTTATTCTGAGGTTTGTTTGAGGTGTTGAGGCTAGGTGGCTTTGATTGTAAAGGCTTGAAGAGGACTACTAATGGTATTGATATTCTGAAGTTTGTTCGTTTGATTCTGATTTGATCTGATCTGAAGAAAAGTAGTCTCTCTATTGTTTGATGAATCTTGTTCGTGCAAGAAAGCCTAGCCCCTCACTGATTTGTCTGCTTAGGATTCTTTGTGTCGGGCACCACTCAACTGACAATGTTCAGCACAGCTGGGACGCCACCTGTGTGAGGACTCTGTAGTTTTAGCTCAAGGCAAGACGGTGAGCCAGAGCCCTCGGGGCCCGAGCCACATGAGCCAAGAGATATCTGTTATCTGTATCTGTTATCTGGTATTTGAACATGGGTCATCAGTGCCCAATTCACGTATTATTAGTATATGTGGTTGCCTACTTTGATAGTCTGTTTATGATTCAAATGCTATGCATTTCTTATGATTAGAATGCTATGCATTTCATATGATATTGTCTATCGTTTACTCCGATTCGTTCTTCATATCTATTGATATTTTATATTCATATCTGCCTGCCGACCGTCGTGTCTGATGCTGCACTTGGTGCATAGGTACCGAGTACATTTAAATATGGGAAAGTGGAGGCATCGCTTCAGGCAGTTTAGCCCTGATGGTGAGTACGAGTTGTGTGTCGACGGTATTGTCGTCGTGACCAACACACAAGTGCCTTCATACTTTGGTTAGTTCGTATTTATTCTCTTTTGGCTTAGGTTTTGATAGAAGCCATTAATTAATATACTTTCGTTATCTTTTGCTAAACTTTAACTATAGAAAAGAAAGATGTGCATACTCTGAAATGTTATATTGTACCATTTGTTTATTATGATGTTCCGCTGTGTTTTACCGAGGAAATATTTATACCTCACCGTGGACTTCGATCCTATGGGACATGATTGGGGCCAGGTTGCATTTGATTAATTGTTGAAAAAGTATTAATTGGCGCTAATCTCACGCATAACCCCGGTTTACATTTTGGGGGCGTGACAAATAGAATGGTCTCTTTATCGACGAGGGTCATGCAAAAAATCGACAAAATTAGCGAAAGATCCCTATAAGTGAATGTAACCAGCCTCCAGTCCAAAGAAAAACTTATTAAGGCCTATGGTCCACTTAACTAGACTGTTTGCAGCGTTAGGTCCCTGCATCCACATGATCACATTTTCAGGACTCTTTTACCCTTTCAAACATTTTAAGCATAAATTTTTGAAATTTCAAATTTCAAATTTTATATTATCCCTCTTCTTCTAGACTTCAATTGGCATCAGTAGCGCGGTTAGCAACAGAATCCGGATTGAGATTGGGTTTAATCCCGGAGAAGAGATCACCTAGATCTCTTGATTCGCCACACAGTAAACAAAAAAAAGGAGGGTTCCGGCACTATTGCAGATCGACAATCAGAGGTGTTCTATGGGCCACGCTTGAATCAGGACTACGACAGCTGCCGTCCTCGCTGTTCGTCGCAAGGCCGCTCAGAATCGATTCCCATCAATGCTGTCGCCCGTCGCCGTTTGTGCATGTCGTCGGGGGAAGTGGTTCCGGGCGGAAGTACTCCCCACCGGAGAAGAAGAAGAAAAGGCAGCAACATAAGGTCTTCTTTCGTTCTGCGTGGCCCACCTTCTGCAGGGAAGCTGCGTAGCAGAAAAGCAGGGGATGGGGATAAGGAAGATGACGAGCAGCTCAACGAAGGCGGTGATCCCGGCCTCGCCGGCCTCAGCGCCATCATACCAAACGAGGATGAAGGAGACAACAGCGGCGACGAGGAGGATGCGGACGAGCATATCGTTGAATTGATCGAGCACGAGGCGGAAGATCGACGGCCCTTCGTGCTTTTTGAGCTCGTTCCAGCCGTGGATCTCCTGTCGCCGAACCACCTCTTCGCATCGAAGGCCGGATTCCTGATCTGTATCTAGCCAGGCATTCCGGCACGTGTCTCGCCCAGGCATTCCTCATCTCTTCCTGATCGAATCTCCTCGCCTCTCCATCGTTAGATTTCTTTCATAAATCACGATTTCAACAATTCGTGTTTTTAAAAATCTTTTGAATCAAAATTAGGATTTGTAGAGGGCGCAGTTGGTGCACGTAATCGGTCGTAGCTGGCTTTGCCCCAAAACAGAGTGGTTGAAGAAATGAAGAAGACGACCCATATTGGGTGTAACATGTATCGGGTCGTTTAAGGTCAGGTTCGACTCTGTTTTGGGTTCTGTGGAGGTACGGGTGGATTAAGATGAGGTAGTAGGCGGGTTTTCAGTGGAGGGGGTTCTGTTGAAGCACGGGTGGGACGGTGGGTGGGTAGTGATGATGGTCTATATTTTTTTTTTTTTTTTGACTGTTCTATAGTGGAGATGGAAGATGGGAATGGGATGCTGTCGACTGAAGTGATGACAAGAAGGGATTGAGATGGATAAACGAAAGAGAGGGGAATTCCGTGGAGGACAGACATCTCCCCGGTGATCGCTTTTGGCTCTATTTATCTCTTTTGTCAAATTATCTGAGTTTTTATTAAATTTATCTGAGTTTTATTCAAATCTATCTATTTTCTGTCATATTTATCTGAGTGTTGTTCAAATTTATCTGCTTTCTGTCGTCTTTCTTTGTGTTTTTGGTAAATTTATCTGATTTTTTTTTTAAATTTATCTGAGTTTTTGGTAAATTTATCTGAGTTTTGTTCAAATTTATCTGAGTTTTTGTCAAATTTATCTGAGTCTTGTTCAAATTTATCTGTTTTCTGTCATATTTCTTTATGTTTTGGTAAACTTATCTGAACTTTTTTTCAAAATTTATCTGCATTTTTTAGCAAATTTATTTACTTTTTTAAATCTATATGCGTTTTTTTAAATTTATTTGCGTCTTTTGAAATTTATTTGTATCTTTTCAAATTTATTGCGTTTTTCGAGATTATTGCATTTTTTTAAAATTTTTATTTTTATTATTTTTAATTTATTTACATTTTTTGAAAATTTCTTTGGATCTTTTGAGATTTATTTGAGTCTTTTTAAATTTATTTGGATATTTTGAAACTATATTTGCATCTTTTTAAATTTATTTGCGTTATTTGATCGTATATTGTTTTTTTAAACTTATTGCATTTTTTTGAAATTATTTTATTTTTTAAAATTTAGTTTCGTTATTTTAAATTTTATTTTTGTGTTTTTAGAATTTATCTGAAAATCTGGGGATTTCATTAATCGTGGGCAATTAAATGTTAGTTGGCTTTTATTAATGGGATATCCCACCAATCATGGGATATGATTTAAAGAAAGGGTAAATTGGACATTTTAGGTGTGAATAAGTGTGAGAGGGACCTTTGGCTCTATGAGTTTTTTTTTGTGGACGGCAATAAAGTGAAATGTTCAGGGACCGTCGCCGAATGCCCCCAAAAAATTTGCCCCATAAATATTGGCTGGGAGAATAATTTTCCCCTATAAAATTACTCACAGAGATGCAATTATTTTTAAGCTACATAGGGGATTCAAACACACGCATGCCCACTCATGCACCCATGTCCCAACCAGCACAAGCAGCTGAGCCATGCAGCTTTGGACTCCCGAGATGCATTTTATGATGTCAATGAATCCACAGAGCTAAATAATAGAGATAATTTCCGTATGGAAGGTGTTAAAGCTGACAATAGCCCAAGAACAGCCGAAAAAATATATATTTACTGCAGAACTGTTCGATCTGTAGGATATCGCAGCTAGGGACGTAGGATATCCAATAATCACTTTGAACAGTCTATTTTTTTATTTTTTATTCCCTTGATTGTGGGACCACCAAACCACCATCCAAACCGTTGGATAGCTGTAGGAGTGTAAGAACTAATATTGCACCAAATTTGAACCGTTGATCTATCACGATTATCAAGAAATTTGTAAAAAAAAAAATGTGGCATATAATTTGTTCTTATAATTTGCAAAACAACGTGATGGCGCTCTCTAGGTCCCACGATGGATGAAGGAGGTCCTAAATCAGTTTACAAATTGGCTTGAGCATCAACTCTCTGGGTACGAACCTACCCAGACTCGTTTGATCTTTTTTTTTTTTTCCTTTTTTTTTTAACACTTGTTTGATCTTAATGTGGGTATTGGCCATTTGATTTCGGGCATTAGGATCTTTACATTGTAATTCATGTGGGCTTCGTTCCATTTGAGGTTTCATGTCGAATTTGCCCAATTCATCTCATCTATATTACTAAAGGGATGTACTCTTCCCCATATAAAGTACTCTTCCCCATATAAAGACACGTGGCGCAACCTCAAGCTTTTTACAATGCGATTTTCGGAGTTGTCCTTATCCCTAAAATCTCTATATCTATTACACATTCAAAAGACCTAAAATATCTCCATGAAGAATCATCTTCCACTCAAAAGCCTAAAATCTCTCCATGAGATCCCTAAATAAGCCAACACACCAGATGTGCTAAATTTATATCAATCAATTCATGGGTCCCGGCCCGCATCATTTGATTTTATAGCCGGTTAGAATAAAGATGGTGGACCCCATTCATCTGGGTCCCACTTAAAAATATTTGGTCAATTTGTTAGGTCTATGATCATTTGATCTTTTGATCTTTCTTAATCAATTCATGGGTCCCAGCCCACATCATATGATTTTATGGACGATTCGAATATAGATGGTGGACCCCATTCATTTGGGGGGGTTCCACTTAAATAGGTTAGGTTTGGTCAATTTGTGAGGTCTATGATCATTTGACCTTTATCAAGCAATTCATGGGTCCCAGCCCGCATCATATGGTTTTATGAATGGTTAGAATATAGATGGTGGACTCCATTCATCTTTGGTGTCCCACTTAAATAAATTAGGTTTGGTCAATTTATGAGGTCTATGATCATTTGATCTTTATCAATCAATTCATGGGTCCCGGCCCGCATCACATGATTTTATGGATGGTTAGAATACAGATGGTAGACCCCATTCATCTAGGTCTCACTTAAACATATTTGATCAATTTGTTAGGTCTACGATCATTTGATCATTTGATCTTTTTAAATAAATTCATGTGTCACATCCCGCATAATATGGTTTTATGGACGATTATAATAAAGATGGTGGACCCCATTCATCTGGGGGGTTCCACTTAAATAGGTTATGTTGGGTCAATTTGTGAGGTCTATAATCATTTAATCCTTTGATCTTTATCAAGCAATTCATGGGTCCCAGCCCGCATCAGATTATTTCATGGACGGTTAGAATATAGATGGTGGACCCCATTCATCTTGGGGGTCCCACTTAAATAGGTTAGGTTTAGTCAATTTGAGAGGTCTATGATCATTTGATCTTTATCAATCAATTCATAGGTCCCGGCCCGCATCATTTGATTTCATGGACGTTTAGAATAAAGATGGCGGACCCCATTCATCTGGGTCCCACTTAAAAATATTTGGTCAATTTGTTAGGTCTACGATCATTTGATCCTTTGATCTTTTTAAATCAATTCATGGGTCTCATCCCGCATAATATGGTTTTATGGACGGTTAGAATAGAGATGGTGGAACCCATTCATCTGGGGGGTTTCCACTTAAATAGGTTAGGTTTGGTCAATTTGTGAGATCTATGATCATTTGATCATTTGATCTTTATCGAGCAATTCATGGGTCCATCCCGCATCATATTGTTTCATGGATGGTTAGAATATAGATGGTGGACCCCATTCATCTTGGGGGTCCCACTCAAATATGTTAGGTTTGGTCAATTTGAGAGGTCTATGATCATTTGATCATTTGATCTTTATCAATCAATTCATGGGTCCCGGCCTGCTTCATTTGATTTTATGGACGGTTAGAATAAAGATAGTGGACCTCATTCATCTAGGTCCCATTTAAAAATATATGGTCAATTTGTTAGGTCTACGATCATTTGATCCTTTGATCTTTCTTAATCAGTTCATGGGTCCCATCCCGCATAATATGGTTTTATGGACGGTTAGAATAGAGATAGTGGACCCCATTCATCTGGGGGGTTTCACTTAAATAGGTTAGGTTTGGTCAATTTGTGAGGTGTATGATCATTTGATCCTTTGATCTTTATCAAGCAATTCATGGGTCCCAGCCCGCATCATATGGTTTTATGGACAGTTAGAATATAGATGGTAGACCCCATTCATCTTGGGGGTCCTACTTAAATAGGCTAGGTTTGGTCAATTTTAGAGGTCTATGATCATTTGATCATTTGATCTTCATCAATCGATTAATGGGTCCCAGCCCGCATCATTTGATTCTATGGACGGTTAGAATAAAGATGGTGGACCCCATTATCTGGGTCCCACTTAAATATATTAGGTCAATTTGTTAGGTCTACGATCATTTAGTCCTTTGATCTTTTTAAATTAATTCATGGGTCCCATCCCGCATAATATGGTTTTATGGACGGTTAGAATATAGATGGTGGACCCCATTCATCATGGGGATCCCACTTAAATAGGTTAGGTTTGGTCAATTTGAGAGGTCTATGATCACTTGATCTTTATCAATCAATTGATGGGTCCCAGCCCGCATCATATGATTTTATGAACGGTTAGAATAGAGATGATGGACCCCATTCATCTTGGTCCCACTTAAATATATTAGGTCTATGATCATTTGATTTTTCTTAATCAATTCATGCCTCACCTAAAGAATAAAACATTTGGAAAAAAACATAAAGATCAAATTAGCAACAAAAAAAAAAGGACTCATAAGTTTACTAATTAATAAATTTATTAAAAATAATTCATATCTGTCTGTGCATTTGGTGGTTTCGTGGTTATCCACGGGGTTTTGCTAGTATATATTATATTACTAAAGGGATGTACTCTTCCTCATATAAAGACACCTGATGCAACCTCAAGCTTTTTGCAATGCCATTTTCGGAGTTGCCATTATCCCTAAAATCTCTATATCTATTACACACTCAAAAGACCTAAAATCTCTCTCTAAGAGATCCCTAAATAAGCCAACACACCAGATGTGCTAATTTTATATCAATCAATTCATAGGTCCCGGCCCGCATCATTTGATTTTATTGACGGTTAGAATAAAGATGGTGGACCCCATTCATCTGGGTCCCACTTAAAAATATTTGGTCAATTTGTTAGGTCTGCGATCATTTGATCCTTTGATCTTTTTAAATCAACTCATGAGTCTCATCCCACATAATATGATTTTATGGATAGTTAGAATAGAGATGGTGGACCCCATTCATTTGGGGGGTTCCACTTAAATAGGTTAGGTTTGGTCAATTTGTGAGGTTTATGATCATTTGATCCTTTGACCTTTATCAAGCAATTCATGGGTCCCAGCCCGCATCATATGGTTTTATGAACGGTTAGAATATAGATGGTGGACTCCATTCATCTTTGGGGTCCCACTTAAATAAATTAGGTTTGTTCATTTTATGAGGTCTATGATCATTTGAACTTTATCAATTAATTCATGGGTCCCGGCCCGCATCATATGATTTTATGGACGGTTAGAATAGAGATGGTGGACCCCATTCATCTGGGTCTCACTTAAACATATTTGATCAATTTGTTAGGTCTACGATCATTTGATCCTTTGATCTTTTTAAATCAATTCATGGGTCCCATCCCGCATAATATGGTTTTATGGACGGTTAGAATAAAGATGGTGGACCTCATTCGTCTGAGGGGGTTCCACTTAAATAGGTTATGTTTGGTCAATTTTTGAGGTCTGTGATCATTTAATACTTTGATTATTATCAAGCAATTCATGGGTCCCAGCCCGCATCAGATTATTTCATGGACGGTTAGAATATAGACGGTGGACCCCATTCATCTTGGGGGTCCCACTTAAATAGGTTAGGTTTGGTCAATTTGAGAGGTCTATGATCATTTGATCTTTATCAATCAATTCATGGGTCCCGGCCCGCATCATTTGATTTTATTGACGGTTAGAATAAAGATGGTGGACCCCATTCATCTGGGTCCCACTTAAAAATATTTGGTCAATTGTTAGGTCTACGATCATTTGATCATTTGATCTTTTTAAATCAACTCATGAGTCCCATCCCGCATAATATGATTTTATGGACGGTTAGAATATAGATGGTGGACCCCATTCATCTGGGGGGTTCCACTTAAATAGGTTAGGTTTGGTCAATTTGTGAGGTTTATGATCATTTGATCCTTTGACCTTTATCAAGCAATTCATGGGTCCCAGCCCGCATCATATGGTTTATGAACGGTTAGAATATAGATGGTGGACTCCATTCATCTTTGGGGTCCCACTTAAATAAATTAGGTTTGTTCATTTTATGAGGTCTATGATCATTTGAACTTTATCAATTAATTCATGGGTCCCGGCCCGCATCATATGATTTTATGATCGGTTAGAATAGAGATGGTGGACCCCATTCATCTGGGTCTCACTTAAACATATTTGATCAATTTATTAGGTCTACGATCATTTGATCCTTTGATCTTTTTAAATCAATTCATGGGTCCCATCCCGCATAATATGGTTTTATGGACGGTTAGAATAAAGATGGTGGACCTCATTCGTCTGGGGGGTTCCACTTAAATAGGTTATGTTTGGTCAATTTGTGAGGTCTATGATCATTTAATACTTCGATCATTATCAAGCAATTCATGGGTCTCAGCCCGCATCAGATTGTTTCATTGACGGTTATAATATAGAAGGTGGACTCCATTCATCTTGGGGGTCCCACTTAAATAGGTTAGGTTTGTCAATTTGAGAGGTCTATGATCATTTGATCTTTATCAATCAATTCATGGGGTCCCGGCCCGCATCATTTGATTTTATCGACGGTTAGAATAAAGTTGGTGGACCCCATTCATCTGGGTCCCACTTAAAAATATTTGGTCGATTTTTTAGGTCTACGATCATTTGATCTTTTTAAATCAATTCATGGGTCCCATCTCGCATAATATGGTTTTATGGATGGTTAGAATAGAGATGGTGGACCCCATTCATCTGGGGGGTTCCACTTAAATAGGTTATGTTTGGTCAATTTGTGAGGTCTATGATTATTTGATCCTTTGATCTTTATCAAGCAATTAATGGGTCCATCCCACATCATATTGTTTCATGGATGGTTAGAATATAGATGGTGGACCCCATTCATCTTGGGGGTCCCACTTAAATAGGTTAGGTTTGGTCAATTTGAGTGGTCTATGATCATTTGATCATTTGATCTTTATCAATCAATTCATGGGTCCCGACCCGCATCATTTAATTTTATGGACGGTTAGAATAAAGATGGTGGACCCCATTCATCTGGGTCCCACTTAAAAATATTTGGTCAATTTGTTAGGTCTACGATCATTTAATCATTTGATCTTTCTTAATCAATTCATGGGTCTCATCCCGCATAATATGGTTTTATGGACGGTTAGAATAGAGATGGTGGACCCCATTCATCTGGGGGGTTCCACTTAAATAGGTTAGGTTTGGTCAATTTGTGAGGTCTATGATCATTTGATCTTTTGATCTTTATCAAGCAATTCATGGGTCTCAGCCCGCATCATATGGTTTTATGGATGGTTAGAATATAGATGGTGGACCCCATTCATCTTGGGGGTCCCACTTAAATAGGCTAGGTTTGGTCAATTTGAGATGTCTATGATCATTTGATCTTTATCAATCAATTAATGGGTCCCGGCCCGCATCATTTGATTTTATGGACGGTTAGAATAAAGATGGTGGACCCCATTCATCTGGGTCCCACTTAAATACATTAGGTCAATTTGTTAGGTCTACGATCATTTGATCATTTGATTTTTCTTAATCAATTCATGGGTCCCATCTCGCATAATATGGTTTTATGGACGGTTCGAATATAGATGGTGGACCTCATTCATCTTGGGGGTCCCACTTAAATAGGTTAGGTTTGGTCAATTTGAGAGGTCTATGATCATTTGATTATTTGATCTTTATCAATCAATTAATGGGTCCCAGCCCGCATCATATGATTTTATGAACGATTAGAATAGAGATGATGGACCCCATTCATCTTGGTCCCACTTAAATAAATTAGGTCAATTTGTTAGGTCTATAATCATTTGATCTTTCTTAATCAATTCATGTCTCACCTAAAGAATAAAACATTTGGAAAAAAAAACATAAATATCAAATTAGCAATAAAAAAAAAAGGACTTACAAGTTTACTAATTAATAAATTTATTAAAAATAATTCATATCAGTCTGTGCATTTGGTGGTTTCGTGGTTATCCACGGGGTTTTGCTAGTAGTTAAGACAGAGATGTTTTCTAAATTGAAAATAGAGAAAGGACATGGATCTTTAAATGTGTATTTGACCTGGACATGTACTCTCTCTTTCTCTCATCACCACCACTGGACATATGAGTTCCATGACATTCAATCTTTCCTATCGTTTTCCTATTTTTAGCAGGAGGTTGATATCATCAAGGGGGTCAATCCCATCAAAAAAAAATTTGCACAAACAACTCTCCTATCGTTTTCTAATTTTTCTTCATAAAATTATTTAATTAAGGTTTAAGCACATGTAATTATGAGTTTTACTTGGACTACATTAGAAAACATGTCAGTGGTTAACTCTTCTAGTTCCTTGCTGTGCTTAGATAGCAGAAGATTTTCTGCTTTGCCTCTTCAAAGCATACATAAATGGGCCCTTAATCTAATTATCTTTCACCAATTGGATGTACAAAATTTTCTACTAAGAATATTTGAATGAAAAACAGGTATAAACAAGTAGGATTATTACATTTTGGGAATTGAGATGAACCTCCTTTGGGGGCGCTACTGGTGGCCATTACATGTCAGTGAAGATCTTAATTCTGAATGAAATTTGGTTGAAAAATCGGGTTGGATAATGATGTCAATCAGTTTTCAAACAAAAAGTCTACATGGACTAACTCATGGAGTTAGTCCATGGACATACCCCATAGTTTTGGGGGGAAAATCACCTAATGTAAGGTGATTTTCCCCCCAAAACCATGGGGTTAGTCCATGAGTCGGTCCATGGGTTAGTCCATGTAGCAGGGCTCGTTTTCAAAAGGCTCCAAAATTCTAACTACTTCTAACACTACTCTGATCATGATCAAATTTGGGCCAGTTCCAATATACCAATGATGCGTGTATTTAGGGTCATGGATTAACAATGAATAGGTACCCTAGACTGTCTATATTGGAAAAAACCTCCACCAAGCACTGGTGCTCATGTTATTGTGAGCCACGCTTAACTTATGATCTATCCGAGTAGATCATAAAACAGAGACCGCAGGGACCCCTCCGATAGTCACCAATCCTAAATTCAGCACCCATCCTAATGGAATGGGCCGTTGGATTGACTATGCACTGTTTGGATGTTGAAAACTTGTGTACTGTTGATTAAGTGGTTAGAATGATGATCCGAGCCTCTGTCACCACACACGGAGTGCGCCAGGTGAGCCCCACAAGTACCCGCGCTCAAGCAAAGGGCTACTATCCATTTTCATGATAGAATTAAATGTTTTTAAAGGATAATCACTTCAATTTTGAAAATGACAAACGGACGTTGTTGATGCTCCATGAATTTCTGTTTCTGCAATAACTAAAGAGAAACCATACATGTCTCACTATCAAGCCCTTTCTACATTAAAAGTTTCACAGCTGATTTCAAATAAAGCACTTGAAAACAATCGAGGTCGATGTTCTGTTTGAGGAACTGAACATGGACGGATTTTAGACTTTTCTCATGAGGAGGAACAACCGCTGATCCAGCTCGAAGTTGGCAGCATTAGATGGGTCCCCCTTCAGCATCATCAGAAGGCCACCAAAGGAAGCATAAATCTCCCTGAACCATCAAAATCAAGTTGATGAGTTCTCAGTACCACTAATACTAATACAAGCAAAATAGTGTTCATCCATTTCCTAAGCATTCTGTTGAATCCAGTGTTTATAGCTATAAAAAAAAAAAAAAAAAATGGAAAGAAATTGCTTACGAAAAAGAACATACACTTTCACATTGGCCCCAGAACCCTCCTCCGAGATCTTATAGAGTTTTCCATGCATAACATACTCAAACTTGTCTGCAAGTGACTTTCTTCCTCCCTGAAAGATAAAGCAAAACACAATCAATAATCAATCTCAAGCCCTCAATGATCTAGTAACCCAAATGAATATTGCTAGGAAGACGGCCAGGATTTGGAAACAAATACACAAAAGGCCCATTTGAATAAACGTATCTTAACAAATAAGGAAAGAAGCTAAACCAATAGACAGAAAGAAAGAGGAGTGCTGTAGGGATTAGATGAGCAGAGCTAATCTCTCGGATGTTTAAGGACATAGGGTCCACTGTAGGGATGGCAACGGGTCGAATCGGAAGAGGATATTGTCATATCCACCTCCACATCCGAATCCAATTCTCCGTCTCCATATCTCCATATCCGCTCCGATCTCCGAACGGATATCCATTCTATCCTCCATCCCCGCCTCCAAACGGATATCAGATATCCAAACGGAGAATCGGATATCCAAATCATTAAAAAAATATTAAAAAGACAATACAATTCAAAATATAATTTAAGCATTAAAAAGACAATACAATTCAAAATATATCCAAAAATAAACTTCCAAAATAAAGTCATTCAAGTTTCAACACACTTACACAAGTCATACAAATCCCAATTATTGAAGTGTTCTCTGTAATATATTGATATATATATATATATATATGGTGTAATATATATAATATTATATAAGATAAGGAGGAAAACATCAATTAAGGGTTAAACGGATATCCAAACGGGTCGGATACGGTTCGGATATCCAAACGGATATTCGGATCGAATATCTCCATATCCGCCTCCGATCCGATCTCCAAATTTTTTTCAAAATCCATATCCGAATCCGACCCAATCTCCGAAAAAATCTCCGAAATCCATATCCAAACGGAGCGGGTATCGAATCGGATCGGACCGGACGGAACGGAATTGCCATCCCTAGTCCACTGGCCTACCAGGTAAAAAGAGAATTTTAAGGATGCACAATCTACCAACAATAAGGTCTTTGGCCATCACTAGCCATTTTATAAAATAAAAAAAAAAAAAGACAAGGAAATGGATGATTAAAATTAAAATTAGTGAATGGCTCAAAATCATCACCTTAGGTCATATACAGCTCCCGAGTCCAATGGATCTGATTTTTGCAAGGAGCACCAAACCAAATCATTTACATTGAGTGGCCAATTGCTTTTGAGAAGAGTGGAGCAAATGGGTCAAAATGCACAACACAAGGATTAGCCATCTACCAAAAATCAAATCTATTAAAATCTTCTAGCACTCCTATCTAAGGTGATTAATTATGCCGATCAATGGTATTTGCTTTGACCATCTGTTTCTTTCCCTTAGATTCAAGGGCTAAAATAATCAACGCTGCTATAATCAATGTTGGATATTACAAAGGTTGTTATAATGGAATAAGGAATAGGCATGCAATGCCAACTACAAGGGTCAGTTATAGACTTAAAGGCATGAGTTTCACCTTAAATTCCTTTTTATTTTTATTTTTATATGAATCACTTCTTTCACTTCAGGTAGACACATTCTTAAACATGCAATGTTGATGATCTGAATTTCATCTTTTCGAATTAAAAGAAACTGCAGCTGACTTATCTTTCCCAGTAACAATGACATCTTAAACATGATCAACAATTTACACATCATATATGATATATTAATCTGTCAATAACGTTCTACATGTTCTTATTCAAAAGGAAAAAAAAAAAAAAATGATTACATGTAATTGTAACATACTTTTGTTTCTCAGGATAGTGACGCTACCATGGATGATAAATAGATTGATTAAGAGTAGCTACTATTTTTCTTTTTCTTTTTTAGTGTTGATTTTTTTTTTTTTTTTTTTTTTTTTTTTGAAAATAAAAAGAATCCTGTGATTGACGAAATGATTCAGAGAGTTTTGTATTTTTGTTTCCCTAAGTGGAAGTGGATTGCAGGGGTTCACGCAGGCCAAAAAAGCGAATGGCTCACAATTAAACTTGTTGAAAGATTTGCAATACAATTTTTAATTTTAATAATGTTGGATATATAATTACTATGCAATTAATTTATAATTCAAGGACTTGAGGTTGGGAGTTGAATAATAAGAAAGAGAATCAGAGAAACACGAGAACCCCCAATGGCAAGGGTGTCCGTGTCTCATCTCACACAGGTGCCAAGGGATCATTCCTTGGGCAGGTAGGTTGTCTCACAAAGTGTGTACCACTCACCCATCAAGCAAAATGATGATGATGATGATAAACAAAATAATAAATAAATAATTAACAAAAATAAAAAAGAGAATCTGACAAATGGAAAAAAACAAAACAACTTTACCTTGAAAAATATGGTTCCAAATTCATCCTGCTGGATTAGCAAGTTGCTATGGATGGATGACAGCTATAAGCTCAAGCTGATTGGGCAATCCTAATGCTTCATCTAGAGGACAAGTTAACTGAAAATGCAGATGGCACATAAGCCTGATTAACTTTTTTTTTTGTGGGCTCTCGGAGTCCAACTGAAAAGGCTGATGGCACAGAAGCTTGATTAACCTTTTTCTTTTTTTTTGGTGGGCTTCACAAGGGACTCGAACTGACACACCCATGCAATTACATGTACTGAACCAGCAGAGCAACAGATTGAGACAGAAGCTTGGTTAACTTCTTAAGCTTTCAATTACTTGATTCATTCAATCAAAAAGACCTCCAAGTGAAAGGTTAAGATTATCCAACTGCTGTAAATCTCTAAGGCAAGTGGAAAGTCATACTAGATAACCGCTTACTTCTGATACATACATGTTATTAACATAACAAAAGTGCGTTCTGAAATACAAGTGAAAAAAGAATTTTCTCTCCATAGTCTGCATTCATGGACAGCTTTGTAACTGGTGATCTGATCAATTTATTATTGGCATCCATAGTTTCAGCAGTAGCATTCTGAATACATTGTGCTGTGACATTTCACATTAATCCATTATAAATAAATGAAATAACAGAGAGCCTAAAAAATGAATGGAAAAAAAGCTTCAGGAGCTTATTTTCTCAAGTATAACAGCTCAAAAACTGGAAATGTACACAAAATTAAACCATAACACGTTACCTGAGTATAATAACCACTATCAGGAGTTCCATCCAGGCTTAGAGTAGGAGCTAAAACCATTGTGAATTTCTCCCCAACATGCAGAGGATATATCTCAGTATTTACATCTAGTTGCATGTACATATCAAACTGCTCACTTCGTGCTTCAATCCGAGAAACTGAAAAACATAGAAAAAGATTCTTACTTAAAAGTATCAAATAGGAAGAATAATACGGTTACAACAAAAACTAAATAATGCAGGACATGCATAATGGACTCAGGTATACACAAAGAAGTGATAAAAGATACTGTGCCCACCTTACCAATGTGATCATTCATCCTTCCAGCCAACAGCATTCATTTCAATGGATAACCAACCTACTTCTTTTGGAAGTAACCAAACTTTTCATAAAAAGGAAAAGAGTGAGGCTGGAGCCGGATGCAAAAGAGGCTACAAGGCATGATGAGTTGACACCCATCCATAGAGGGGAAGATGACACATTTCAGGGACCCACTCCTTGACGTTGGCCTACATGTGGGGCTCCGGCAAGCCCAGCCCATGATATTGGAGCCCAAGATATCAAGTTTTCTATTATTGTCACCCCTTCAGTTGATTATGTAATACTGTCTTATATTTAATATTGTCTTAGATTCGTTCATAGACCACCAAGGGGAAGGGCTAGGCCGAAGAGGAGATTGAAGTTATGTTCTGACTGTTTGTTGTTGATTGGTAACTATTTTCCACATATGATGCACGGATACTTCAAAATAGGCAACATATTGTGCCGTATTGTAGCCGATACTTCACTTTTTACGTGTAAAATCCGTGTCTACGACGTGTCCTTGCCGTATCCATGACGTATTTGTGCATCATAGTTTTCCACTAATACCCGATTTTTAAAAAAAAAAATCCCTACAATCCGAGGCCCTAGATGGAGTAAGTAGATAAAATATAATGTTTGTAGCAGCTAGTAGTTCAACAACATTTCTTTCTGGTGGTACTTAAACACTACACAAATCTATCAGTAATCTGTTATCAGCCCAATATTTTTTTTTAAACGCCAAGTATTTCCTAAAACTCATTCGCCCGAAGGAAAGAAAACCATGTTCTGAATCAATGATGAAACCAATATTTCCTAAACTCATCCAACCAAAGAAATGAAAAGTAGGTTCCGGATCAATAAAGAAATCAATGGTTCTTCTTCTTCTTCTTCCTTCCATAGAGGCAATAGACACAAGAAGAAAACATGGATCTTCTTCTTCTTCTTCAAAGAGAAAAAGCATGTGGCTCAGCTCCTGATTTTTTTTCTTCGAAGAAAACAAGAATTTGGCACGTATTGAGCTCTGCTTTCTAATCGTCACCTTCTTCTTCTTCTTCATTAAAGCAATAGAAACAAGAAACCCACCCAGAATTTGGAGGGTACTGAGCTCCTGATTTCTAATTATAACTTCTTCTTCCTAGGCAAGGACACAAGAAGAAAACAACAACTAGAAGGAGGGTATTGAGCTCCTAATTTCTAATTGTGACCTCCCACACCAGATTTGATGAGGGTGTACTGTCACTTCATTGGCAAGTATTGACCACCCGATTTTTAATTGTAACCTCCCGGCAACAGATTTAGCAAGAGTGTCACTTCCTTGGCGTCCCTAAACATGCACAATGAAAAACTCTACATCGAGCTCTGGCTTCTCCCAATACCGACCCTAAAAACCCACATTATTTCAACTTGGTTACTTTTAATCTTTCATCCGAAAGCCCAAATTTCCAATAGCACTCCAATTGGAATTGATTTTCTTACTCTAGACTCTTTCTTGACGGCTAATTACCCCCTCAAAAGTTGCTAAGCTTTTCTAGGCCCCAATAGAAGAACCATTACTTTGTTCAGTCTGTCACCCTCCACCATCAGCTTTCTCCCTCAAAAATCTCTTCAGTTTCCCTCATTTCCAAATCTCCCCTCCCAAACTATCTCCAGTGCCCATTTTCTAACTCAACCCCTTGGGAGAAAGACCACCCAAAGACAAACATTTCCATTAAAGACCTAATCATAACAAACTAAGACAAGAGAGTAAGTCCAAATCACCTGAATCATAACAAACAAACAGATAATTTACAGGATCCTCCATCTTACCAACATATGAAACAATTATATGATAAACCCACTTTAAAATTCTTCAAACAAACTAGGGATGAACAGGGAAATGAAAATAAAATTTGTAATTTAAAGGATGCTTTTAAAAAAAATAGAATAATAATAATACCTTTATCAAACTTTTTTCCATCTGGGTCCAAAGCCTTGAGGGTAAAAATATCCTCAAAGAGTAGCTCAACCATTCTTCCTTTTTCTCTGCAGATTTGTTCCTAGAAATCAAAAGAGACAAAACTTGCAAACACAAAGAAGAGAAGAAAACCCACCCACCTCTCAGACCATGAGTGAGCGAGGAAGAAAGAGAGAGAAAAAAAAGAGGAAAACTCTAACGACAAGGAAAAACAAGGGTTTTGCGGTTTTATAGTTTGGACTCAGGGTTTAGGTATGGTCTCTGGGTTAGATGGATTCAGACTCCAGCGGGACTGGATGTAGGGCCCACGTGCTAGTCCACTTGGGGATGGACCTGAGGGGATTTCAGATCTAATGCGAGCCATTCTATCTATTTAAAAAAACAGCCACATCCAATCATCCTAATCAACCATGGCCCACAAGTTCAATCTATTAGGAAGGGTGTTCCGTCAATCCAACGGTCCAATCCATTTAGATTGGTGCAACCTGTTTGGCATTTTACTATTAAAGTCAAGTGGAGTGAAGTGAAATGAAAAGTATGAATAAAATATGTAGTGGGTTATAATGATATTTTCTTTTTAGTTGTTTGGGATGGAATATTGTTGACTTTTGTTATGGAAAATGGAGTTTTTTTGTCATTTAAGTTAATAGATGTAGTTACTTTTTGACTTTTTGTTGGAAAAATTGGAGGGAGTTTTGAGAAAAAGTACTTTTAATATGATGTTTAGGATTACTTAACTTTACTTGACTTTAATAGTCAAGTTACCAAACGGGCCCGGGATGCATGTACTATATGTGGATTGGACCCTAGTCTGGCCGGGCTAGCCTAGCACTTGACATCCCAAGACTAATGTAAGGACACAAAACCATTTAAGAGTGGGTTATGGTCCATTATAGAGGAAGAGACGGGTCTCTAATCTCTACTCATTAGACTCGTGTCAGGTCTAAGCATGGGACATGGGACTGTTAGGGTAATTCACTTGTTAAGTTAATTGAAGTGAATAATCATTTTAAGAAACATGTAAAGAAGAAGAGGGTTCATATTAAAAAGTATAAAATCTCAAAATTCACCTTCTTGACTTTTTTATCACTTTGTGGCATGAGAATGGACTTTTTCATTTCTTTCTTGGATAAAAAGAAGGCCATTTGTAATTTAGTGGAATGAGATAAATCACTTTTTGACCTTTTTTTCAAAAAAGAAGAGGTGGTTTTTGAAATTTTATAATTTTTGATATGACCCCACTTTTTTTTTTTTTAATTGACCCTTCACAAGTAACTTACCTAAACAGATAATTCTATAAAGTGAAGGAACAACACACTTGACGCTGATTCTCTTAACCCCGTCATGACTTTCCACACACCACACTCACCAAAAGAGGTAAGCTCGGGATTTTATCAGTGTAGTAACCTGTTGATTTCTTCTCAAAAAGTAGTATAGGTGCATTCTCATTACGGCTAATCTTAGAGCATGTTTGTTTCATGTAATTCAACTCCTACAAGACTCTATTTTTTATAAGTGGTTTAAAATATAGAATCTGAAAATGACCATCAAATAATTGCTCATTCAATGGAAATTGAAAGACGGAAAATGAATACCCACCATCGCCCTAGTAATTCAAATCTTAGGAAAGTCAAAGGTCTCCTTCTACATTCTTATCTTATATTGTTTATCCCTCACCCCTTTAATAATCCTTCATGGAGCTTTATTGGACATGAACTCCATGAAATCTATGCAAATGAACACGCCCTTGGGGATGCTAGAGAAAATGATCAAGAAAAATCACTCCTCACCTAACATTTTCTCCTTTCTCAAGTGGATGTTGTTGAGGTCAACGTTCACCCTCGTTCTTGAGCGGTCATAATTGTGGCCGAGCCCTCACCCTCACCATAAAACCGTTGTTGTGCCATTTCCTGTCACCAATTGGTTTTGGGATAAGTGGTAGTTCCATGGGGTGTAAGATCCTACAAGTGGTATCGAGCCTGGTAGGTCAGGTGTTCGCAGCGGGTGTGCCGTTGAGGGAGGGATTGTTGAGGTTAACGTTTACCCTTGATTCTCAGCGGTCATAATGGTGGTCGAGCCCTCGCCCTCACCATAAAACCGTTGTTGCGTCGTTTCTTATCATTAATTGGTTTTGGAATAAGTGGTAGCTCAATGGGGGCCCTCACCATAAAACCGTTGTTGCGTCGTTTCCTATCACCAATTGGTTTTGGAATAAGTGGTAGCTCAATGGGGTGTAAGATCCTACAGATGTCATAACTATCTAGAGTTCTCTTATCAGCTGGAGCCGTAGCGACCCTTCCCCAGGAAATTTTCCTTGGAGGGCCCACTGTATAAAATAAGAAAAAGCCTTCGAGGGGCCATATATAAAAAGAGCTTATAAATTACTCAAAATGTAAGGGTTTGTGTGAGGAGGATTTTCCTGGTTCGCGTAGAAAGTGACTCTAATGTTGCGAGGTTGTGTTAGGAGAATCCCTCCCTACAAATATCTATTTCAGCAAAATATTGTTATTAAATGCAACCAATCTTATACATGCATACAATAAAATTTGATGCAAAAAAAAAAAAGACATGAAAACCAACCACAGGCATGTTAAATAGTTTGTAAACTCTATTGGAAATTGAAATATAATAGGATAAAACAGCCCAAATTGTAATCTTCCATTCTTCCGTAAATAACCAAAAACTTGAATGCTGTCGACTTTGCACGATAACACAATCTATATTTGCCATCGTAGTGTACATCTGGGGTTAGTGAAATGGCTTCACAGAAAGTTTAAAATAAGTGTTTTGGGATAACTGAAGGACATGAGTCATTGATAAAGATACTACATACTGCATAGAATTCTCATTTCCCTGCACCACCTACTAAGAACAATATATTAGAAGAAAAACAGAGAATGTGTCCCGCTATGCAATCTATTCAAGTTGTTAAATGCCCCTCATCAAACTAAAGTAAGGAGAGGATCTAAAGAAAGAGTGAAGGACATATTTTTGTTATGTTAATGAAATACACATACACAGATTATTTATAGAGGCTGGAAATCTATTCTAGGAAACAGTATATACAGAGGATAATTGATCCTGTAATCTATCCTATAATCTTGCATAGTTGACTATATCCTCTCAGACTAATTAGGGGTGTACAGCTCATTTGACAGAGGAGACTACCTGCTTGCCAATGCAGAAGCCAGATTATTGAAGAACCTTAAGTGCCCACAAATTGCAATGTAAGGACATCTTTAAATCATTGAATGTACAGCATGATATCAACGTACTAAACAAACTTTAAAAAAAAAAAAAGAACCATCATCAAAATAGCCTTTTTCCATTTATCAGGGTCATCTAAAAAAATACAAATGGTTTTGAATGATCGTAGTGACCACATTAATTGGTAGAAGATAAGCCCTCATTTGAAGAGAAAAAAGAATAAAAAAAAAACAGATGACTAGGTGCAATTTGATATATGCACAACAATAATTCAATGATGAGGGCTGCTCCAGAAGGACCATGACATCCTTTTTGTTTCCTTTGGAAACTTGTATGATTGTCACAAAAAATTTCAGTAACAGTACATGAAGACCACAAGGTCTCTGTCTAACATAATTTGGCCACAGTAAAGGTGTTTACATGGATGGCATGAGCAGACACTGAAACTTCTATTTGTTGATGGGATGAACTTCACTCCTTTCAGCCTTTTAGAAGGTTTTCACTCAGTAGCAGGCTTTCTCTTAGCTACACCTGTTAGAAGGTTTTCAATAGATGAGATTTTCACACCAGCATTATCAGATATTTTTGGTGAGAAAAATTATTCAGAATGAAGATGGTTGTGGCTTCAACTAGTTTTTTGTCCTTTAGATCTTATTACATCCTGATGGAAACCCCATTGACTGAATGATTAGGATGTACTGAAATGATAAAAGCTAACCATTCTCCTCTATGAGATTAAAAATGCAAAGGTTGTTAAATGCGAATAAAAAAAATTCTTCCCACTTGAAGCAGCAACCTTCGTAAAACTGTCATTTCTCTTAAACCGTACTCACCCATATGAGATCTTCCACTGGAAGTTGACATCTATCAAAAATGGCTATGAGTCTAAACCCATTAGAAATCAAAGTATGCTGAGAAGGTAGTAGCTCCTTATCCCTCGTCAAGGTTAAGTATCCCCCCATATACCTTGGGAACAAATCCAGCTATCTTTAACTGTCCATTGATCTCAAACAGGATTTCATATATCCGCTTATACTGGAGATGTGATTTGTCACCAACAATAAACTCATGAACTGTACCATCAATTTCAATTGAACTCCCCCCTGGGATCTTCTTTACTCCTCTATCTCTCATCAACTTTCTCATCTGCCCGACATTGTCCCACTTCCCTAGTGCAGCATATATATTAGATAGAAGGGTGTAGTTGCCACTATTATGAGGCTCCACCTCAATGAGGTGCCTCAGTGCAAGCTCCCCAAGCTCCATGTTGCCATGGATTCTAGAAGAAGCAAGTAGGGCTCCCCATATGGCCCCATTGGCTTTAAATGGCATCTTTCTGACAAGATCTTGTGCCTCTTGCAGGTGGCCTGCACGCCCAAGAAGATCAACCATACATCCATAGTGCTCAACTTTGGGTGTGATCCCGTACCGCGAACTCATGATATCAAAATACCTGCAACCTAAATCAACCAGTCCAACATGGCTACAAGCAGATAAGATAGCAATGAAAGTGACATCATTAGGTTTGACTTTCCCCCTTTCCATTCGAGAGAACATTTCAAGCGCTTCAGTACCAAGCCCATGTAAAGCAAGCCCAGCAATCATTGTAGTCCATGTTATTACACTTCTATGCTTCATGCTTTCAAAAACTTTAAGTGCCTTCTCAATGTTACCTCCCTTAGCATACATGTCTATGAGCGCATTGTTCAGAGGAACAATCTTATAAAATCCGCATTTATCTATATAGTTATGGATCCATTCACCCAATTCAAGAGCACCTAAATGAGCACAAGCAGAAAGCACAGCCAACATTGCGATCTCATCGGGCTCAACATCTGCAAGCTGCATTCTTCGAAAGATGGAAATCGCTTCATTTGGCCGGTTCATCTGAGCATAACCCGCTATCACTGCAGTCCAAGAGATTACATTCCTTTCAGGCATCACTTCAAACAGAGCCCGAGCATTATCCACATCCCCTATCTTGGCATAGCCCGCAACCATTGCATTCCACGAGACAACATCTCTCTGACACATACCGTCAAAGAGCTGGCGAGCGTCCACAATGGCCCTGCACCCTGAGTACATCTGAATCAGACTAGTCAAAACATGAACATCTGAGCCCAACCCAATTCGAGTAACCTGACCATGAATTTCCCTCCCCACTTCAACAGCAGATAAATGGGTAATAGCCTTCAACACAAAAGGAAACGAATAAGTATCGGGGCGAAAGCCCATGACCTGAATTCTACTGTACAAGTTAACAGCATCTTTTGCAGCATCCGTCTGGGACAACGCTTTGATCATGGTGTTGTAGAGATAAATATCGGGTTCGGATTTGTGGGTGAAGACAGAATACGCATAATCTTTGAAGCCCAAGAAGGAACAGGCGTCAATGAATTTACTGAGGAGAATGTTGTCCTGATCGAAGGCTCTAGAGATCATGTATCCATGGGTTTGATTCAAGTGTTTGAAGGTGGAGCATTGATTTAGCAAGGAAAGGAAATGAGGGTATGTCATTGTATGGATTCTCTCTTTGAAAGAAGCTGAGAATCGGATGAAGGAGAAGGTGAAGGAAGAGGGAGATGAAAATCGGATCGCAATACATAAAGTCATTGCCTTTTTTCAGGCATTGGGTTTCAGCAAAAGCATTGGTTTTGGCGGTTTGAGATGGGAAGAATTAAATATTTGAATTACAGGTAACCGTTAGGCTCTCAGGCTTCTTTCTCTGCGTGGTGTGGTATGTGGAAAAGATAAGATATAGTCGCACCGCACAATTGGGCCGCTCCTGAGTCGTGAAACCTGGCCTGCAATTGAACCAGGTTGACCTGCAACCCGACATTGTTAACAATCATATATATGGTCACGTTTAGGAATCCGACCCTGGAGAAAAAGATTTTTGCTTTCCACAAAGTCGTGGAAAACTCAGGCTTTGATAAATGTAAATGCCGGAGGATTAGACCAATGGGTATTCTATTTTCAAGTCCAACTGATTCCTTCACAGGATTTTAAAAACCCGACTTTAGTGGATTTGCTTATTAAAACTAATTTTTCTTAGCTATAAGAATCGTTATCAATGTGAAATCTTCTGCTGTAGAAATTCTCGGTGAGAACTGTTCCAAGGGCATTGAGGAGTAGTAGGAACTAGGGGTGTGCACGGATCGGATTGGTGCGGATTAGGCCAAATCCGTCACCAATTCGTTACCTACGGATTGATGGATTTAGAATCCGTCATCAATCCGTGGCCGTTAAAATCCGATCCGTGGAGGATCGGATCGGATCGGTTTAATCCATTGAGAAAAAAGCAACAAAATTCAGATTCATTGTATCTATGCATCATCTATAACAGAAATGAAGAAATAAGAGGCCTTGTAATTCCAATTACAAACCACACCTTGTTCAGATTCAGAGCAACCAAGCAGTAAATGGAGAAACAAGAAATTCTCACAAAGAAAAAGAAGAAAAAAAAAACTAAACTAAACTGTGTTCATGATGATGAAAGATATAGACCAATTACGTTGGGGGAGGGGATATAGAAGCCATCCCTAAGAGGTTGCAACCCCTCCCTCCCTCCCCACTCCAAAAGAAAAAAACAAAAAGGGCCATTCCAAGTGATCCCATATCCCTTGTACCCTACCCATGACCCTTCCCTTCAACTGTCTGAGTTTCGTTCTCGTGTGAAACCATGCATTATTAGATCCTTGCAGGGATAGAATTTTAAAAATTTTAGTGTCATCATCCAACCTCTGGAGGAGCAAGCCTGTCTGCAACTCCTTTGCCTTTTCAATTATTGTCATCATTATGTAGAAAAGGGTATCGTAGTTGGTAATCTGGTACTCCTATTGAGGTAGTTTATCGACTGCCGTTTGGTTCTTGATCCTTGTTTACTTCCAAGGAGAGCAGCACACCTGCTACTTGGTCTCTCATGTGGCTAATGTATTTAGGAATTGGCAATGCATTATATTGTTATTATCATTAATTTTTTAATGGTAACTTGGAGTCTATGCGGTTGTCATTGGTGTATATGTTCACTGCCCGTCCCAGCACAATACCAAGAAAGAAAAAAGTTCTCAGAAAGTATGCCATGAGCAATGAAGTTTGCCGGGTATTGCAAAAAACAACATTAACTGAGTGGTAGAGATGGTGACTTCTGTTGGGTCTAAGGGTAAATGATATATTATTCAATAAATGCTACAAAACTTCAATCCAAAAAAGGACCTCATTTTTATTGCACAAGTTTACAAGAGCCAAAAAAAAGTTTGCAAGAGCAAACAAGGCATAGGGTCAACCTTCAAGTTTGCAAGGGCTAAGAGCTGGTTGAGTCCGTTCGGCAGGAAGAAAATTCCTTGCCACAAACAGTCCTCAGGGCCCCTGTTTGGTATTTGAAAGGGAAGTTTCAAATCAGAGAAGCATCACCCATTGCTTTGTTTTTGGCTCTCCATCATCGATTTACCATGCTATCTTTGCGAGGGAGCACCATTGATCATTACCATGCTTATGAAAAGCTAGGAGATTTCATTAGGGCAGAGAGAGTTCTAAAGTATATGAACAAACATGGTTATCCACCAAGTGTGATCTCCGACACAGCCCTCATGGAAGCATATGGGACGGTAGGCCAGTACAACCAGGCAGAATCGATATTCCGAAGGATGCAATCATCTGGTCCTGAACCCTCACATAGGGCAAATAAGCTCTCTGTATAACAACAAAAATTTCTAAATAGAGAGACAAAATATGTTCATCTTTACATCTATTTCTCTATAACAACTGTAGGAGACGCGAACCCGCGGCTGAACCCTACTGCCAGTGGTTTTTTCCACCTGCCGGTGCCCACAAGGCTGGTCTCCCCACTTGATTCCGGGATGGTACACCCGTTGGCCCAAGGGGCCTATTGTTTATTTGTTCCCCCGTGCATATAGCGACCGGGGGAGGCCTCCCCAGGAGTCGAACCCGAGACCTCTCACTTTAAGAGATAATCTGGGAGACTCCTGGTACCAAGTAGCCCAAGTGGTACCAGGAGTCTCCCAGATTATCTCTTAAAGTGAGAGGTCTCGGGTTCGACTCCTGGGGAGGCCTCCCCCGGTCGCTATATGCACGGGGGATCAAATAAACAATAGGCCCCTTGGGCCAGCCTTGTGGGCACCGGCAGGTGGAAAAAACCACTGGCAGTCGGGTTCAGCCGCGGGTTCGCGTCTCCTACAAAAAGGCACTTGCCGGTGCCCACAAGGCTGGTCTCCCCACTTGGTTCCGGGATGGTACACCCGTTGTCCCAAGGGGCCTATTTTTTATTTAATTGTAAGAGCGAAAAATGTGACTCACAAGAATAGGGGGTGCCTGCACGGACTTATCCAAAGAGAGTAGGAACACCGATGCCTGCACCTGAAGCCTGAGAAAAGGAAGAATAATAGTAGGTTAGAGGACCCTGGCTTGGGCAGCGCAGGGCTCTCCGATGCCTAAGTCAGTTTAAGAACTGAACAGTAGGAGGAGATTTTTGGGGAAGAAGATGATACCAGCAGTATGGTGTCGTTGTTGGCTCCCTTTTCTTGTGGATTGCTCTTGTGTTTATATAGAGGAAGAGAGGAGGCAAAAGGGTGGTTGACTGTCTTTTCATAGCCCACTCTGTCAGGTACTAGGGCGGCGCAGTCCCATCGTAGCCTACTTTTCTTTAATTGCAGTCCCATCGAGCCTGTCTTGTCCCATCTGGCCATATCCTGGCGCCTTGGGAGCTGTGGACGGCGATCTGTCAGGCGGCATGGGTGGCTGTTAGAGAGTATGGGCGGTGCCCTTGTCTTGTCGCATGTGCCGTAGCGTGCTTGAGCGTCTATGGGAGGACAGCTGTCAGTGCTCGGTACTTTTACTGAGCTGAGGCTCTTTGGCCGAAGTGGATTCTGCCGAGGTGAAGTGCCTGGCTGAGATGAACCTAGCTGGTGCGGGAGCCCGAGATGGAGCATCTAGCCGGGACTCTGATGAGTTCGGGAATTTCCCCACACAAAGCCCCCCAGCTTTCGAGCTCATTAGACTTCTGTTTGAGGTCAGAAGCTAAGTATCATGGAGGACAACACTTGTGCCTTGGAGCTGTTTGTCGCTTGTCGCTTGAGATTGGTGGTATTCAGTCAACTGATTCGTCACCAACTGAGGGACAGAGACATGACCAGCTGGCTCGTCACCAGAGGTGCAGTCTCGTTGGAAGTATTCTAGTGATGTTGCCGAGGGGGCTAGCATTACTGCCAATCCTGGAAACTGGCACTGATGCCGAGCTGAGGACTGGCACTGCTGCCGAGCTGGGTGTAGCTGAGAATCGAGATGTGCTCGCTGCCGAGACCAGCATGAGGCCGAAGAGGTGATGTGGAACAGTCTCTTCGGCATTCTAGTTGAGCTGCCATTGGCTGAGGTGGAGACGTGGAGCAGTCTCTTTGGTCGAGGTGGAAGAGGCTGGACGGTACGCCAGAGCAGTCCTTTTGAGAAGCCTGGGTGCATGGACCCGAAGTTTTAGGAGCGACTAGGTGTATAAACCTTAAGTCAGTCCCTGGGCCTGTGAACCCAAAGTTTAAGGAAGACTGGGTGTATGAACCCTAAGTCAGTCCCAGGGTGTATGAACCTAGGGTTTTAGGAGCGACTGGGTGTATGAACCCTAAGTCAGTCCATGGGCACGTGAACCCAAAGTTTAGGGAAGACTGGGTGTATGAACCCTAAGTCAGTCCCTTTGGCGCTAGCCGAGATGGAGAAGCCTGGACGGTACGCCAGAGCAGTCTCTTTGGCACTGGCCGAGATGGAGAAGTCTGGACGGTACGCCAGAGCAGTCTCTTTGGCACTGGCCGAGATGGAGAAGTCTGGACGGTACGCCAGAGCAGTCTCTTTGGCACTGGCCGAGACCAACATGAGGCCGAACCTGTGTGAAGCGCGTAGCTAGCACAAGGGCGACACCAACATGAGGTCGTGAAATGCGGTCAAGACCATCATGAGGCCGAAACCAGCGTGAGGCGGAAACCAACACGTGGACGGACCAGCATGAGGTCATTAAATGCGGTCGAGGCCAGCATGAGGCCAAAACCAGCGTGAAGCGGAAACCAACACGTGGACGGACCAGCATGAGGTCGTTAAATGCGGTCGAGGCCAGCGTGAGGCGGAAACTAACACGTGGACGGACCAGCATGAGGTCGTTAAATGCGGTCGAGGCCAGCATGAGGCCGAAATCAGCGTGAGGCGGAAACCAACACGTGGACGGACCAGCATGAGGTCGTTTGGAGCCCAAGAAGCCTGTGTGTATCTACCCGAGGACTTGGTGGCCCTGTTGCCGAACGCGAGTCACGCTTGAGTGTATAAAACGACCCTAGTGTGAGCTCGGTGGCTTTGGATGACTGATGGCGGTAGAGGACCGTGCGATTAAGGCTGACAGTAGAGGACCGTGCCGTCAAAATGACGGGAGAGGGTCGTACGATCGAAGCCGACAGTAGAGGGTCGTGCCGATGTCATCGAAGCTGACGGCGTCATCGAAGCTGACAGTAGAGGATCGTGCCGCCGAAATGAAGGTAGAGGGTCGTGCGATCGAAGCTGACGGGCGGTCTAAGCTGACAGTAGAAGGTCGCACCGGTGTCATCGAAGCTGACGGTAGAGGACCGTGCCGCCGAAATGACGGTAGAGGGTCGTGCGATCGAAGCTGACGGGCAGTCGAAGCTAAGTGATGACAGGAGACGTCTAGCTGCCTGCCGAGCTGGAAGAGACTTCTGCCGAGTTGGGGGCTACTAGTAAGCGGAGACATCCGCCGAGCTAGAGACGTCCGCTGAGCTGGAAGCTATTTGGTCGCTTTCGTAAAGGTCGACTGCTCTTGGGCTCGGGCTTCGTCTGCTTCTTGCCTGACGAATCGGTTTATCCTGGTCATTAGTGACAGCATAGTAACCACGGGATACATTGCCAAGTCCCTCCGGAGCTCATTGCCTGGTAGGATGGCTTGTTGGAAAGACATGACTGCTATTGCATCTGAGGCATTCTCGATCTGGCTGTAGACAGCCCAGAACCTTTTGGCAAACTGCGTGACGTTCTCGGTCTGCTTCATTCTGAGGGCCATCAGGTCGGCGGTTGACCTAGGGATGACCCTGTGAACTTGGAACTTCGTCATGAAGGAACTACGGAGCTGCCGCCAACTTTTGATCGATCCTTGGGGGAGTGCGCAGAACCACTTTAGGGGGAGGTCTCCGAGGCTGGAAGAGAAGACTTTGCAGTTCAGGTGGCCTGCACCACCCCACACCGACATCCTCTAAGTGAAGTGTCGGAGGTGTGCTGCTGGGTCCGAGGTCCCATCATAAACGACGAACCTTGGGACGCTGAAATTTTCAGGAAGGGGGAAATTCTTGATCTCTGGAGAGAAGGGGGATGTGCAGAAATCGTCAAAGTTCAGCCGAACTAGAGCCAAACCGGCCATCCCCATGTGCTGTCATACTGCTTGCTCTATGTGCCGATCAAGCCACTCTCTGGAGTCGTGGTTGTTACCCGAGCTTTCGCCATGAGCCCGGTTGCTTTTGTTGTCCTTCAGGGTGCGCCTTTTGGAAGGTAGAGTCGATGTCGAATCCTTAGAGGATGAACCCGATCGAGTATCCTGCTGTTGGACGCTTAATGGGACAGATCTTGCTCCTGACCTTTCCCGGCGGGGGACCGTCGGCAGCTGTGTCGACAGTGTCAGTGGTTCCTTTCCCTTTCTGGTTCTTCGAGGCATGGTGTTTGAGAAGATGACTTTTTATAGCCGTTTCCCACAAACGGCGCCAATTGTAAGTTCAAAAAATGTGACTCACAAGAATAGGGGGTGCCTGCACGGACTTATCCAAAGAGACTAGGAACACCGATGCCTGCGCCTGAAGCCTGAGAAAAGGAAGAAGAATAGTAGGTTAGAGGACCTTGGCTTGGGCAGCACAGGGCTCTCCGATGCCAAAGTCAATTTAAGAACTGAACAGTAGGAGGAGATTTTTGGGGAAGAAGATGATGCCAGCAGTATGGTGTCGTTGTTGGCCCCATTTTCTTGTGGATTGCTCTTGTGTTTATATAGAGGAAGAAAGGAGGCAAAAGGGTGGTTGACTGTCTTGTCATAGCCCACTCTGTCAGGTACTAGGGCGGCGCAGTCCCATCGTAGCCTACTTTTCTTTAATTGCAGTCCCATCGAGCCTGTCTTGTCCCATCTGGCCATATCCTGGCGCCTTGGGAGCTGTGGACGGCGATCTGTCAGGAAGCATGGGCGGCATGGGTGGCTGTCAGAGAGTATTTGTCTTGTCGCACGTGCCGTAGCTGCTTGAGCGTCCATGGGAGGACAGCTGTCAGTGCTCAGTACTTTTACTGAGCTGAGGCACTTTGGCCGAAGTGGATTCTGCCGAGGTGAAGCGCCTGGCTGAGATGAACCTAGCTGGTGCGGGAGCCCGAGATGGAGCATCTGGCCGGGACTCTGATGAGTTCGGGAATTTCCCCACACAACGACATTGCTCAATAAACGAGACCAATACAGAGAGAGACAAATCTTGTTACTGTTTCAAACAAAACCAACATCAAAAGAAGAGATTTTCTCTAGAGGAATTCAGATCCAAGCAGAAAAGCACAAAAAAACAGCAAGTTTCAGATAGAAATAAGAAATCACTTACCTCAAAAGGCACGGCTTCCCCTTCTCTTCTTCTTTTCCTTCTTCTTCTTGTTGTCGTCTCTTTAAGGGAAAGGTTTTCTTCGCGGCTAGGGTTTTTCTTGGACGCAGAGAACAGTGTGTGAGAGAGATCGATAGCGAGAGAGAAGAGGTGGTGCTACTGCTGGCCTGCTGGGAGATGGAGGTCTACTGCTGAGACGGGTTTGGACAAGCGGTGGTGCCACTGCTGGGAGTTGGAGGTCTTGGCGACAGGGGGTGGGCCGGTGGGGGGTGGGGGGGTGGGGGGTGGGGTCGGGTTTTGGGGATAAAAGGTACGTAGGGATCCCTGTTGTTAACATTTTGAATTACATTTTGACCCCTCATGTTTTATCGTAAACCCATTAATTTTTATTTTTGTATATTTAATGTCAACGGATCAGATTAGATTGAATCCGCGGATTGAGTGTGAAATCCATCACCGATTCGTTGCTAATGGATTACAACTTTTTCAATCCGTCACCAATCCATTTACCTTCAGATCAGTTAAAAATTCGTGGATCGATTCGATTTTATGGATCGACGAATCTTTTGTGCACCTAGGGCCCACATGCTAGTCCACTTGGGGATGGACCTGAGGGGATTTGAGATCTGGTTCAAGCCCTTTTATGTATAAAAATACAAATAAAAATAAAATATAAAAATAAAAAAACAGCCACATCCAATCATCCATGGCCCCCAAGCTCAATCTAATCGGAAGGGTGTTCAGTCAATCCAATGGTCCAATTCATATAGAAAGGTGCAAACCTGATGCATGTACTATATGTGGATTGGACCTTAGTCTAGCCGGCTAGCCTAGCACTTGACATCCCAAGTCTAATGTAAGGACACAAAACCATTTAAGAGTAGGTTATGGTCCATTATAAAGGAAGAGATAGGTCTCTGATCTCTACTCATTAGACTCGTGTCAGGTCTGAGCATGGGATTGTTTGGGTAATTCACTTGTCAAGTTAATTGAAGTGAATGATGATTTTAAGAGACATGTAAAGAAGAAGATGGTTCATATTAAAAAGTATAAAATCTCAAAATTCACCTTCTTTACTTTTTATCGCTTTGTGGTATATGAGAATGGACTTTTTTTTCTTTCTTGGATAAAAAGGAGGCCTTTTGTCATTTAGTGGAAGGAAGCATTAGATGATGAGATTGAATTCTTTCAGCTAACAATACCTAGGAGTTAACTAACTTACCTTTAGGTACCAAACCTTTAGGATGCAAGTGGGTTCTTAAGAAAAAACTTAGGGTTCTTAAGAAAAAACTTAGGCATAATGGGACAAGGGAGAAATATAAAGTACGTCTAGTAGCCAAATGCTTCAGACAAAATGAGGGTTTAGGGTTCGAGATCTCTAGATTGGTCCACTCAATAAATCAACCCACTGGTGTGCAAAAACAATAAACTACGCAGCGGAAATAAAATCACAAGCACACACCACAAGGACACCAAATTTAAGGTGGAAAACCCAAATCGAAAAAAAAATCACCGATCCGTACTGGATCTAATCAAACACTATGAATATCGCAATTACAAGAAACTCAGATTTCTTCCCTAGATATCCCCTATCTGAAGACTGAAGTTACTTTGTGTCGCATCACGCTTCAACGATATCACACCGTTGATTGCAACAGATCCAGCGCTTGACTCCTCAAATCTTCTACGCAAGAAGATGATCTTCTACAAGGGATGCAGAAGAAACTGGCTCTCTAGAGTACTTGGCAGCACAACTCTTCAAAAAACTCTAGAGAAGATTTCTCTCAATTTGATCACTAATTCAGAACTTAAGAGATGATCTTGTATCCTTTCTCTTACCTTTGGGTTGTGAGAAACACCCAATATATAGCCCCAAATTCGTGCTTAAGACTCCTTATTATAATCCACTTAGAAAATAAGTCCATCTCAAACTTTATCACAAAGTCCGGATCCAACTGGGCTCCAGCGCATACCCTCGCTATAGCGAGGTGTACTCTCGCTATAGCGAGAGTGCATTCTGCCTCCTCTACGTTTTTTATATTCTGGGCTCTGACAGCAATTGTTTTCTTCAGCCGAAATTGTTGACTTTTATCCTTACAATCTCCCCCTTTTGGCAATTCGTGGACAAATCCTCCTAGAGCAATATGATCTACCCAAAATACATTGAATTTTTTTAAAAAAAAATCAGCACTGTAGATCTTTCTTGAATTGCCTTAGCTTGTAAAACTCCTCTGGGCTTCATTCTTCTCCCCCTGAATTTGTCCATAATTGACAAACAAAAAATCATGCAACTTCTGTCAATCTGGATGCAGTAGCTCCCCCTCAATTTTGACTCCCCCTCAATATGATCTTCGTATCAGCAGTGGGGATGGGGACTTGACCTCCTTGATCAGGGCTTTTTATGATTAGCCACCCATACTTTTGTAGTTGGAACTTTCAGCACAGTGTGAGCAAACTCCTTAGGCAAATCAGATTTTCTAACCCATATTTGAGTTGACTTGGGTGAAGAAAAATTCTTTCGCCATTGCTTGGTCTTGGGTAGACTTTGCAGCTTCTTGCAATGGGGACGAATGTGTCCTTTCTTCCTACAGTGGTGACAAGTGGATGTGCGTGCAGCGCAGGACACATTCTTTTTCTTAATACTACTCGACACATTATTTGAAAGTGCAGTATGTGGAGTAGCATGTGCAACACTTGAAACAAAAATTGTTTTACCTTTAGTATTTGAAGTGGATGCACCATGATCATAACCGAGACCGCTTCTGTCAAACTGAGACTTCTGACTACACAAGATATTTGTAAGAGTCTTCGAACCAGTGTTCATCTTGTTTAGTGAAGCTTTTTTCACTTCTAACTCAGACAGAGTGATCTTCAGTCTTCCTTGCAAATCTTCTTTTTCAGATTTAACAATCTCTATCTCTTGCTTCAGATTCACTATTTCTTGTTCAGCCTTCTTAAATTTTTGACTCTCAGTGGTCAAAGTTTCAGCCATGCAGTCTTTCTTACTTTCCAAGAGATGAATCTTTTCAAGTGCTTGCTCTAATTCAATTTTCAATGCAGAATTTTCTTCTTGAGCAGCTTTAAACTTGATAGAGATCTTGTAGCAATACTTGGACATCTTAACACAATCAGCATATGTTTTATGATACAACGCTTCATAATACGCTTCATAATCTTTCTCTTGATCTGACATCTCATCGGCATGATTTTCATCAGTATCATTGTCAGATCGAGAATTAGCCATGAAAGCCACAAACTTGCCATTCACAGTTTCAGAAGTTTCAATTGAAGGATCTTGTTTTTCTTCTGATGACTGTTCCTCCCAAGTTGTGTTGAGAGCTTTTTTCATTGCACCATTTTTCTTGTTGGCACACTCACTAGCATAGTGACCATAGCCATGGCACTCAAAACACTTAGTTCCTTTTACAGAATCCTTTTTTGCAAATTTAAAACTCTTCCACTTGACTTGTTTTGACTTCATGTACTCCTTGAAGCAATTGAACATTTCAGTCAAATCATTTTCAGCCTCAGATTCAGAATCAGACGCAATTTTCTTTTCAGGTTTCTTTCTTGATTCTGAGTTGGCTTTCAAAGCAATACCTTTCTCTTTTGATTTTCCTTTATCCAAACGGTTTGCTTCAAAAGTTTGAAGATTTCCAACCAACTGGTTTACCTTGAGGGTATCAAGATTCTTGTTTTCTTCAATAGCATCAACTTTAGAATCGAACCTCGAAGGTAGAGACCTCAGAATTTTCTTGACAATCTTGTTTTCTTGAATTTCCTCACCTAGATTGAAAACAGAATTGACAATATCATTCAGCTTTGCATAAAATTGATCAAAGGTCTCATCTTCTTCCATCACAATGGTTTTGAATTCTTTAGTCAGCCTTTGCAATTTAGATTGCTTCACCGTATTTGTACCCTCATATACTGTCTGTAAGATTCCCACGCTTCTTTTGCAGTTTTGTAAGTGGAAATCCTACGGAACTCTTCAGCAAACACTCCATCGTATATACTATTCACTGCCTTGTTATTACAATTGGATGCTTGCTTCTCATCCTTTGTCCATTCAGCTTTAGGTTTAGGAACAGTTTGTCCACTAACCACAATTGTTGGTCTGGAGTAGCCCTCCTCAACAATATCCCAAACATTATAATCAATGGACTTAAGAAACCCAATCATCATTTGCTTCCAATATGCATAATTAGAACCATCTAGCAAAGGGGGCTTAGAAGTTGATGTCCCTTCTCGATTGAACACCATTCTAGAAATCTCTTTAGATCAAACATAGCAAATTAGTGTAACCCGCTCTGATACCAATTGAGGGTTTAGGGTTCAAGATCTCTAGATTGGTCCACTCAATAAATCAACCCACTAGTGTGCAAAAACAATAAACTACGCAGCGGAAATAAAATCACAAGCACACACCACAAGGACACCAAATTTAAGGTGGAAAACCTAAACCGGGTAAAAAGTCACCGATCCTTACTGGATCTAATCAAACACTATGAATATCGCAATTACAAGAAACTCAGATTTCTTCCCTAGATATCCCATATCTAAAGACTGAAGTTACCTTGTGTCGCATCACGCTTCAACGACATCACACCGTTGATTGCAACAGATCCAGCGCTTGACTCCTCAAATCTTCTACGCAAGAAGATGATCTTCTACAAGGAATGCAGAAGAAGTTGGCTCTCTAGAGTACTTGGCAGCACAACTCTTCAAAAAACTCTAGAGAAGATTTCTCTCAATTTGATCACTAATTCAGAACTTAAGAGATGATCTTGTATCCTTTCTCTTACCTTTGGGTTGTGAGAAACACCCAATATATAGCCCCAAATTCGTGCTTAAGACTCCTTATTATAATCCACTTAGAAAATAAGTCCATCTCAAACTTTATCACAAAGTCCGGATCCAACTGGGCTCCAGCGCATACCCTCGCTATAGCGAGGTGTACTCTCGCTATAGCGAGAGTGCATTCTGCCTCCTCTACGTTTTTTATATTCTGGGCTCTGACAGCAATTGTTTTCTTCAGCCGAAATTGTTGACTTTTATCCTTACACAAAAGGAGGGAATAGACTTCTTTGATACTTATTCACCCATGTCAAGAATTAGTTCTATTATATTATTGATTGCTATTGCTGTTGTTTATAATTTGATAATACATCAGATGAGTGTTAAAACTGCTTTTTTTAAATGAAGATTTAAAAAAGGAAATATATATGGAACAACCAGAATGTTATGTCATAAAAGGATCAGAACACAAGGTGTGTAAATTGATAAAGTTCTTATATGGACTAAAATCAAACAAGCACCTAAATAGTAGCGTATGAAATTTGATGATGTTATTCTTTCTAATGGCTTCAAAATAAATGTAACGCCCCGAAACCTGAAGCTCATCAGATTCTGAAACATTACTTTAAGTAAGTCAAGATCGCCATATAAATCAAATTATTATATAGAATTGAGCAATGCCTCTAATTTATTTAAAAGGTCAATTAAAACAGATGAGAATTGATAACAAATCCACTAACAAATTATTCCTAATACATAAAAGAACCAAGTTCCACATTATTAAAAGGATTAATCCATCTCTAAAGTTCTAAATCTCAATACGATTGTGACGCTCTTTCATCAACCACGCAAATTGAAATCCAATGGATGATCCTCATCGTTGCCAAGCTCCCCCAAGTGACCCGTACCTGAACTGGGGCGAACCACTTGTTAGAAAACTGGTGAGCAATATTCCTAAATTCATAATTTGAAATATAAAGGTAGAACAATAATTTTCAATATAAAAGGTAAGATCATATGATAAGAAAAAGTGTCTTATGGAGTCTCTTATGTTCAAGTTTTTCTAACATTAAATTCATAACCACGTCATAGCACTGAATAAGTTCGAGATTTTCAATCGATGGTTCCAATGGTTCAATAAGACTCTCTCATAAGAAAGGTTCAATGGTTCAAATATTCTAGAAAAGAAGTCATTTTCATATGTCAGATGAAATCTCCCACCGGAAAATTTGTTCAATAATCATTCCTATATTCAATCCCTGTCCAACCTTATCCTCCAATTTATCAAGGTTTCACTATTCAAAGTCACTATTCAGAGTAGTGATCATCATTGAAGATTAGAAAGAACATCATTAATCAATACAATACTAGCAATGAAATAATCAAATTCACCATTTAATTGTAACGTAAGGAAGTAGATCATGAATATAACCATACTCATTAAAGTATATCGATAATAATTTATGGGAATTGCAATACTATTCATTTTCTTATATAATATATATGGCTAGTCTCACATAATCTGGGGATTTATCATCGCCCAATTTCAATAAAAAATTGGTACCCGTGCATGTGACATTAGCCATATGAGAATAATCTATAATTTTGCTTTCTAATAATTCTTTATGTGATTAAAGTGTGGGTTAATCTTCAGGGAACATTAATTCTGAATTCTTGAAGAAAGTCAGAATTTCAGATCATTATGTGGCTATATACTATTAGATAGAACCATCGTTTTCTAACAGTGTGATGTCACCCTACTTAATAATGGGCAAATGTGTCTTTTTATAATCCAAAGGAAAGTTGAAAAGAATAGAATATCAAAACTACCCCCAGCCTTATCACCTATAAGAATTCAAGCACTGTACGTGAGTACCCAGAAAATGCCTCACGCCTAAGGTAATCTTAGGGAAGATGATGGTGGACCCCCAACGGGCAGTTCCACCTGTGACCAGGCCTATCCTAGTCGCCCATCACAGCCCATCTAGATGGCTGGCTCTGATCATTAATAAGGTATACCAATGGATCCCACAAGTCTAAATACCAAAACCGACAATTATTCCCAAAATCCCAGTTCTGACTATGAAAATCTCTGAATGGTGGGCCAAACGGGACCCACATCAAATGAGTCATGCATCAAGATGGTCGACTAGAGGAACTACACCAGATCCCCGGTATTGATCTTGGATCAGGTGGGCCAGGGGGTCCCACAAGTCCCTGTCGACATATGTTAGTCTTAAAACCAGAAAATTATGGAATTTAATTCTTCCTCTCTATTCTTCATCTTCTAAAATCAGCTTCAAAGATAAATGTTTCTACCATAACAGAGTTCATTTATTTTCATCATAGTATGGACTACCATACTAATCTTCTCCCAAAAATTCCACTAAGAGTGCCACGTTGACAGAACCAGAAATGGCTCACGCCTCACCCCACCTTTGGGCCCTTTAGTCAGTGGTCCCCAAATGGTCCAATGCTCAAGGGACCAGGTCCACCTTAGTCGCCCATCAGGGCCCAATCAGATGGCCGGTCCTGATCTCCGATCAAGTGGGCCCCTGGGCCCCACATGCTCTACCGATCCTAAGGAGTTAGATATGCTGGGAGATTATGAAAAGAATGCCATTTCAGTTCTGTTCCTCTATGTAGGGCTGATTCTTGGGATGGATATCACGGATTAAAGAATCAACTATCATAAGGAAATCAATTTACACAACTTTGTTCACAAAGAATAAGAAACAGAATCTATAACCATTTTTGCAGACAACAACTTATTCTAAGGATCTTCTGATCAATTTCATATTATTTGGTTAGAAAGATCACTCACCTCCTTGTATAGAAAACCGTGGCTCGGTCGATATGAGAACTTGTTTATTGTATCCACTAGATCTTCCGGCCTTTTCTTTCTCAAGGCAAGTCTTGCCGATCATTGCTGATCCTCAAAGAAAACTCTTCTACACTTTCTTTTCTCCTCTCCTCTTTAACCAAATGAGAGCACCGATAGACAACAGAGAAGCTAAATAAGAAAAAGTGCGTGTGGGAAAATCTAGGGATAACCCCAAATTTCAATCACTGAAATTACCCTGGGTTCTACGAACAAAATCACCCCCGCCCCTCAACAAGGGGATATCGTGGGACAACTTATCCATTTGTTTCAATAAACAAGTCTCTTCATGGGTTGAGACTAGGTCAAATAAGTCCTAACCCAACTCATTACCTTATGGCTTGGAAGAAACTGGGCCAAACCTGGCCCAAGGTATTACAAAGGCTGAAAAATGTATGTATTATAAATCTGAGGTTGTTTAACAATAATATTATGCTTGTATGTTGATGATTTACTAGTTTTTTTGTCAAGTCTAGAATGTGAAGAAGAAACAAAAATCCTTCTCTCCCACTATTTTGATGTGAAAGATTTAGGAGAATCAAGTATTATATTGTGAATTAAAATCATAAGAGATGATTCTAAAAAAGTGCTACTATTGGCACACAAAATTTTTCTTTTCAAACACAAGGACTTTTTTTTATTACATTTTTACCCCTTTATAAAATGACCAAAATATCCAAAACACAAGGAAGAGCTGGAGCTACTTGTGGTGAGCAAAGTGGATGAAGAAGAAAGGGCCGTTGCTGCTTGTTGCAGCTCAATGCACTGTGGAAACGAGAGGATAAGGAATCTGACCCTGTTTTCATTGATGGGTTTTCGAGCAATGTCACTGGATTGCGACATTTTCATTAGAACAAGAACACCCAACAGAAAAGTTTGGATCTTTCCCTCTTTTCCTTTCTCTTGCTGCAATCAGCGACTCCCCCTTCAAATCAATAGCTGCAAGAACAATGGCAATGCACCAAGAACTGAAGAAGTGTATAAGTAAGAGAAATGCACAGCACACAAGAACAAAACTAGAACAGAAACAGAGGGAAATCTTGTGATTGGTAAGAAGAAAGCAAGAAATGACTGGACTGTGGCCGTGTGATGGAGATTTGTTAATTTTTTTCTCACCTAGAACGAGTTGCAGGTTCTCGATATGTACGGACTTTCAGGTCCGAACATATGCCAAATGTTCGGATGTATAGTTCCGAACATAATGCATATGTTCGGAAGTATAGTTCCGAACATAATGCATCTGTTCGGACCTATACTTCCGAACACCTACGTGTGGGAAGAAAGAAGAAAATGATTGGATGGGTAGTTTAGGAAAATTTATTGTGTGTGGAAAGAACTAATTAACATTTTAAATTTTAGTAATGTGTGTAGAGATAAATTGTGTGGGAAAAGAAAAAAATTGTGCGAGTAGAATTTTCCTTCTAAAATTAAACTACTGATAAAAAATTCTAGAATTAAATTATCCCAATTACATTACATTGAAAAGGTATTGAGAAAATATGATCATTTTGATTGTAAACACGTGTCTACTCCTTTTGATCTAGTATTAAATTAGTAAAAAATGTTGGTGATAGTTTTCTCAACTTGATTATGATAGTGTAATTGTAAGCTTAATGTATGCTATGAATTGTACTCGTTCTAATATAGCTTATTTTGTAAGAAAATTGAGTAGATATACAAGTAACCATGTGTTGTGTGTTGCAGCGATGCTGGTTGGTACTCAGACCTGGATGATTCTAAGTCTACTAGTAGATATATTTTCACCTTGGGAGGTGCTGTAGTACTATCTTGAAAATCAAAGAAACAAACTACAATTTCTCATTCCACTGAGGATTTGGAATTCCTGGCTCTGGGAGTTGCTGCAATGGACTTCGAATAGATTAGAAATTTATTATTTGATATTCCTTTGTCGACTAAACCAATTCCTCCAATTATTATTCATTGTGATAACACCTTAACAATTATTACTGTGAATAGTGTAATGTACAATCGGAAGTCTAGACAAGTGCAATTGCAAACATAGCTATACGAGACAATTACTCGATGGATGAGTAATTTCAATTGATTATGTGAGATCAAGGATAATTTAACAGATCCTTTGACAAAAAGGCCTTGTAAGGGATAAAATTAAAGAAACAACTAAAGGGATAGTTCCTAAGCCCATAAATCATCAATAACGGGAATCTAACCTAATAGCCGGAGAACCCGAGAGCTAGATTCAATGGAAAAAACAAGCTACCCTGATGATGTGAAGTACTGATATATGAAGAATGTTTTTGTATGAAACTCATCCCAATCATTTGAGATTACTTGTTAGTACATAACCCGTAGCGAATGAGGTTGGATTTAATCCTTAACGAGATCTATAGCCTATATGGTGGGGTGCACAGCTGCAGGAGCACTCTTAATAGACTCACCTATATGAGTGTGGGAGTGGGGTCACTTCTTATGAGAATATGGGCAGATTCTCTATAGCACTCATGAAATTCGGGATAAAGCATATGGCCGTTAAAACCTGAACTAATCACTCCAAGAATAAATCTTGATATAATTCTGAACTGATATAAAGAGTTAAAGTTCAAGCCTGTTCACTCTAACTCCTAAAGGTTTGAAATTATATCATGATAGTGAGGTTCAAGCTCAGTCACCTTACCAGTAATATGCTCATTGAATATTTTAAAACAGAGGGGATATTGTTGGCTTTTGAGTGTTTTCAAAATTCAAAAGGTTTTGACCTTCTTTGAAAATATGGTTTGTCTTTTACTCACTTTGTTTTGTAAGTGCGTAGTGTAGGCTGTATGGAATAAATGGGATCCTACATCGGTTATATGCAACACTTTAAACTGCTTTATACACGTTTTCATTTCTTTACACTTTAAGAACTTTGAGACTTTTACCACGAGCCCTATGGTGTGCATGCGAGTCCGGCTTGACCCGGGGTGCCGGGTCCAGTGACGAAGCTAGGATTCTCTTACGGGGGAAAAAGTTTCTCTTAGTGAGAAATTTAAGAAATAATTAAAATTTTCACTACACTATGCGTCAAAAAATGTTATTACAATATAATGGGAATAAAAAACTAATAGACTAGTTATTACATTATACCCCAAAAATATTTATTAAAAAAGATGAATTTAGATTGCTCTTTATATCCAACAATGATAAAAATGGGTATGAAAGAGTACTGAAGAGTTGTTAATTGCATAATTTCAACATTTTTACTCATGAGCACATGATTTTGATTAAAAATTAAATTAAACAATTTTCAAGATCATAATATGAGGATCACGCTTATAAAAAGTCTTGATCTTTGCCTCATTGTTTAGAGCCCCAATCATTTCTAAAACTCTAATAAAACCACCAACTTTGATGGAACATTTGACCTGTAATTAGTATAGAAAACTTTTAAGAAACTTTATTTATAATAACCTAAAATTTCTTACTTAGGAATTAAATTAGATCTATTTAATCCATATTTTGAAGTAAAATGTTAAAAACTCAAAATTCCATAATAAATTAAACGAGCTGGGGGTGATTATGCATTTCAAACTTTGAGAAAGAAAAAAGAAAGATTAAAAGGAGAAAAATCACAACATAATTTATACCTTAATGGTGAGAAATAAAAATATCTATCCACTTGCTTTTGCATTATACCCCACTCATATAAATAATGAAACGGTGAATTCCTCCAATGAATTCCTTGAAACTTTAAGATGTTATTTGGAGTGTAGGTTCAATTTGATCAGTGTGCTCCTTTTACACTCACTATTGGGAGTTCATGAATTTGCATATTTATGTACCATTTTAGGATGAATTAGGGGTTTAATTAGGCGAATTGCATCATTATTTATCTAATTCCATCGTTTCATGCATTTTCACCTAAAAACCTAAATTTTCATATTTTTCATACATTTTCTGCATTAACTTAGAATGTATTGCAATTTTTCTCTGAAGAGTCCCAGTTGGAGTAAAACTCTATCCGGATGGGTCCCGCTTCAATATGGGCTCTTCAGTATTTGATGTGTTGAATTAGAATGTGCAATAAATGAGAATTGCAGGCCTCTGTCGCGAGACCCACTTACAAGCACACATAGTCATCTTGGACACTGCATTGCTGAATTGAAACTTGAAAAGAAGTAAATTGAAGAACTCACCAAGTAGACCCCACACACACGAAAATCAATCAAGGGGCGGTCCACTCATCATGTCAGTTGAAGAGTCCTAACTATAGTAGACTTTCTTTTTGGTCCGCATGTACCCTTTAAAAAAAAAACATATGACATGAACTTCTAACGGTGGATCTAATTGTGTTGTATCTACAAATTTGTTGGATCATAAAATATGCGAGTAACCTCTGTGGATCATATTTCACGGGTTTTTTGTTTTGGCGAGTCTACTTTCATATGGATTCCCCACCTTCAAAACATATTTTTAAGAAAAATTGGCTTTTATTGCATTCATTTAGTAAATGAATTTGTCACTCTTAGCCTATCACGCATGAAATCTCCCCTTTTCCCAAAAAAAAAAAAATCTTCATGGATCTTTAGTAAGTTCACCAAAAAAAAATATCCTCTTTTGGATATAGTGAATTCATCACAAAATTGATTTGATGAAGTTTTCCAAAAAGGGTGTAAAAAAACCCATGATTCCTTCTACATTTTGTGTCTGCTTTGTGGATGTAATCTTTGGTCTTATTTTATCCACTTTGCCTTGAATTGAGATTCATCTCTTCTGTAATTTGGATTTACGGGTCAATCGCCATTTACTCATTTTACCTTGAATCGAGCCTTGTCTCTTCGGTGATTTGAGTTTATTGGCCCACATTTTTTCCTACCAATAACAGTATGCTCTCCTAAGTCTACTGTATTCACAACCAAAACATTTTTTTTCTTTCTCCCTTATACTCGTTTTACTTTGAGTGACCCTTGCTCCTTGGTGATTTAAATTTAGCCATACAATTGTTTCTAGCAAGTATCAGTACACTCACTTTGAGTCTACTATACTTATGATCGAAACAATTGCTTTCCACTATGGTTTTTTCAAGAAAGCAAGCCCATAGTCCCCAGTTTATAATCATTATGTTCTTGTGATTACTAATGAATATGGTCTTGTTTTAGAATTTTTTAAACTAACAAAATGGCAGCCTCACTAACCATCACTTTTGATGAATAAATATCAACTCATGCTCCAGAAGAAGCAAAATGCATGTGCAAGAAAGTGTCCCGCCTGCAACCAAAGCGTTATAGCCTTCAGTGCTAGCACTGGGTCGATTATTATTCCCCGGACCATCATCTTCAAAACTTTGGGACCTTACGCACTTCAATAAGGAATCTTCAAACCTTAATAAGGTGAAAGAACTGGTTGGTCCCAGATGGGCTTCGGAACCGAAATTGCCGATAACCATGTGCGTTCCAGTGTGAGGTAGACCTGCGAACTCAATGTGAATGCTCTCGGATATACTGGATGATCAAGCAAGGGTTTCCATCTTCCTTATATTGAGCAATCCCTAGGAGTCACGACTATTACGGACTCTACCTCTCTTGGAATCTCACATCTCCTGACCAGCATAGGAATTCTGCCAACCGAGAGTCTGAACTTGATCCAAACTCTACCACTAAGAGTTTGATCCTTATTTGATTCAACTAAATCAAGACTTGTTGGGAGTTCATCCGCAGCACACCGCCGGGCTCAATCTGGCGTGTGCCCAATGGTAGTCGGGCCACACAATTTTCATAACAATCTCCCACTTGGCATGAATACTATGTAAATCAAACGTGCCAACGTACATCAACATATACTCCAGTCCCTACATACATCTTCAGCCAAGGAAAAGGCTTACTGAAAGAAATACACATCAATTCCACCAGTGGGATTGACGAGATTGAGATCTCACATTTCTTACCCACATTTTAGATATATTGATATCACAACTCAATATCTTAAGGGATTGTGGAATTGTGATTCCATTCACTGATGTGATGGCAAACTCATACAATTTGTACTGGCTCATCGGTTCTTACTAACTTCCAATAACCATGAAGAGATCCAAACTGATGGCCACTTGGTTTACTGTATCGCAAGTTATATACCAGCTTCTGTTCTCAACAGAGCTACCATGTCTGTTTTCTTTATATCAGAAAATTAGTACATTCACCAAGGGTTAAAATATAACCAAACATGGACTCCCTCCCGTCCAAGTCATCATCCCAAGAGGCAACCATACAACCATGCAATTCCAAGTCAACAAATATGCCACAAAAAAAGGTGTAGCAAATGTTTTTGATGTACCCAGATCCCCTTATTCACTTGCCATAACAGGCATACCTAGATAACTTGGGAATCTGATTATGAGATCAACAGCGATCCATTTCCTGTCTCATAAATCCGGAATTACAGCATTTTATGCACGATGAGGATGTCATGCATTATGCACTTCCCACTATCTCGAATAAGGCCTGTCTTTAGTCATGAGCATGTCCTTCTCACACTGGGATCCCGATTGTTGGACAATTTCGTACACATGCAAATGTGAGTGTCGGTTGGCTTGCACATCTCCATATCCAACCGTTTTAACACAGCATCTTACCCAGACCCATATGACAAAGTTCGTACTAGATTCGAATTACATGGTTGTTGCATATGCCCAATACATTATACTTCAAACCAAGTTTTCTATCTCGAATCAAGACTTCAACATTGTTGTTTGGAGATTGCTTCGAGTTCACCACCAACAATCAATAAGTCATCCAATGATAAATATATAACTACTCTCACTGCTTTGACTTAATTGCAAATCTCATATGCTGAGGATTAACTAATTTCACGTATGGTCTTGTGAAATTCCCATGTTAAGATAATATGTACACATTTATCCTCATGATCTTTGTACCACCAAATCCGCATATCTCCAAGTAATCAGATCTTTCCATTTCAAAATCCTCGTGCCACCCGTTGGGCTTATCTACCGATCTGTCATTGTCATTTTATACCCAAGAACCCATAGCCTTTTCAATCCTTATTTGGATCGACCAATTGCCATGCTTGGTTCTTATTTGTTTTTCACATGTATAGTGTACAGTTAGTCACCATATTACATAGATTGACAACAAATGACATATTAGGGTCTTGCAAAATTTTTACAAAATAAATGCACCAATCATCCAACCACATCGAATGTTATTAATCCTACAGGACTCCCAATAACTAGGGTTGTTCATTGTCAAGTGGGCTCTGGCCATGCTAGACTTACACTTTCAACGCTGCCAACGTTGAAACTCCCACTTTCCGTAACACCTTCCATCCTCAGAGATGTTGTGGTGCATCTCTAGGAATTATATGGGATCCACAAGGAAACACACATTTCGACCTTTGGTTATTGTCCAATATCATGATCGATCACACGATGTCCCTTTGGATGATTCAATTTTCAATGAAAAAATGATTTTATTCGTTTCCATTTGCAATTGGTATTCTAGTTATGGCGCGCAATAGTTTGTGTACAATACATCCCCTCAGTGTCATAGGTCAAGTTTTTAGGTTTGGCACCAGTCCATAACTCATAAATGGGTCTTTGGCCTAAATTTTAGTAGGTGTCCTATTCAATATATTATGCACTTAATAATATCCCCCTAGCACACAGCGGAAGATACGTGTGGTTAACATGGATCTAATATATCCAAACATAAAATGATTTTAAAGTTTCCAACCACACCACTTTTAGCTGTGGGGTGTACAGAATCAATTATACATGTATGATCTTCACCATGCACAATATTCTTGAATCGCTCATAGGTATACTCTCCCATTTAACGGATCTCATCCATTAACGTTCTAGCCCTATTGGTCCATGATTCAGCAACATACCACTCAAAATATTTTTACAATGTCTCAAGCTTGTATCAAATCAGATAAATTTAAATGTATTTGTTAGAGTCATCAGTCGAGTAGCAAATCACTCCCACACATTTAAATTTGGACAAATAAAACGGTCAGCATATTTTAGAGTGTATGATAGCACTCAACCACGCTTCTAGTTATTCTAGAAAAAGGGTCTTCAATCATTTTCCACTCATACATGGTTCACATATACTAAGGTCAGGTAAAGGTATCATCCCAACCATTCCATTTATAATGTCTTTGTTGATGTGTCATATTCTCAATGCCATAAATTTGCCAAACCACACATCCAACATATACAAAACAATTAAAATTAGAATATTTATACATTACAAGCTATATCAAGCAAGTAAATATCATCTCAGAAATCTAAAAAAAAAAAAGTAACAATCTCCCATGCACACAAATCGCAACTATATTGCCTTAGAACAGATTTTCTTAATCTATTCTATCACAAGTTAAGCCACGAATTTTACTCATCACAGAGTAGTAATTTGTAAAGCATCCCCAAAATATAATAAATTGGATTTTCAGAGTCAAATATAATTTAGACTCATGTCATTACATCAAAAAATTTGTTCCATATTTATAGATTCTTACAATCTCTGGATTTTATTTTCACGAATTCAAAAATTAAATTTCGATCCTTGAGATCACATGGAAAACCACAAATCGATCCACCAGTTCCATTCTTACATATGCATTAGATCCACTGTTATATGACTATAACCTTTGTATTCGATCTACTAGGTTGTCTATATCGTCATATTCTCATGTCCCCCTAACTTAAATAAATTATTGTTATTTCTTGCCTCAAATTTCATTGAAATTTAAATATTTGAGAGGCTTGAGATGCACCCCCACTGAAGTGGAAGACCATGACAATAGACATAGAATTGGAACACATTGATTATTTTTTCCATCGTGGTCAACACTTATAAGTGATCCGATCAACCTAGTTGTCAATCACGCATCCATCAGGCAATTAATAGTACATACATGCATCATAGTTTATTTTCATCCGAGATCTAGTGGTTTTTATCAAATTTTACCACTAGCCAGAGATCATCTGTTTCTTCGTGCCGTTCAATTGTGCTCAAAAACTTTCAATCAAATCATTGACCCCTTGATCCGTATATTAAATATTTAGCGGATCAATTATTATACCGTCACTGCACAAGGAAATGCCCAAATTTAAGTCGTCAATGGTTCATTAAAAGAAAATACAAGTTGGATCTTATCACAATAAATAAACACACAATTCCTAAAGAAGGCACCCATCCAATATCTCCACACGAGTGGGCACTTCTCGCAGAAGATATCACTCTCGAATAGGTCATATAGTGCAGATCTATATAAGATATATCCAACACATAAATAAAAGGAAAAGGCCAAGATACCACTGACCATGATTGCTGACCAAGAACTTTTCTAATCATCGGATTGTCAATCTCTCACTGCTTCTGTATAGACCGTGTTGCCAGGAGTACGCAGAACCAAATCGCTCGTCGATCGAAGTCCAGATGAGCAAGTTACGGCCGGTCAAAGTTGCTATGGACCGTTGACTGGGCCCGCGCTTGCATCAGGTTTTTAAGATTTATAAATATGCCCCTTCCTTTTCATTTTAATACCTTCCATATCCCCAAAATCAATATTCCTAATGAGAATGGGCACCCACCATATGGTTTGTATTGGATTTTTATAAAAATGTTAACTTTGCCCCTACATCAATTAAACAAGAATGAGTATGCTGTTATTTAAAAAAAATTTCATCAGTTTATCTCAAGTATCAATGGTCTCTCTCTCAATAACTTTCTCATGCACATGAAGCCCAATAATGTATTTTTAAACTTTTATCAATCCAATAGTGGGTTATACATGGGTTGGATTAATTCAGACCAATTATAAGCACAAGTGTCGATTGTCATTATGATCGATTTGGATTTAATGAAATTGACCCTGTAATGAAAAAAATGGAGTTATGAAGAGTAATTCTCTTCCACTAAATGTAATTATTATTGTTACAAGCTTTCGAGGAAAATAGGTACAAACATTTGAAATTTTGCATATATATAGATAAAGAGATGGCAAAAGTATCATTTTTCACTCTAAAAACTTATATAGTGGTTGGAAGGCTATTGATTTTGGGGATATGGAAGGCATTAAAAATGATAAACGAGGAGCCTATTTACAAACACAAAAAATCACAAGGGCCTATTTATAAATTTTATAAACCTTAGGGGGTATATACAAAAAACTCAAAAAATATATATATATATGGGTAATATTCAGGTGAGAACTAGTTCTCACATATTATATGAGAACTTTTTTGTAGGCCCAATTGTGGTCCCCATTTGGGGATGGGACCAGGGGAATGGAAAGATCTATGTGAGACTACCCTAAGTATCAAGTTTGACCCCAAACCCATGCCCCTAACCCCTTCATCCGTGGCCCACAAGTTTAATGGCTTCATATTCAAAAAAAATATTCAACCCTCGATCCAACGGTTCAATCCATTCGGATGTGTGTCGATCCTTGAGATATGTGACTATTAGGGGGTTCCCTATTAGTTATTAGCTTTAGATGGGTTGCTAGTTGGGCCCCGTAAAAAAGTTCTCATATAATAGGTGTTCTCACTTGAATATTTCCCTATATATATATATATATCAAAGAGAGTGAGCAAATAGAAAGAAATGACATATCAATATTTCCTATTTTTTCCGAATCTTTGGATCATAAACACCCCGGCCCTTAGCAAAGAAGAAAATATTTAATGAGAGTGTTCAAAAAATGGAAGAAATGAGAGAGTGATTCATAAGCTAGCTGTGGTATCTAAAAATGGGTATTCTAAAGATATGGCTGTGTAGTTTCTAAAGATGGGTATTCTAAAGATATGATTCTTGCTGAAGTTTTTAGAGATTAGGATTCTCTCACATGTATTTTCTATACTTAGAATAGAGTGAATCGTAAATCATATAGATTGGTTGTGCTGTCAATTGATTACCATCCTGTACGCAAAAGCTATATATATTTACCTGGTTCAACGATCCACATTGAGGGTTTAGGGTGGCCATTAGTTCTTGAGTTTGATTGCTGGGTCATTTTTCTAATTGATTTAATGGTTTTGCAGGCACCATGGGGACTGTATCCGGTCATTCTTCATTCAATAGACTGAAGTGGGGAGTAAACCGTTATTTGCTCGCCTTGTGCCATACACAACTGCAACGGCAACAGTTCCAATGATTTTTTTAGGCAAGAGAGAGCGAAATTTGGGTATGATGAGCATCTGCTATTTGGATTTCTAAGTATAACTGATATATGGAGCTGATATTTATAAATCATGACCTCTGAACACAAGTCTTGCTCTCTCATGTTCTTGAAAAATCATTAGAATATTGAGGCCAAGAATAGCACAACGTGAGCCAAGGGAGGATTATTGAATGTGAGTGAGACTCGGATAATCAGCAATTGTTTCCTAATTGCCTTTCAATTTTCACTACAAGAAAATTGACAATGAGCGGCGGTTTATGTATCCGCCACTACAAATAAGTATTATGTACGTTTTTATACATACAGTGGCGGTAATTTTATTTTGTTGCTATTAAGTGTGGTGTAATGTAAATTTTCAATACTTATACATTATACATACAGCAGCGGTAATTTTATTTTGCTGCTATTAAGTGTAGTGCATGTAAATTTTAATACATATACACTATACATACAGCGGCGGTAACTTTATATTGCTGCTATTAAGTGTATATAAGTTTTTAATACATATACATTATATATACGACGACGGTAATTTTATTTTGCTGCTATTAAGTGTATGTGAATTTTTAATACATACAGTGGGCAGTTATTTTGTATTGTGCTGCAATTAAGTAGAGTGTATAATATATATAGCAGTGGTAACTGTATTTTGCTGCTATTGCTGCTATAACGTATACAATACAAGAACGTATAGCAGCAGAAAATATATTATGCCACTATAAACACTGTACGTATAGCAGCGGAAAGTGTATTCCGTCACTAAATCTAAGTATACGTATAGCAGGGAAAAGTGTATTCCATCACTACATCTATATGGAAAATATATGGCATATAAACTTTGTACGTATAGCAGTGGAAAGTGTATTCCGTCACTACATCTAAGTATCTATACTACTATAAACCAACGTATAGCCATTATAAATGCTTACATATAGGAGCGGAAAGTGTATTCCATCACTACATCATACCGCTATACACACCTACGTTACAATCCCAAAACCCTCTCATCGTCCAGTCCCAACGGAATCCCAAAACCCACATCCTCTTATCTCATCGTCCAGTCCCAAAACCCTAATCTTTGTTTGGAGCTTCAGCAGCTTTGAGGTTTTAGATCTGATCGACATCGGAGAAGAAGAAGAAGGAGGTAAGACCTACTTCCCTGCATTTTCAGATCTATTGTTCCTGCTGCTTGCGTTACGAAATCATCGAAGCATTTTTTCTTGTCGTCTCTTCCCTCCACTCGCTCTAATTTCCTCTCAATCCTTCTAATTGAGACGGATTAATCGCTTCTGCAACTCGAGGTGAGCTTCGAAATCACCATCTGCTCTTTCTGATTACGAAAATCTGCTGCGAAACCCCCCCCCCCCCTTTTTTTTTTAATCAAAGGCCTTTTTGTTTTCATTTCATTTCATTTGCTCTGCTTGAAAGATTTCTTGAGCTTTTGCGCATGATCAAGCTGTGTTTTGCTGCTCGTCTAAGATGATTATAGTTTGTCTGGAGGAATCTGATGTAGTATCTGTTGATGATTTGAAGTTTATCTGAGTAGTTTGTTTTATCTAGATTTTGTAATCAATGGATTCATGATCTCTTTTTTGGATTCAGATTTTTGAAGTTTTTCTAGACTATGAAGGGAAAAAAGAGCTGTTTTTGGTGGGTTTCTATGAGTTTTGGGCGTTAATGAGTTAGCTTTGCTGATACTAAAATGTAGTAAGTAGTGATGGATTTTTTTTCCTCTTTGGGAGAGTTTTCAGAGCTCTTTTGAGTTAGCTTTACCAAGTACTTACCTTGAATCTCTCTTTTTTTAGCCTTTCCAAGGGTCGATTAGGAAAGCACTGCTTGCCTGAGTGTTGTTGCGTTTGAGCTCCCGGTCAAATTTATTGGATAACAAGATTTGCAGGGATATATGTATTTTGGAAGAATTACGTTGTATCCTAAATTCATGTTGGCATTGATATAGAACATCCTACAATTTACTTTTGTTCTCTATGGCTTTTATATCCCCCCATTCTTGACATGATGGGGGAAAATTTGATGCCAAAGTAGCATCGTATGTTATTTCCCCCCTGCCTCTTTTCATTTTCACAGGTTTTGTAGCTAGTTGTAGCCATGTATCATTTTGAGCTAAACTCGGCAAAATGCCTCAGGCCTGCCCATCAGGAGGCCCAGGCCCAAATGGCCCAACAATAACAACTAGCATTTATTGGTTGACTGAATCGATTTTATCCATTATCCTCTTCGGCTTCTTCTAACCCTATTCATATTGTTACGGTAACTATATATAGAATACTGCTACCTGGGTAATTCCAATATAGTGTATGTGATCATTTCTCCATCTCTCTAAGATTCATCGAGTTAACATGGTATCAGAAGCCCTACTCCTGATCCATTTGCTTCGCAATGTCATATTAATCATACAATCAGAAAAGAAGGTTGATTAGCAGAATTCTTTTCACAGAATTCTCTCTGCTTTCTTGATGTGGATCACCTGATTATCCAATTGCTGAATAAAAGCTTGGTTGGAAGCTTCTTTGGACCTTAATTTGCATCAAGATCTTGCACTAGGAAGGATCTCCTAAGTTGATTTGTTACATTGTCATGCAGTGTGCTGAGTTTGTTTAAGACTTACATGAGTCCCACACCTGCTGCTGCCTAGCACACCAGATCTCCACACAACCAGGGACACCCAGACCCCTGAATCTTCCAAGATTTTTTTCGGACTTTTTCAGCGATGTCCGAGTCCCTATCTTCTGATCATTCATTGGATCATTTTTTGGGTCCCTTTTCGGCATTCTAGAGGCTTAACAATTGTTCATCCTCCCAACCAATAAAAAAAAATCTTTTTTTTATCATGGATAAAAGTAGTGATCTCGTTCAAATGAAACTCTACTTCTACCACTAAGTGGCAGGTGATGGCCTCTCTGCCTACTTAAATGAATACCAACAATAGAGACAGAAGAAAACGCAATAGCTACTTAAATCAAAATAACTACCAAGTAGTGACTGAGATTCTGAATTTGGTTGAGCCAAACATTGGACTGTCCCTTCAATCCTTTAGATCAGCCTCTGTAATGTGGACCCACTAAAAGAAATTATATCATCGGGTCAATAAAGCCCGCAGATTTTATCTGGACACCGAACTAGCCAAGTACACTCAAGGAGACTAATCGGTCCAAGAATGCTACAGTGAGTTTCTAACACTATGTGCTGAAAGAGACTCCATGATACTTCATTCGACTCCACAGTGTTCTCTGACCAATGAATGTACTTTGACATCCAAGAAGAAAATCACATATAAGTTAGTTTCTGAATCTTCGCCTGAAATTTGAATCTGCTCAAGCAACCCTTATGAATCAAGATATTGCTCCTGATCTTGACGCTTGTGTCCAGGAATTATTATAAGAGGAATTCAGCTTGCAATCCATTATGCACAGATACGGCATAGATACGGCAAGCACATGCCATAGACACGGCAATGATAAGGATTTTACATATAAAAAGTTTAGTATCGGATACCACAAGATACGCTGCCCATTTTGAAGTATCTGTGCATCATAGCTTGCAATCCATGTCCTCTCTAAGCCAAGATTCCCCACTCCTAACATCTACTATGCAAGGCACATCTACCCCTCCAAGTAATGGTCCAGGCCCAACAACGTTTCAAGCCCAAGCTAGTACTGATGTCGTGCCCGTCTCTGCCTCTGAATCTCCTTCCCTGACTCCAGAGCAGGTTAAAGAACTCATTGAAAGTTCTATTACTGTATCCACGAAAAGTGCATTCTCTGCTATGGGAATATCCAGTAGCTCTTTCTTACCCTGCTTGCCTACATTTCATCCCACGTCTACACAGATTCATAATTATCCAACCAAATGACTTCAGTCAAATCTACATTTCATCATATAGAACCCTACACTAGAAAAGGGCATACTATAGCTGCCAATGGTAACCGTATGCCCATCTCTAGTACTAATACGATTGTGTTATCCGATTGTCACAGCCAACCTTTGCATCTCTTGATACCTATTATGTCCATGATTTATCTGCTAATCTTATCTCTATTGGTCAACTTGTGGAATATGATAGTTAAAAGTCACCCTCTCTTCTAGTTGTGCTGCAGGATCAGGCAACCAGGAAGACATTTAGGATTGGGGACCTTCACGAGGTTGTACAAAAGTCTCCTCCTCCTTGGCATAATTGCCCTTCAGGCCATCTGAACAAGTATTTGTATGGCCTTAAGCAAGTCACCGTGTGTCTAATTTAGGGTAGCTCAATTGGCTTAGGACCACGATTTGCATCCGGACGTTGTAGGTTTAAAACTGCACTGCCACACCGAAAAAAAAAATTGATAAATTCCAAACTACTGTTATAAAAGTTTGAGAAATTCCAACATTTCCACATTAAAGATTTGAGACATCTAACATATTTTCTAGGCCTGGAGATTAAGATAACTGCTCATGGGCCTCACATTGGATTGAAGAAATTACGAGGAGGATTTAGTTATACTTTCTCTCGCCTAACTAACTACCATATCGCTGATACAAACTCAATGTGGAATTTCTATTGATGATGGTCTTTATGTCACTTATAAACCTCATTTACTTCATCATCACCCGTCCAGACATTGCTCATGTTGTTCAAATAATGAGCCAATTTATGTTTGATCCACAAAACAACCTCATCTTACTGTTGTTCATCAGATCCTTCACTACTTATGTGGAGATTTTGACACAGCCTCTTTTCATTCGATTGGACCATCTCTAACTTCCACCTAAAAGGATATATGCTAATGCCCATTGGGCCAGATCAAGATGTCATTAAAGTTAAAAACAAATAACACTGAGGAATTGTTAAAGACTGTCAAATAGATACAATATACAGACATTCCAAGAACTATAAAATAGAAGACCATCATCATCTTTAAACACACATACAACAAAGTTTATTGATACTAATTTGCCCATACTGTTACTATACCGGCCCCACCTCAGGTGAGCACTATTTCTAGTGGGGCCCATATATGATGTAAGATTAAAAAAAAAAAAAGTGTTTTCATACTGATTATAGATAGATCTAGATCTGACTCATTTCAAGAACTGTATTCGATCCTAACCCCTCCAACTCTGACATCATTTCCAGCCCTGGGCACAAAAGTGACTGTGACCTCATCATCCCTATCAGCTCCAATCTGTTGCAGCAAGTCCGTGATCCCCAGCCTAAGGCGCGTCTTCACCTTCCCCTCCGGGTTCCACGGTTTCCTCGGCACGTGCACGAAGCTCCCCGCGAACTCGCTCGACCCGGGCCCGCACGTGCTCCAGTCCTCCACGTTGATCAGCACGTCGAACTTCACGGGCACGTTGTTATACACCTCGATCCCGTCCACCACCAGCACCTCTTCCTCCCTGCTCTCCGCCTTCTTCGGCCTCTTGACCGTAGCTTTGACCACCGAGTCCAACACGCGTGGGAATCCTCCGTCGATCGTGGAAGCTTCTGCGGCTTCCATTTGGAAGATGGTGGGCCACGATCTGGGATGTTGAGATTGGACGGTTGGATGGAGCGGATCGGTTCTGGGTCGGGAGAATAAAGAAGAAGTAGCTGCAGATAGGAGGAGTGATCCTCCTAATCCGATTAGGATCCGACGCCTGTGGGTTGGAGCGGATTGGGAATCGGGTTTGTGAGAGCAAAGAAGAGAGTGATGGAGGAAGGGTCTGTTGGAGGAGATGGTGGGGGTGAGGAATTGGGGATTTAGGAATGATGCCATTGAAGGTGATTTCATGTGAAGAATGAAGAAGATGAGGTTTATATCTTAATTAATTAGAAGTAGGGTCTACATAATGAATGGGTGTCAAGGTTTGTGCAGTCCTTATCTAAGGGGGGCCCTATCAATTTGGGCATGCTGTCAGGAGTGGTTGCCACAGCCTCTGCTGCACCAATATTGCTCGCTACCGTGCACTAGCAACAGAAGTCAAATGAAGATAAACACTGCAAGAAAAACGACAAGTGGAGATAAACATTGGTAACGTGTACCTGTAAGGCACGACAGTGACTGTATTATTTGGACATATCAGTTGTGCCTACTACAAAGGGTTTGTTATTGTCGGCCCGCGGAGCCGGCCAATGCTTACAGGGCAGAACTACCATGCAGCGACATGATACAGCACTCGGGTTAATATCATAGGTGGGGGATATATTTGGAAAATCCAAACTTCTTGTTAGTTATGGTTAATATTATAGTGATTAAATATTAGATTATTATTTAAATTAGTGAGATGTCCACGTTGGATCAACTAAATTTAAAATTTTTTATTAACTTTCTTTACTTTACTTTTTTTTAAGGATAGAAATGAAAGGAGCTTTTTTATGTAAAATCTGCAATTGGCCAACTGAAATAGATTTTGGATATTCAGATGTAGAGTACACAATGGACCTTTACGCTTTATTTGGGAAGGGTGTAAAATGAGGGGGAGGAAAAAGTAGAAGGGAAAATGGGGAGGGTGTTTGGGAAGGGGGGAGGGAAATTGAGGGAAGGGAATATGGGGGGAAAATTCATGTGGGCTCCATTCAAAATTTTTTCCCTCAAAACTGAGGAAAAATGTGAGGGAAAGAGGGGATTTGTTATAAATTTATTAAACTGCCCTCTACCAAACAAAAGAGGGTTTTTTTGTATCTTTTTGAAAAAATAAGGGTAAATTGGTATTTGTCTCTCTACCTCACAAACAAACAAAAACACAGTTTTTTTACTTTTCTTTCTCCTACTTTTTTACTATGCAAACAAGGGAATGTAAAATTAATTTTTCCTTCACTTGCTCCCTTTCCCCTTATTTTCCTTCCCCCCCCCCCCCCCCCCCCCCCCCCCCCCCCCAAACATAGTGTTATACAAGTAAAGCAGTTTGGAAATGTGTCCCTCACCCATAATTTTAACCTTAGTGATGTATCATGCTACCGCCCATGCTTACAAAGTACAAACGCAGGAGGCATTTATTATTATTATTATTATTAAATTAGTACGGGTAGGAGCAGCCCGATTTTGAAACAGCCATGCTACTTGGACTGACTGGGGGGTCGGTTTTTGGACCGACCCCCTAGGTCCTCATCCAAATATAGGTCGGTCCAAAAACCGACCCCCCAGTCAGTCCAAGCGGTGCTCTCTAGGCCCTTTGCTACCGTGCTCATTTGGCATTGGTCTTAAAACATTTTTTTATTTCAAATTCGGAAGCATCGTGATCGTGAGAAAAACATGACAAAAACATACCAGCAGTTGAAAAATCTTTCAAATCAGCGAACACATAGGCGCTCCGGTAAGACATAGGTCAACTTTTTTTTTATTTGGAACCCTACTTTGTAGGTCCCACAATCAAGATCTACACCGTTGATTATGATTAGAATGTCTACAGCAGCTATAAGATCTAATTTTAGTCATTGATCCATTATGGATTTTGAGATATTTGTGAGTAAGTCGTTACTATAAAATATTAAGTTTTTTATTCATGTGGTCCCCAATTTCAAGATTCAAAAGGCAAGAACGGCTACGGGGTGAAAGCTCGGTCCTTGACTTTTCATGGATTTTGAGAAAATCACAAAAAAACTATAACCATTGGATCATACATCCCATGTATGGTAGGAATCCTCTTTCTTACCGGAACTTCCCTAATATGGTGAATTGAAGTAAAGTGAGGTGAATCATCAAATCAAGAGAGAATAAAATATAAAGGTTTATGATGGTATTTTATTTTTAGTTGTTTGGTATATAATCTTTTTTACTTTTTGTATAGAAAAGTGGAGCTTTTTTGTTTTTTAGTGGAGAAAGAATGTTGTTTTTTGACCTTTTTTTTTTAAAAAAAAAAGATTGATGGAATTTTAAAATTATGTACTTTTAATATAACCCGATGTCTTTCATTGTCTGGATAATGAAGGCTTTACATCACCTCACTTCACCACACATCCAAACACATCCAAATTAGAGAAAATGGCGGATCCAAGAAAACAAGGGAATACTCTAAATAGACGACTTCTCTTTGTTTACCAAACGTGCTCATATTATTATATGGAATTGCCTTCTGTGGGAACATCTCTCCCGTGAATATATGAGAGATAGCTGAATTAATGGGGACCCACCTAGGGCCTCATTGGTCTCGGATTTATGAGAGAAGAAAATATCCATTTGGATAAGCTCCAAATATCAACTTTGGAATCAAGCTGATACCCTTGACCCATTGATTTGTGGCTCACAAATTTAATGGCTTTAAAAAAGGTTTTGACTCACTCCAGTGGTCCAGTTCATTCGGTGGATGAAAACCTCGTGGTTTAGATTGTTTTGGAGAATTCCTGTATCTCTCTCTCTTTCTCTCCCTATATATATATATATATATATGGAGAGAGCATATCTCACCTTACTATAAGGGATAAGGGTGTGGGCCCTCACATTTAAGTTATTGGCATTGGATGTGGATGTGATGGCCCCCACCTTATCTCTTATAGTAAGGTGAGAGATCCTCTCATAGAAGCATCTCCCATATATAATATGAAAAATGCTTATATGAGAGTAACCCTCATACTACTATGAGAGTAGAGTGGCCCTCATATTAAGGCCTTTGGCATTGGAAATGGATCCGATGGGTTAAATTAGAAATCTTCATTCATCAGAGAGAGAATTAGAAACCAAAAAAAAACAAAAACCAAACAATATAACTAGAGTTTCAATAACAAAAGGGTTGAATTCAGTAGGAAAGATCACTCACTGCCACATTTGCTAAGTGGGGAGTAGAAACCCCACGTGCAGCTGGAAGGGTGGTGGCCTTGGTCATGTTCAATGGAACCCCCAAATTGTTGTTGTTGTTGAAGGCCTCACACAAGAACTTTGGCGGGTTTTCCTTTACTGATTTGAAACCTGAACAACAGGACCCTTCAGGCTTGGAAATGGTATACGTACTCCCAGGCCACTCATTACAAAGGTGGTATAAGTACTCCCACTCATTACAAAGGTGAGGCAATCAGCCATGCTAAGGAGGACACTAGAACAATCCACAGAAGGTGATGGGGCATGACTCATGAGAATGAGAATGGCTAGCCCCATTGACAACCAGTACAGCCCACACACCCAGAGCACAGAAAGCCCACAATAGCTTTGCCATTGCCAGGACTCAAGGAGAAGGAACAGATCGATCAATTGTAGACACAAGTCACACAACACAAGGCACTAATGGAGCAAGGCCTACCAAGAGTGGAAAGGAAGTGGAAGCAAGGAAAGGTCTACCAAGCCCCATACAGGTCTTTTAAACAAAATCAATTGGAGTTTTTCTATAAAAAATAAATAAATTAGAGTCTCCAATTTCAATCATGTTAGGCTAATAATGAATTCCGCGGCTTCTACATGTTTAGAATTCCCATTTTGGTTTACCCATTATAATATTTGCTAATTGGACCAACAATTTTAATACTTAAAGAAATCGAAATTCACTACAAGAAAAATTACATTTAGCGGCGGATAAAAACCGCCGCTATATGTATGAAAACTGCCGCTAAAAGCTTTAGCGGCGGAAATGTGTCCGTCACAACTTTTGTCGCCGGAGAGTGGTGTCACTAATTGTATTGGGCAGTATTGGCAGCGGAATAGAGAGTGTTGCAAAAAGAAAATCATTAGCGGCGGTTATAAAATCGCCACTAATGACTATATTCCGCCACTAATCAGCCCATAGTTTTTTCCTATTTTCCTACTACAAAACCGCCGCTAGTTGTGGACCTTGTAGCAGCAGATAGAACAAACCGCTGCTACATATCCTCGCTTATATGATACTGAATGGCCAAGAAGATTTATATGTTAAGTGTAGCAGAGACACAACACGTAACATACACATGAACAACTCCATGATCAATATATATATTTATGTTGCTTACAGTTACCCAATCCCAACTGTCTACAGAGGGAAATCGAAGAATGGGTCTAAAGGACTAATGATCAAGATGGTTTGGTCCAACTTACTACGACTTTCCTTTCCATCATGGCTTATCCATGTTGGGACCCACATGTTGTTAGGGATGGCAACGGGTCGGATCGGAGGCGGATATTGTCATATCCGCCTCCATATCCAAATCCAATTCTCCGTCTCCATATCCGCTCCGATCTCCAAACGGATATCCATTCTATCCTCCATCCTCGCCTCCAAACGGATATCGGATATCCAAACGGAGAATCGGATATCCAAATCATTAAAAAAATATTTAAAAGACAATACAATTCAAAATATAATTTAAGCATTAAAAACATTAAAAAGACGATACAATTCAAAATATATCCAAAAATAAACTTCCAAAATAAAGTCATTCAAGTTTCAACACACTTACACAAGTCATACAAATCCCAATTATTGAAGTGTTCTCTATAATATATTGATATATATATATGGTGTAATATATATATAATATTATATAAGATAAGGAGGAAAACTGCAATTAAGGGTTAAACGGATATCCAAACGGGTCGGATACGGTTCGGATATTCGGATCGGATATCCAAACGGATATTCGGATCGGATATCTCCATATCCGCCTCCGATCCGATCTCCGAATTTTTTTCAAAATCCATATCCGAATCCGACCCGATCTCCGAAAAAATATCCGAAATCCATATCCAAACGGAGCGGGTATCGGATCGGATCGGATCGGACCGGACGGAATTGCCATCCCTACATGTTGTAGTAGGTCTGCCCATGGCCATCAGCATGATTTCAATCATGAAATTTCACTTGGGTTCCCAACTAGAGTCGATGTAGACAATTAGGCTACACGCTTCAACACATGCGTGCTCGAAAACGCCAAAATTCCAGTCAAAACACCAGCTGTTTCTCTATACCAGGATTAAAATTTGAATAACCAGGCAATGTGGGCATGATCCCCATGAGTGTGGATCCTCTCCAGCCTCCCTTGGATGAAGCCTTCTCTAGGTATTTGGGCCCCTTGTCACCATCATATGCCAAGAGCTTTAAGAAAATATGATGGCATCCCATTTCATCATCTTTTATCAGGTGACATCCCAAACATTTCATGGTGGGACAGAGTTCAGAGAAGACTCCTCCGCTAAAGCCGAGAGACTTCAATCAAGTGGTTATACTCAGGGCATATTTGTTTCATGCAGTTGAATTCCAAAGAATTCTTGAATGTCTAAAATTGGCGATGGTTGAATGTGGCGCAATTGAGGCACTTTTAAAACTTCTCATGTCTCATTGGTGTGAGGAAACTGCAGCAAGACATTGCTGAACAATGTGAACATTATATTAGAGAAACAAAAGTTGCTAGGTCTGCAATTTGACAAATTACATTGCAAAATTGCATATATTCAAAATCAAAACACATTACCATGACCTCAAAGTTACTTCAAATCAAAGAAGCACACACTCTCCCCAAACCCCTCCTTAAACCCCCTTTCCCTCTCTCAATCTCTACCACCTCAGAGTATCTGAGGTTTAATTGTGTCATTACTTATGTCATCTTAACTGCACCCAGCCTCGCCCACACCCATTTCACCCAACTAACTGCCATCATCACCAATAGCCCAAGAAAAGACCTGCACCGCAACGAGACAAATTAAGTTACAACAAAAGATAATAAAAAGGCAAACGATATAAAGATATAAGTAGAATTAATGATCATTTAACTACCGATACAGGAGGGACTATTTATGTGACTAACCCATACAGGAGCGGACGGATCAAGATGCTGCATCAATTCAAATGCAGAAACATGTCCCAACGGATAGGTTGCCAAATTCTTGTATAGGATCCCCATAGCGTGGGACTGGAAGAACATTGAATTACAGTAGGCACATTGAATTCTAGGGGAATTTCAGAAACATTCTTAATGCATAAGTAAAATCAACTACAGAAACTTTAATAAGTAAACTCATTATGTTAAAGACAAGAAACTCCACTTAGTACTAGTGTCACCTCAGGCTCAGGGTGTTATGTTACATGAAGTAATGTCAGTCTATGTTACATGAAGTAATATCATCTACTAGTCCGGGTACTCCACACAGAGGAATAATGAAAAGATGATAGTCATCTACATCATTTCTGAACTATGTGCAATGCTAGTGGTTAGTTACTATGTAAAGCTTGCCCTGATGTTAATGAATGTCATGCTATATATATTGCTATATACCGCATTGGATCGATCATATGTAACTAAAAATGTGGAATTTGGTTCAATGTCTAAACATATGGGAGCATGGTTGCACCAAGCAAAGATGTGATCATTTACGGAATCTTTAATTAATCATCTTATTCTTAATCTGCCTTTTCTTATATGATTGTGGGTCATCTTTAATATCTGATTTTAATCCAACTCGACCTGAGTTTTGGTGATTTGAATTTTATACTGTGCTGGCCTATTTAGGCAACTAGCACATGCGTGAAGATAAGAGTGCCTTCTCTGAATCAATAAAATCAATTGTCCTTTTGTGGCATCCATATTCTTAAAAAGGCCGAATTTCAAGTAATTAGGAATTTTGATGTTAAGGATACTGTTAACTAGTTCTATCCAATGATTAGGCCTAGATGAACTGGAACAAAAAACAAAACAAAACAAAAATAAAATAAAATAAAATAAAATTCATGTGGCTAACCTCCAACATAGTAGACAAAAATAACAGGTTGTCTCTATTTCTTTTGTGAGAAGTGGAGTTTCAAATAGTTTTTAAACTCACGGGTCTCAATAAAAATATCCTAGAAATATGGGTGGTAATATGAGACCCAATGGTAGACAAAAATGATAGGAACCTAGCAATTTAAAAAGGGAAAACCAATAGAGGAAATCTTACACTAATCAAATATATCCTGTCAAATGTCTGTGTATCAAATAGCAAAAGAGAAGCATCGGAAATCCAATGGAAGGGTAGAGATCACAAAATCACAAAAAAAGTTGAATCTATTTGGGGGACTGTAACTTGAAACCTAACACATTTCAATGTGGAAAACCAAGAAACCAACAAAACATACCACAAAATATATATCACAATTAGACCCAAAGGTACCTGAAATATATACAGTCAACCATCACGCTGGATGTCATTAGGAGTAGCACCGAAAACCTAGTACAAAAAAAACAGTCATTTGAGTATGAATTTTAAAAGGAATTATATCCAAATATAAATGATTCTTAAATCTATGGTATGCTACCCACAGGCACAGACGAAGACGACGATGGGCCACTCCCAGTGAAGCTCTGCATCCATGTCATCAATTGGTTCAATTGGGTTCGCATTTGGACCACTTCCTCTTGCAAGGCTATCCTCTGAGCTCTCTCCATCTCTGCTATCCTCGCCGATTCAAGAGCTGCAGCTCGTGCTTCAACAGCTGCAGCTCGTGCTTCAGCAATTGAAGCTCGTGGGCCAAAGATATCAGAGGGAGTGACACCTAACCCAAATGTACGAACCCGGCCACGTCTATCTTCTCCCATCACTTGGGTGAAGATGTCATCTCGTGTTGTACTGCTTTGTGAGCTTTCCGGAAGTTCGCTAAGTCTTTCATTAAGTTGTCTCTGCAATTCAGAATTTTGGGCTCAGTCAGTTTTTCATTAAAACTCATCAATTCTTGCACACAAATGTATTCAACCAGCAGTTGTCTGTATGGCTTTACAACACTTAAATAAGTAAAGTAATAGGTTGGAATGTAAGTGTTTTTAACCATCCAAACAAAAATCTGGTCTCTAAGTATTTCAAGTGTCTCTTATATAATTATACAGTAAAGGTCCACAATTGAATCTTAACCATTTCAGCATTTCAAATAATGAGGGAAATAAGGACCATAAATATATATCTAACATATGATAATATAAAATTAGCTGGATTATATTTCTTTCTTTTAGTTTAACAGTTCCAAATCCCAATGAAAGGATTTCTCTAATAGCTACACATGCTCCACAAAGGCTAACATGAGCCTTTACTCTCTTGCCAATTTTCATTCACCAATATCTCCAAATGCCAATCTCAATACCTCTTTGTGGTTCCTGACCATTCTTCAATTAAGTTCCATAGTAATTAAGTGATGATACCTTTTTTTCTCCACCTCTTTCTTAAGAGTGATTCAAAGAATAAAGAACAATTTGAGAAAAAAGCAAGTTTGGAGCAGATATAGGAAAGACTATTCACACTTTTCAGAGGAGATGCACTTTCAATGGATAAGCCTAGTGTCTAAGTCTCTGCTTTAGTAAGTAGGACCTGAAAGAATAGATGTAGTTGGAAATATCTACAGTTATGTATGGCCAAGAAAAAAAAATATTGCCAAAACTCTAAAATCAGCTTTTACATTTGTTGCAAGGTAAAGATTAGTTGACCCACTTGCACACTCAATGGACCTGTGATCCAGAGGGTTGCAACTCACAAACCCAGGTATGATGATCACATGGACCCTGTTGCCATGAATAAAATATCATAACAAGATCTATATCAATAAATATCATCTTCATATACATTTCTAGAGTGAATGGCTAAAAAAGGCATATGGCATCTTGGAAGAACAAAAAGGCATACAGAATGGATTGTAAAGACTTGACCTTCAAAGTTCCAACCACAATTTATGCCGATTTAATTTAAATCATATGTACCTCCATTTAATCAGAGGTCAAAACCCACCAGTTCACATCATAATCATAGACTTTGATTAATTATGCTTGAGTAAGTCCTTTGCTTTCACTTTGGAGAAAAAGTGGGACCAGCAAATCAATCAAAATGCCGACTCACTCACTCCATACTGTAATCTGGTACATCACGTACATATTGGAGAAAAAAGTTATTGGACTCTTAGCTGAATGGCACTAAAATGGCCCCAACTTTAAGTAAAATAGGCTGTTGAGTGTTGACAACATGAATCTCACATTCCCAGAATAACCTTGACTTGCCTGAGTCAACACTACTCGGTTCAATATGGGATTTTGGAAAGAATCAACCCCACTCAATCAACCCTCTTAAGTCAATTTGAATCTTTGAGAATTTGCACATGCATTTCAATTGCAACATTACAACAATACAAAGATAAAATAACAGGAAAGAAATAAGAGAGGGCATTTCAATTGCAACATTACAACAATACAAAGATAAAATAACAGGAAAGAAATAAGAGAGGGTTGAATAGTTGACCATAAACAAATAATTGCATACCCAACCCTACAGCTAGCCGGCATCTATAAAAACACCAAACCCATTATTCTTATCTCATTAGAACCCAACCGCCAATAGAAATACTCAGTCAGTCCCGTCTCTTCTTCCTTTTTAATCCAAAAGTTGATATTGTTAATAACACACACTATTCACATATAAATACATACAGAAACTCAAGAACAAAACAAAAGTAAAGTACCAATAATAATACAAAAAACCCCATCAACCCCAATTCCCCCAACCCATTTTGAGAACGTTTGAAGTACAAAAACAAGTGATGAAAATCAGGTTACAAATAGTTAAGAGTGATAAGGCATCATTTCTAGTAATAGCTGTAGGGGAAAGTGGTGGGGGGGGGGGGGGGGGGGGGGTGGTCACATAAGCAGGCAAAATTAGAAAGGAGTTACAGGTACAATAACATAAAGAGAGACAATTCAATTCAAAGTAGGTGGGCCTCATTGCCTCAACCTACTGGTGAACATTATGAACTTTTCTTTTTTTTTTCTATCAAAGACATCATGACCATCATGTATCCATCCATCCATTCATAAAGAGACAGCAATGAGCTCCATTGCTTCCACACGCCCCACAACGAAAAATGGAACAAAACTACAGTGTTCCCGTGAACTATAATTCCTTGTTTTTCACTCTCTGCCAAACAAAAACAATAATCCCAATGCCTTCACGTGATCCTCTTCCTCTTCCTTCCCAAAATGCCCCCACTATCCCATCCTCAACAACACCAACTGATCACCTTACCCTCTTCTCTCTCTCTCTCTCAAAGCCCAGAGTCACAAGGTAAGACTTTCTCTGCAAAACTATGTGAATTATAACTACATCTTGATGTTAAGAGAAGTGAAGTGAATGTTGTTATATGGTGTATGGGAGAAAGATCTCCACTTTAAACTGTTGGATGGAACTCCTTCTGGGAATGGGAGTTGGATTGAGATTTCACACTCTATAAGTGTGTGATAGTTGTGTGGTTGATTGAAGCAGTGCAGGTATGCGATTAACTCTCACTAATCTAATTATAAATATGTTCTGAAGTTGAATTGTTTCAAATCGAATGGTGAATATCACTTTGCTCAAAAGTGATTTTTGGCTCTGTCTCAATTGAGTGTGGAAGAATTTGTTTTGACTGTTTGGATTGAACAAAGTGGCAGTATCTCTTGGAGACACCTTTCTCTTATACAGGCCTGTGCACTAGGCCCAAAGTTAGTCAAAGCACCTCCTCCTCAACCATCATGAAACAGAGCAGTGGATTTAATATGGTCAATCATCCCCCTAAGCTCTTGACCCATCACAACTTAACCAGAGGAGTTTCTTTCCAATTGTGCCTATGGTCAATTAATTTTCTACTCAACTGAAACATTCAGGTCAAAACGGAGCAAAAGACCAGACCCATCCGATTGCAACATTGTCCATTAAATATAATAATTTGCAAAGCATCAAAGAAAATAGAAACTATGGTGGAAGATGCTAGCAGAACACTTTGTTCTTAGAATTTCCTTCTCTTTTATTTTGGAAAAAAGAGAGAACGCAATTGGTTTTTAAACCCAAATAATGAGTTTAGCATGTTCAACAAGGATTAAACATACCATCACGTCCTCTGATGCTTGATCCACGAGCTGTCCATCTCGGCGTGTATGAGTCATTCGGAACACTTCCATCCGGTCCGGCACCTGCCCATTGGGATTTCGCGCCCGCTATAATCATTTAAAATAGTTAGATTAAAAACAATGAGATCCATATCAAAGTATTATATTAACAACAATGATTTAATTAAATAAGAAATTACCGCTTCATCGCGTATTCGGGCGAAACTTTTTGTTCCGGCCGTATGACTCATCGTCTGTGCCTCGCGATTTCTAGAATTTCTTCTGCTTCGCGCCTATTTATGATAACGCAAACATTAGTTTTTCGAAGAAAATAATCAAAAGTAAAAGAAATATCAAACAATTCGGCTAAGAAATCATAAAGTTCTTATTTATTTCATACCACCCCCTCCTGAGACCCCCAAAACCTAGCGAGGGACACCCATTGGTCCGGATTCACTCTAGCAGGACAGTCCTGCAACCGGTCCCGAATGGTATGATATGGGTTATAGTATTTCTTCTTCAATGTGGCTTTCCAATTCCTCCAGCTGCGGCTTAGCGCAATGTGAACCCATCTCTTCATTTTCTCGTTATTGCCCAAATCAAATTTTGCCTGCAAGACATGCATGAAAAACTCGACATTAGTACAAATAAAACACATGCTATTATCATCATAATTGAATCAATTACATTAATACCTGTATAGCCTGCCACATATCCGTTGTCCGCTCTGCAGGCATTCTCCTCCAATCAGAATAAGAGAGGGGCGCTTTCTGCCCATCTCTTGCAATGCCGCCGATATACGAAGACAAAAGTCTCTCATTCATTCCAATGGGCTGCCCATATTCATTACATTCTACCACGATGCGCTCTCGCTGATTAGTGGGAGCGATGCATCGATTTGGGCCTCTTGTCCTCCTTGCTCGAGTCCCTGTTTAAAACACAAGTCATTGGACAAGCATCATACAAAGCTGAAATTACTTTTCAACACAACAAGATTTTATTACCAATACAAGACAATAAGCATAGGAATCACTATCAAATTCTATAAAGAAGATCGAATTCTATCAACAAGATTTTATTACCAATATTTTTGTGTTAAACACTTTCCCGCTCAGATTTCCACCTCATTCAGTGAGTTGTACTATTTCTCCTCAATGTCCTCTCACTAAATTCTTAAATCTCATCCAAATTGTGATTTGAGGAAGAAAACTATTGCAATCAATAAAAGCATCCAACACCCAAGCCAAAATGTTATACTGAATCGATGCTATCTACTGGAAATATAGAGCACATCTGAATGGTACTTTCTTCCATCAATATGTATCTTACACTATTAGTATCGCCGGATTATTATTATTTTTTTGTTGGTTAGTGCTAGTAGGTAATTCTTAACATTCAACTTCAAACTTCCCCTACCATCAGATTAGATTTATGCAATATATCTCTACCATTTACCACCTTTATGGCCTATCCAATTCTAAGATACAACAGCTATGTATGTGCATTGTTCAGGCGCATAATTTCTTTGGTCTCATATAATTTATTACATTTTATTATACAAACTGCCAATTCAGAGTTGGCACCCGAGTATAAGTTGGAGCCTGATGATGTTAGAAGAGGAACAAAACTTCCCAGCTGGTTAGATGCATGCAATACTGAAATGCGTCCATGATCATTTAATCACAAGATATACATATATATAAATTATTGCAACATAGAACAAAATAACAACAATGAGTGTTGAATACAAAAAGGATTAGCAAAAGAAGAGAAGATTATTAAACCTAAACTTCCTATGAAACTATTTTTGAATATATGTAATTACCTGAAGTAGATGCCTGGGTGTCCATCTGTGTTGGCCGGTCCCCTGCCTGTGATGAAGATGACATATCTAACATGCGCACCATTGAGCTTATATTCAATAATAGTCACTTAGTAAATTCAAGGATTTTTTAAAACACAAAAGAAATACTTGTAGCTAACACACACATACAAAAAAAAAAGATGCAAGGACTTGGGAATTCAATTACATGTTACAAAAGTGGAGTTATTTATTTACGTTGACATCCCATTTCAAATATCTGAAATGGTGTCAGAATCCACAAACTCATTGTCATCAAATTCAGAATCATCTCTCTGGTCCTCTATCGTCGCTTGGGTGCCTAGAGGTGTGTCAATAGTTGTCCCAGGTACATCTGCCCTTGCTTCACTAATATTATCAGCATCAATACAAATGTCTTCTAACCGTTGAGCATCATATGGCTGACTTTCCAATTATGTCTCCTCTTCATTTGCATTAAAAGAATCCCCATGCATGTCAAAAAAATCCCTAGGTTTTGTCATAATAGCAACGTGCCAATCAGTTTCTACCGGGTCTTCCACATAGAACACTTGCAAGGCTTGAGAGGCGAGCACAAATTGTTCATTGGTGCTTAATAATCGCTTCAAATTTACAAGCGTAAACCCCAACCCATCTATCTTAACACCCCTGCCTTGGGATGTGACGTCAACCCAATCACATTTGAATAAGACCACCTTTCGCTCTTCATAGTAATCCAATTGTATGATATCAGTCAAAACACCGTAGTAGGTAATATCTCCTATGACAGGGTTCATATCCTTAGTACTTGCAAAGCTCGATGTCTTTGCAGTAACCACAACTCCGCTATTTTGAGTCTTACTTTTCTTATCAAGATCTTTTGTGCGGAACCTAAACCCATTTATCACAAACTTGGAAAAGCTACTAGCCACCTTACTAGGACCTCTAGCCAGCAATCTGAGGTCCGTAGTAACCCGTATGTCACCTTCTAGTCGCAAGCAATCAACCTGTGTGGTTACCACATGTTAGTCACGCACCAAAATTACATGTTAGTCACGCACCAAAATTACATGAGACTCAAACCATTTCGGAAATTGATCATTGTGCATGCGTTCTCTATCAATTTGTCGCTTGTGACGATTATTAGTGTAGATCTTTTTACGGTGTTCTCTATGTAAAAAAAAAACGACCTTCTATTAGAACAATAGGTATGATATTATATTTGATTGCTTAAAAAAATTAATAACCAAGATGAAGTAAATGTCTTACTCGACAAATGGGGCCACTTCAGTGCAATTAAAGAGAATATACCGATGCATCTGCTCCCATGCATCCTGCATCAAATTTATCGATGTCTCCTTCCCAAGTGCACAACCTGGCTTTGAGAAAATCAATGACATTTGATTTGTCTCAGTTGCACCGTGATCATAATTCCTTGGTGCACGAGTTGACTTTGTCTCCACATCATGCAAATACCTTGAACAGAAAGTCAAGCATTATTCTGCAAGGTATCCTTCTGCTATTGAACCCTCAGGTCGACTTCTATTGCGCACATATGACTTAAGAGTAAGCAAGTACCTATAGATAATTAGAAATAAGGTATTGTGAGAACAGTTTTTACAAAAAACACTATCGTTTCTACATTGACATGTTGAAACAAATACAATGACATTAACACGCACCTCTCAATGGGGTACATCCATCGGTATTGTACGGGTCCTACGATCTTAGCCTCTCCTGCCAAATGAATTGCCAAATGAACCATGATATCGAAGAAGGCTGGTGGAAAAATCATTTCAAGATGGCACAGTATTGTTGAGATACGATTTTCTAATCCATTAAGAACTTTGACTGTAGCGATTTTCGAGCATATTTCCCTAAAGAAATTGCTTAACTCAATCAAGACTGCACTGACATTCTTTGGCAAGGCCCTTCGCACTGCTAATGGAAGCAATTGCTGCATTAAAATATGGCAGTCATGACTCTTCAATCCAAAGATTTTGCGGTCTTTCAAGCGCACACAACGTGATATATTAGCCGCATAACCATCTGGAACCTTCACGCGAGATAATACCTTACAGAAAATATCTTTCTCTTTTTGAGCCATTGAGAAGCATGCGGGAGGCAAATATGTTTTATGTCCTTGTGCATATGGATGAAGCGCGGGTCTTATACCCATTTTTTTCAGGTCTAGACGCGCCTTTAAGCTGTCCTTTGTTTTTCCTTCAATATTCAATAATGTTCCAACTATACTGTCACATATATTCTTTTCAATATGCATAACATCCAAGTTGTGCCGTATCAAAAGATGCTCCCAATATGGTAATTTGAAGAATATACTCTTCTTCTTCCATCCAACCTTTCCGTTATCATCCCGTTTTCTCTTCTTACTAGATGTATTGGAGTTATGCTTTCCGAATGTGGTATTGATGTCACGACACTGATGCAAGAGCTCCGTCCCAGATCTTGACGGAGGAGCGGATCTGAATTCCGTCTTTCCATCAAATTTTGTTTTATCACGACGAAACTTATGATCGACATTCAAGAATCGGCGGTGACTCATATAACATAACTTTTGCCCATGTGACAAGTAGTAATGAGAAGTGTCCTCATTGCAATGAGGACAAGCAAAGCGACCTTTTGTACTCCATCCTGACAAGTTTGCATATGCAGGAAAGTCACTAATTGTCCACAACAATGCTGCAACGCATCTGAAAGTTTTGATTGGTTGATGCATCCCAAGTGTGAAATCCATCCTCCCACAACTCCTTCAACTCATCTACCAAAGGTTGCAAATATACATCAATGTCATTCCCCGGTCCACGAGGACCAGGAATAAGCAACGACATTATAAAAAACGGTTGCTTCATGCACATCCATGGTGGCAAGTTGTAAGGCATCAAAACAACAGGCCATGTGCTGTGGGCAATACTCATGGTACCGAATGGATTGAAGCCATCGCTTGCTAACCCAAGTCTAACATTACGAGGCTCCACAGCGAAATTTGGATATCGGTCGTCCAGACTTTGCCACGCTTTGGAGTCAGCAGGATGCCTTAAGACCCCGTCATTGGTGCGCCCCTCTGCATGCCATCTCATTAAGGAAGCTGTTCTATCTGACATGAAAAGTCATTGAAGCCTTGGCTTCAAGGGAAAGTGACGTACAATCTTCGCAGGGATTTTTCGTTCCTTGAAAAATGAAGGTGATGCACCGTTATCATTGGCTTTCCACCTTGAAGTGCCACATATAGAACATGCAGATTCCTTAGCAGCTTCTTTCCAATACAACATACAATCATTAGGGCAAGCATCAATCTTATTGTAACCGAGGCCCAATTCTCCAATGATCTTTTTGGTTTCATAAAAGGACTGTGGCAAGGTTTCGCCTTCAGGAAATGCTTCTTTCAACAACTCAAGCAACATGGTAAAAGACTTGTCACTCCATCCATTCAGGCACTTTATGTGGTATAATCGCACAACAAAAGCAAGCTTGGTGAAATTCTTGCATCCCGGGTACAACTCTTGGTCCGCATCTTTTACCAATTTATAAAATTTCACTGCTTCTGCATTAGGTTCCTCTTCAGGTTCTTGTGAACTAGACTCAGGATCTTGGATTCCAAATGCCGACCGTAACATTCCGTGCATATCATCAACTTCATCCGGTACATCTTCATCCAATGTAACATTACTTGACCTTTGATGTGGTGATGCAAAAATTTCCCCATGAAAAACCCAAAACACCACGGGCGTAACTCTTTTCAAATCCATCACATATCAGATGTACATATACTTCATCCCGAGATCTATAATATACATTACTGCAATTTTTACATGGACATTTGATCCTTTCCCTTGATATTGCGTTAGCAAATGCAAAGTCAAGGAATTGTTTGACCCCTTCTTCATATGCAATGCTCACTCTCGACTCAAGAGTCCAACTCTTGTCCATAATATTTTTTCACAACTAATGGACTGTCAATCTGAAATAAAAGAGAGTAAAGTTTTAAGTGATTAAATTTAAGTTTAAGGAAATACCAAACTGAAATAACAAATTTGATTGTCCCTATTGTAATCCACATATAGATCAAATATTACTTTAGTTTAGCTAGAGCATAAGGTCAAATTGACAGTATAAAAATAAAATAGAATACCGAGAGAATTGAACAGAAGTGCTATGAGTAAGGTTTATGTCTAGTTTATGAAATAGTGCTCACAAAGTCGAGCTCAAATAGATAGGATAAGGTTGTGTTAATGAATAATGATAATCAAGAAGGCATTTATATTACATCGGGAAGTTGACATTCTTTCTGGGACTCTACTCCAAGTCATAGTCCACAATTTGTTGATTTAAACATACACACGCTCGACAATGATGGACATGTCATCCTTTGGCTTTTGTAATGGAATTTACTGGCCCATTAGACATGTCATATTGTCTTGTTTTTCAAAGAGAAGGAGAACATAGTTTACTAAAAGACATAGGATATCTGGAACAACATTACCTGTTTTATAAGTGAAGGTAAATCACGAGCTGTTGGAGGAACTTTGTTGTGAGTAACAGCATAATCAATTCTTTCATTCATCATCAACCCAAGGATTAGTGTTTCTATGTCCATCTTTCATTCAAATAATATTATTAGTACTGCCATTCTGGTATTACAATTGTTGTTGATTTCATTGCTATCCTCCTCATTAACAAACTCCATAGAACCATCAGTAGTATTATTGCTTTCTTTACTCCAAAGCTTGCGAACATCTCCTTCATTTACCTTTTCACTCGCCGTCATTATCATCTAAACATCAAATCCTCGTACTTTCTAGTTGTAAGTTCTACTTCTCTACTCATTACTATTTAAACAAAAGAGGAAAAAAATCTCAGAAAAATTTAGAACATTGGAATTCAACGTCAAAATGACAAAGTTAAATTTGCAGAGGTAAACCGAAGGCTTTTTTTTAATCCTTATTATCTATTCCTTCAAGCACCCAAAAAAAACAAAAAAAAGGCATGCTCAAACATAATACTTTGATGAACTATAGCATGAGTTGAGCAAAGATAGGGAACACCACTCAATATCGATATTAATATTTCAAAAAAGCAAAAAGGATGGGCAATGTGTGTAATGACCAGCCGGTGGCACAGTGGATGGTGCTCACTATTGCAACCTCAAGTCTGCGGGTTCAATCAAGTCACCAATCAAAAAGGAGAAAAAAGTAAAATAAAAATAAAAAATCAGAGTTTGTAGGCTTTCTATACTTATAAAACTTAAATCAATTATTCTATTGAGGATTGAGTCTTCTTATAGCCATGCACGACGAAGGAATTTCTTGAAGGGGTGCTCATGAAGCCACCTAACGTAACACATTAATTAAGCAGTGTAGATAAAAGTAATATGATTCTTTATTTTCTGGATGATAAAAAGCAATATGATTATGAAGCCACCTAACCTAACACATTAATTAAGCAGTGTAGATAAAAGTAATATGAGTCTTTGTTTTTTGAATGATAAAAAGCAATATGATTATCAGTCCAATGATTTAATTAATTCTCTTTCCTTTCTTATAGTTTCTTATATATTGTTATCTTGCATTCTTGCTTTCTTCGGTATATGTCACTGGTACAGGGTACAGGGTATAGGGTCAATGTGTTTTAAAGGTTAGCACATGGAAGATGGACATAGAACTCAAACATCTCTCTCTAAGTTTTTCTCACATATCGCATCATCTCACTAGATTGTTTCTCATACACACAACACATTTATATGTCATCATTATCATAGTCTTATCCCATGGATGAATCCAGGGAAAGAAAAATCTTTCATGTGCTAACCTTTAAAACACATTGACCCTGTACCCTGTACCCTGTACCCTGTACCAGTGACATATATCTTTCAGGTACTGTTCTTAGTTTTGACCAAATCCAAAGTAATATATACTATTGTACTTATCAATGCATAATTATATTGTGAATGTAAGCAATCATGGTACACCAAATAAAAAAAATCACAAAACAAGTGAAAGAAATAAAACAAAAGTGCAAGACTTGTGTGATTTGATAATGTGCCTAAGGCCTTGGTGAAAAGAGAACAGTTTTTCACAATCTCTGAGTAAATAACGCTTACAATTTGTGGTTTTGTCCCCTCCTAGCTCTCACCTCTTATAGATTAAATTGGTTTTTATTTAAACCATAAAAGCCCCCAACTAAGGGACTGGTGTATAGTACCACCCAGAAGATCAGTCACTATAGAGTCAACGACATTTTTCACAACATAATAATGAGAATGACTACTGAACCGAGCTCTTCACACTTTGATCAGTCAGTGATGTATATCACTCAAAATGGAGTGCATATACATAAGAGGGCATGCGATTTGAATGTCTTAGATAAAGCAAAGGGGAGCCCCACTTGAGTCATTGGAACTTGCCTCTTTAAAAATCGTTTCCATCCCGGATAGATCGATTGCGATGGGTTCTCCAATGGTTTGATTTTGGAGTTGAATCAACAAGCAGAGAGAGGATCTGAACTACAAAATTGAAAACCCTAAAGCACCGATTCCAGATCAAAACCAAACAACCAGACATTAAAATAGAAACAAAAAAGAAGATCTGAAACCCTAAAAATATCTCGATCAGTTCAGAATTCAAAGAATAGCATCTAAAAAAACTTGAGACCTCAATCTAACTGTTTGGAGAACCTAAAACACCTCATCAGTTTGGAAGCCATACAAGACAATCTATAGATATTGCAAGCATAAAAAAGAACAAACAGATAAGAGGGAGAAAGAATACCTGTGAGGAGATCCTGATAGCAGTTGTAGCTCAAAATCACATCCGTTTAGAAGATCCTTGAAGTAAAAGGAGCAGAGGATCGAAAAAATGCAGGGACGTAGCTCAGATCTGCAAACTCGAAAATGTCGATCACTACCTTCTTCTTCTTCTTCTTCTTCTTCTTTTATGGAAGATCTTGAAGCCCAAACAAAAACCTCACAACTCGAAGCTCCAAGCAAAAACCAAACGATTACGGTTTCGAGGCAACAGAGATCTCAAAAATTAGGGTTTTGGGGAAGAAAGAGATCTCAGAGAGTAGGGTAGATTAGGGTTTTGGGGAAGAGATCTAAGTTTTGGGGAAGAGATCTCGGTTTCGGTTTTGTGTCTGGACGAGGGAATGGTGGGGTTGGGGGGGGGGGGGTGAAATTAAAATGGTATAGTAGCGGAATATAATTTCCGACTGTAGGTTTATACGTCCGTAGCGGAATATACTTTCCACTATTTACATCATATACGTGCTATATTTACATCATATACATTCTTTATAGCAGCAAAATAATATAACCTCCGCCGCTGTATGTATGTATTTATTATAGCAGCAACATATATTTTCTGCCACTATACCAAACACTATACTTTCCACTATTTACATCATATACGTTCTTTATAGCAGCAAAATAATATAACTGCCACTATACCAATTACTTTCCACTATTTACATCATATACGTTCTTTATAGCAGCAAAATAATATAACCTCCGCCGTTGTATGTATGTATTTATTATAGCAGCAAAATATATTTTCTGCCACTATACCAAACACATGTATGAGTTAACTTATATAGCAGCGAAATTATATTTCCGTAGCAGCGAAATTATATTTCCGTTGCTATATGTATTACACTTCCACGCCGTTGTATGTATGTATTTATTATAGCAGCAAAATATATTTTCTGCCACTATACCAAACACATGTATGAGTTAACTTATATAGCAGCGAAATTATATTTCCGTTGCTATATGTATTACAGTTCCACCAGATACAGGAAAGTAGAATGTATACTTAATAGCAGCAAAATTATATTTCCGCCGCTATATGTAATTAATAGCAGCAAAATATAATTTCCACCGCTATTTGTATAAAAAATATAAATAATACTTAGATGTAGTGACATATATATAAACCGCCGCAATAAACCGCCGCTAATTGTCCCTTTTCTTGTAGTGAAATGTTGTATCCATATTAGCGTTAGATATAAAGAAATTCTAATTCAATTTTAGAAGATATTTTAGAGAAAGAGTTTGATCTACTTAGAATTCTCATATACATTGGGCGACAAATTCAATGCTCCCCTCAACGTGGTCCACTTATAAAAAATTCACTGTCAAAATTTCTCATAATCTAACTTGTAATATTAATATTATGTTGACGCTTATAAATTCATGAATTTTATGATGAGTTAATGAAAATGAATGTTACAATTCAATGTCAACATCTTTTTTTTATAAGTGGACCCCATTGAGGAAAGTATAGAATTTGTCACCCACTGTTAGATTATATGAGAATTTTAAGTACGTTCAACTCTTTCTCTAAAATATCTTCTAAGATTTAATTAGGATTCTTATATCGAATGCTAATATGGATCCAACATCTTGATTTCTTTAAGGTAGTGTTTGGTTCGCCGAATGATTTTAGGCAGGCAGGAATGGAATGGAGAGTGGAATGAGTCTAGAATGGAATCAGGTAGGAATGGTCATTTACATTCCAACATTTGGTTGGAATGATTTTAAGCAGGCAGAAATGGAATGGAGTGTGGAATGAGTCTGGAATAGAATGAGGTAGGAATGGTCATTTCCATTCCAACATTTGGTTAGACTAAAGAATTTATCCAGTAATGAAATTCTTATTCCTGTTCTTCCGAAATGGAATGGAATTTATATAAGACGGACCAAAATACCCTCCTCCCCCACCCCTCCAAGAACACCCCATCCAAGAGGAAGAGACACGCACAAAGCACCCACCCCTCCAAGAAGAGGAAGAAGAAAAGCCCACAAAAGAAATCCCACTGAAAGTCCCATTAGACCTGAATCTCAACTGTGAACCCATCTCCAATACCCATTGCAATGACTGCAAAGCAGACGAGGAAGATGGGATCATCTGTGCCATCTGCCAGAGCACGGACGGCGATGCCTCTGACCCCATCGTCTTCTTCTTATTCTTCTTGGCCTTTCAATGCCTGCAAAGGAAAGTATAAAGTAGAAAACCCGTGTAATCTCACCCCTTATTCTTGCTTCCAAATGGGTTTGAGACTAGAAAACTATGAGAGAGGAGATTGGGATTTCTGACCTAGGGGTGTGGAGCCTGTTGGAAATAGGTGGGCCTTTAGTAGGTTTCAAAAACTTTTGACCCACTTGATGTAGGGATCATCTATCCAGAAGGCAACAAAATCAAATTCAAGGTGCGTACCTTCAATCTCAGCCGTCATGATCAGTAAATAACTCTATATAGAAGATAGAAATAGCAACTAACAAGTAACAAATAAATCTATAACATACAATGAAGTAGATTATACCTTTGAAGCTCAGTTGTACTCTAATGGAGAAGTTGTGTCTTTATTTGATGATGAAACTCTTTCATTTATCAAATAGGGATCTCTAAGACCTCTTGATTTTACACATTATGACCCGTATCGGATTCTCTCTTCTCAAGAAGATGGTGGGATCTCCAAGAGAAAAACTACTAGGAACTCAAAGGAGGAACTAGAAGATGGAAGAGAGAGAGAGAGAGAGAGAGAGCTTGTGCAACACTTGCACTAAAGTGGGCTGGGCGTGAATCCCTAGGTATGGAGCATGCATGGGACGTCCAGCCCTCCTCTCCTCTATTTATAACTTTTGCAAGTTGCCTCCTTTTTTACTACTTGCAATAGAAGTCTCACTTCAATTCAACAATCAGTAACTTTCTCTTTTCTAATTTAAATAGAAGTCTTACTTCCATTAAAATTAGTAACTTTAATTATATCACATTTAGAAGTGTTAGTTCAAATATGATTATCAACTTTCAAATTCCTTTCTAATAGAAGTCTCACTTCTACTAAAATTAGTAAGTTTACTATTACTACTATTAGAAGTCTCACTTTAAATAGAAAGAGTAACTTTCCTTTTTAGAGTTTAACTAGAATTAGTATCTTTCTAACAACTTGGCCTAGCATGGGGACCACTAGGGATTCCATAAAAAGGTGGCTCTAACCGAGACACGCGACCCCACATCTCATGTGTAATCCGGGCCCACAGTTAATTGCAAATAACTCCACTATATAAATACAATTGAACTCTAGATTACCACAAGTATGCCCTCTATCAATATCCATGGATCAATTGGGCCTGTCTTCCAAACTTAGATCCATATCTTATTATCATTGAGCCCCAATTAATTATAATGATCATAAGTACCTTTCCAATTAACTCTTAATCGGAATGGGTGCGCACTTACCAATGATAAATTCATTAATTGGCACAATGGGATATTAGAGATAGATTCCATCTTGACTATTAAATGTTCCTACAACTCTACTATCACGTACCCAAATCACCGAGGTATTGGCCTACAGTTGGCCTCACTCATTGGTGACTCAAAGCAAATGAATAGATAGAAACTTGAGTTCATTAATGTCTTAGGATTGAAAGCGTATTGCTTGGGAATTATGAGAGTAGACCTTAAAGTAAAGATAGTGTTTATAAGGCGCTTCTCATGGTCCTTCAATACATCCAATGTACCAGTATTATAATCCAGAATCTTCCATTCTAATGATCGAGGCAAATCACACTATCTCATAGTAACCAAAGTACTGCAACCTTGTCAGTATGAGATGTCCAGTCTCATCACTGGTTGTGAAGATATTTAAATATAAAATTTGTCACACATGTCTCCCTATGTGGATCTCATCCATACACATGTATTACATCTAATATGCTTGTGGACTCCGGTTCATCTCATGAACCATCATGTCATTCGTATTGGTTATGTGCAAGTATATAATAAATCACAATTCATCTGATGAAAGGAAAGCATGAATGTATTGATAAATAAAGAAATTAATCAATTTATTATATCATCTACTTGATTGAGTACATAAAACTAACAGAGGCATGCCTTCATATGTATGGATCCATCCATTTCTCTTGCTCATCAGCAACGTACGGTGCATATTCGAAATGGGTTGGTGCAGAACATGATCATGGACGAGATGGGCATCCCCATTTGGGTGCAACCCTCTTCCTCTTCTATCTCCTCTTGATAATATTCCTTTTTTCCCTCCCCCCATCTTCCTCCTGTTGTGGATGTTGGTTTCGGTGGTTTGAGGGAGCACTGAAAGGGGGTCGATCTGGGATGGTAGAGGCGAGAGGCCATCTCGTTCTGATTCTCATGGTGGATTGATGGATGAAAAAGGATGGGGCCTTTTTTTTTTAATGATCTCATGGTACATGCCTCCTGCTATGGAAACTGTTATAATTTGAAAAAGCTTTAAATGATTTGAATGGTAATCATGGTTTAAGGTTGTAATTGTTGTCAATCCATGTCAACATGATGAGAGGATGAAGCTCAACTATGCAATGGAAATCAGATGGAAATCAGAATGGAAAAAGAGCTGAAAAGTGTACAGAAAATAGTTTTTCTGTAGCAGAGTGGCCGGTCGACCGGGCACTTGGCCGGTCGACCGGGCAAGAAGGAACCTGCAGAAAACTAGTCTCAGTTATTTTGTAACTGATTTCTGCACAGGGTGTTTAGCCGGTCGACCGGGCTCTTCATGCGATCGACCGGGCAAGAAGAAATCTGCAGAATACATCTCAGTTAATTTGTAACAGATTTCTGCACAGTCTGTTTGGCCGGTCGACCGGGGCCTTCATGCGGTCGACCGGGCACGGGTTTCCTGATATACGCAGAATTAGTAAACTTCAGCTAAAAGTCAGGGAAAGTTTGTAGATCGGTTGGGACTCTTTCTAAACAAATTATAGCCGAATTTGGAGACTTGCTAGGGTTATTAAAACCTATAAAAAGGCTTGGTTAATTCGTGATTAAAATAGAAGAACAGAGAAGAGTTTTAGAGAGAAAATTGAGAGAGTTCTTGAGAGAAAGAAGAAGCTGCTGCTGTGTGCTGTTGTGGTGCTGTTGTGGTGACGTTTTCTACAGCAGTTGTGGACGAGATTGTGCTCTTGAAGATGGTGATTCGTCCATGAGTTAAGTGTCTCTCTTTATGCTTTAGATTCAATTTGTAAGGGATTGAGAGAGAGAGAATTGTAGAGGGGAAGGGCTGTAGACAGAGTTTATCTTCTATTCTGTTTTTACATCAAGTTGGTGCATGGTGTTTGGGGTTTGGTGATCCTATCTGTGGGTGCAGATAAATTGTAAGAGGAGTAGGTGCTTCCTAGATAGTGGGTGCTATCTAAAACACAAGGGTTGGTGCTCTTTGTCGTTGGTGCGACTAAATATATTCAGACCTGTACCGGATCTGTGTTCGGACGGTTTTGATCCTTGGACGTAGCCTTTTGGTGAACCACGTTAAATCTGGTGTCATTGTGTGGTTTGACTTGTTTTGTTGTTGAATTGGACCTGTTTTTAGAAATCACTGATTCACCCCCCCCCCCCCTCTCAGTGATCGCGATATCCAACAATTGGTATCAGAGCGAGGCTCCCTTGATCAGTTTAATACGCTAAGGGTGATCTCTTGTCAAATCACATGGCAGCCAATACAGGGAATATGAAAGCACCTCTGTTTGATTGTTCTAATTACTCTTTTTGGAAGATTAGGATGCAAGCCTTCATCAAATCTCTTGGCTATGATGTTTGGGAGGCTGTCAGAGTCGGTTACAATGCTGCCATCGTACCCAATGATACTGCATCGAAGAAGTTGGCAGACAACGACTCCAAGGCGCAGAATGCACTCTTTAGTGGCCTTGTGGACAGCGAGCTTGTCAAAGTAATTGCATGCAAAACAGCCAAGGAAATTTGGGACAAGTTGCAAAGCATACATGAAGGTGATGAGAAGATTAAAGAAGCCAAAATTGCAAACTCATCGCTCTCAATTCGAGTCTCTTCGCATGGAGGAAAGCGAGAATGTTGACTCGTATATGCAACGAGTGAATGAAGTCACGAATGACATTCGGGGACTAGGGGAGGAGATTAAAGAGCCGGTCATCGTCAAAAAGGTTCTAAGATCTCTTCTTCCCCGGTTTGATTCAAAAGTCTCAGCCATCGAAGAAGCCAAAGATCTGAATGCATTTTCCATGGATGAATTACATGGTTCTCTAACTGCCTATGAGATGCGCATAGGAAAGACGTCTTCATCTGATAAAGAAGCGGCCTTCAAAGTTCAGAAAAAGGCAAAAGAGACTGCTGGTCATGATGTTGATTCTGATAATGATGAGCTTGAGGCTCAATTTGTTAGAAAGTTGAAGAAAGGAAGCAATGGCAAGTACAAAGGGAAGCTACCCTTTAAATGCTTCAATTGTGGAGGTGTTGGTCACTTTGCTGCGAAGTGTCCGCTAAAAGAAGACAATGATAATGACTCTTATGCTGAAAAGAGTAAAGGAAAGAGAAATTTCAGAAAAAGAGGCAAAGCTAAAAACTTTCTATGTCAACAAGATGACAGCACGTCTGAAACTTCAGACGATGATGAATCAACCGAAGCTCTCTTCATGGTCACTGTTGAAGAAGAAGAAGAGCTAGATCCGGAAGAGGAAGAGGAGGCTGAAGTCAATCTTGAAGAGGAACTCATAGTCGCACTTGAGGAGCTTAGCATGGAACGCAAAACAAGTAAGAAAAATCTAAAACTTCTCCATGAATCTGAAAGTTCTATTATTGCTTTGAAAACTCAAGTAGAAGAATATAAAAGAATGGTAGAAGTCCTTGAAAACCAAATAAGTATCAAAAAGGAAGAGGCTATGAAACTTGAAACTGAGATCGCTAGAGCAAAGGCTGAAAATTTGGAAAATAGCAAAAAACTCAAAGCGCTCCAAGCGATTGAAGGGACTATGAAACTCGATGAACTACTGAAAGTTCAAAGACCTGCCCACTTCAGATTTGGTCTAGGATTTGAGAAAGGTGAATCCTCTAAGATTGCACCTCCTGAAAAGAAAGAGTTTGTGAAGCAAGTCACTGCACCTTCTAACTCTATGAAGCCCACTCAACCTAGAAAGGAGTCCATTCCTGTTAGAAAGGTAATGAAGACTAACCAGCCACAAAGAAGATACAAATTCTATGGTTATTGCTTTCATTGTAATATGTTTGGACATAAAAGAGACGATTGCAAATTCTATGTAAAATACAGCTCACTTGTGACTAGGAACCCTTTTTCAATCCTAAGTAGCCACAAAATTGAGTGCCATAAGTGCTATAATTATGGACACTTGGCTAGGGATTGTAGGTTGCATATTGCTAACAAATTTCAGGTTGAAAAGAAACCCAAGTTAGTCAAGACTTGGAGAGCAAAACAAAGTGCAGAAAGTCCCAAAGAATCTCTCATTGTGCAAATGGCATTCAATGCACAAAAGAAGGCAGCACCATGGGTCCTTGATAGTGGTTGTTCAAGCCATATGACTGGTGATAAAGAGAAATTCATCAAATTACAGCACTATGAAGGCGGTTCAGTGAAGTTTGGCAACAATGATGGTGCCAAAATCTGCGAAAAAGGTGTTATTCAGCTTATGGCAAACAAGATCAGATCGGAAGAAGTCTTATATGTGTCTGGATTGAGACACAACCTGCTTAGTGTGAGCCAGATCTGTGACAAGGGTCACGAAGTTATCTTCACAAAGAATGGGTTTGCCATCAAGAAGAGTAGCAACGGCAAAACAGTGGCAACTGGATCAAGAACTGCTGGAAATCTCTATACATTGTCAGATGGAGCTGAAAAGACCTGCTTGATGAGTCGGACAGAGGAAAGTTGGTTGTGGCACAAACGCCTTGGGCATCTAAGCTTTGATAGCATGTCAAAGATTTGCAATTCAAAGGCTGTAAGAGGCATGTCTACAGTTGAAAAGCCTTCCAATCCCATTTGTGACTCTTGCCAAAAGGGAAAGCAAACGAGGGTTATGTTCAAGTCAAAGGAGCATCATTCCAAGAAACCTCTTGAGCTAGTGCACACTGATCTCTGTGGACCGATGCGAACTCAAAGCACCAATGGAGATAAGTATTTCATGTTATGCATTGATGATTATACTCGTATGACATGGGTATTGTTTCTTAAGCATAAGCATCAAGCACTTGATCGTTTTAAAGTGTTTAAAGCACAGGTTGAAAATCAATTGGAAAAACGTATCAAGATTTTAAGGTCTGATCGTGGAGGCGAGTTCACATCTGAAGAGTTCACTAAATATTGTGAACATCATGGCATTCAAAGACAGTACTCAGCCCCTAGAACTCCACAGCAAAATGGAGTTGTGGAACGGAAGAATCGCACCGTACAAGAGATGGCTCGTACGATGCTAAGTGAAAGCAAGATGGCTGACAAGTATTGGAAAGAGGCAATTCATACGGCTGTATACATTCAAAATCGATGCTTGATCAGGCCACATGAAGACAAAACTCCCTATGAGCTATGGTTTGGAAGGAAAGCAACAGTCAAGCACTTCAGAGTCTTCGGCAGCAAGTGTTACATCAAGCGGCTCGAACAAAATCCGGGCAAATTTGAAGAAAGAGTTGACGAAGGTATATTTCTGGGTTACTCCTCTACTAGCAAGGCATATAGGTGTCTTAACAAAAGAACCAGAAAAATCATAGAAAGTGCTGATGTGAGAATAGATGAGAATATTGAACCAAAGAATACAACTCATAATGACAGTCCAGTTTATGAGGACTCGAGTGAGATTGATGATGAGATGGCTGAATCTAATGATTCTGAGAAATCAAAGGATGACTCAGAAGATACTACACCTAAGAAGCACAGCAATTGGGTTGAGCAACACCCTAAGGATCAAATCATTGGAGATCCTAAGGCAGGCGTTCAAACTAGACAAAGTGTAGTTAGCAATTACTCACTTGTGTCCACCATTGAACCCAAGACTGTGGCTGAAGCCAGTCTCGATGAAAGTTGGTTGAAAGCTATGCATGAGGAGTTGGAGCAAATTGAGAAGAACTCTACATGGGAACTTGTTCCTAGACCTACTGATAAGAATGTTATTGGTACTAAATGGGTCTTTCGGAATAAGCTGAATGAAGATGGTCAAGTCATTAGAAACAAAGCAAGGTTGGTTTGTAAAGGCTATGCTCAAGTTGAAGGCATAGATTTTGAAGAGACCTTTGCACCGGTGGCTCGTCTGGAAGCTATTCGTATGTTTTCTTGCATTGGCAGCAAACAAAACCTTCAAGGTATTTCAGATGGACGTAAAGTCAGCTTTCTTGAATGGTTTACTTGAAGAAGAGGTCTACATTGAGCAACCTAATGGTTTTCTCATCAGCAAAAATTCAGATCTAGTGTGCAAGTTGAAAAAGGCTCTTTATGGACTGAAACAAGCGCCAAGGGCATGGTATGCAAGGCTGGATCTCTATCTCCGCAAGATCGGTTTTGGAAAAGGAATGGTTGATAGCAATCTGTATGTCAAAACTGAGTTAAGCAAACAGCTGGTTGTCATTGTTTATGTTGATGACATAATCTTTGGTGGCAATGATGAGGAGATGTGCAGGAATTTTGCTGAAGAGATGAAGAAAGAATTTGAAATGTCGATGCTTGGAGAACTAAAGTTCTTTCTTGGTTTACAAGTTCAGCAGCTGAATCATGGCATCTTCATATCACAAATGAAGTACATTAAGGAAATGCTGAAACGGTTCAATATGGAAGACAGCAAGCCAGTGAGCACACCAATGTCAACGAACACGAAGCTTAGCAAAGATGATAAGGCCTCGTCCGTTGATCATACCACATATCGCTCTATGATAGGAAGCTTGCTCTACTTGACTGCTACAAGACCAGATCTTCTACAAGCAGTATGTATGGTTGCACGTTTTCAAGCAGCACCAACTGAAACGCACCTTACAGCAGTGAAAAGAATCTTTCGATATCTGAAAGGTACTATGGAGCTTGGTATCTGGTATCCCAAAGGCAAATCCTTCACTCTTGTTGCATATTCTGATGCCGATTGGGCTGGATGCGTAGATGATCGCAAGAGTACTAGCGGCGGCGCATTTTATCTTGGAGAAAGATTAGTTGCTTGGCATAGTAAGAAGCAAGACTCAGTATCCCTTTCGACAGCGGAAGCGGAATATATTGCAGCGGCAACTTGTTGTACGCAAGTGTTATGGATGCGGCAAATGCTCTCTGATCTAGGAGTTCCTACAACGGATCCTACGCCGATCCTATGTGACAACACGAGTGCAATTCATATATCTAAGAATCCTGTTCAGCACTCTCGAACAAAGCATGTAGCAATTCGTTATCATTTTCTTAAAGATAAAGTTGCTGATGGAGAGGTCAAGTTGGAATATGTTCCAACAACTGAGCAAGTGGCTGATATTTTCACGAAACCTCTGCCAAAGGAAGTCTTCGAGTATCTCCGGAAAAAGTTAGGAGTTACTCACTCTCCTAAACCGTAGGAGTTGTGCTTGAAAGGGGGAGCAATGCATTCATTGAATATCCTATTCGCTCCTCGGTTTGGTCCCTTTGGACTTGTTGTCAAAGGGGGAGAGATGTTATGCTATGATAGCAAGGAGAGATGTTATGCTATGAAAGCTAGGGGGAGATTGTTGACAGTGCATGGTTGTTATTTCAGAATTTCAGAATTGGTTCCAAGTGAGTGTTGAAAAGAACTTGGAAGAGCTGCAAACTAGAGTTGAAAGAGTTGAAGAGTTGTTAGCATGTTGACAAAGTTGTTAAAGTTGACAACAATTCCAAAGGGGGAGATTGTTATAATTTGAAGAAGCTTTAAATGATTTGAATGGTAATCATGGTTTAAGGTTGTAATTGTTGTCAATCCATGTCAACATGATGAGAGGATGAAGCTCAACTATGCAATGGAAATCAGGTGGAAATCAGAATGGAAAAAGAGCTGAAAAGTGTACAGAAAACAGTTTTTCTGTAGCAGAGTGGCCGGTCGACCGGGCAAGAAGGAACCTGCAGAAAACTAGTCTCAGTTATTTTGTAACTGATTTCTGCACAGGGTGTTTAGCCGGTCGACCGGGCTCTTCATGCGATCGACCGGGCAAGAAGAAATCTGCAGAATACAGGTCTCAGTTAATTTGTAATAGATTTCTGCACAGTCTGTTTGGCCGGTCGACCGGGGCCTTCATGCGGTCGACCGGGCACGGGTTTCCTGATATACGCAGAATTAGTAAACTTCAGCTAAAAGTCAGGGAAAGTTTGTAGATCGGTTGGGACTCTTTCTAAACAAATTATAGCCGAATTTGGAGACTTGCTAGGGTTATTAAAACCTATAAAAAGGCTTGATTAATTCGTGATTAGAATAGAAGAACAGAGAAGAGTTTTAGAGAGAAAATTGAGAGAGTTCTTGAGAGAAAGAAGAAGCTGCTGCTGTGTGCTGTTGTGGTGCTGTTGTGGTGACGTTTCTACAGCAATTGTGGACGAGATTGTGCCCTTGAAGATGGTGATTCGTCCATGAGTTAAGTGTCTCTCTTTATGCTTTAGATTTCAATTTGTAAGGGATTGAGAGAGAGAGAATTGTAGAGGGGAAGGGCTGTAGACAGAGTTTATCTTCTATTCTATTTTTACATCAAGTTGGTGCTTGGTGTTTGGGGTTTGGTGATCCTATCTGTGGGTGCAGATAAATTGTAAGAGGAGTAGGTGCTTCCTAGATAGTGGGTGCTATCTAAAACACAAGGGTTGGTGCTCTTTGTCGTTGGTGCGACTAAATATATTCAGACCTGTACCGGATCTGTGTTCGGACGGTTTTGATCCGTGGACGTAGCCTTTTGGTGAACCACGTTAAATCTGGTGTCATTGTGTGGTTGACTTGTTTTGTTGTTGAATTGGACCTGTTTTTAGAAATCACTGATTCACCCCCCCCTCTCAGTGATCGCGATATCCAACAGAAACCCCCTCATCCAGGCTATCCCTAAAGGTGACTGGTATTGCTCACGATGCGAATCGACGAAAGGCAAGCCTGAGGGAGTGGACTTCAACTGTTGCCTCTACCTAATCAAAGGGGGAGCTGTAAAACCAACCGTCGATGGATGGTGGGCACATGCCATGTGCGTGCTTCTGGTGCCTGAAGTGTTCTTCAGGGACTCAACGATCAACTCTGGGAATTGTCAAGCTGGTCGGCAACGGCGATGTCAGGCTGGCTGGCGACGGAGGAGGAGGGTGGAGGGCATTTTGGTCTCAATAAAATTTTATGGATGAATGGAATGGCTATTCCTCTACCTCCCCAGTGTAATGGTCATTCCTCTACCTAAATAAATGGTGATTCCGGAGGTAATAGTTATTCCGCCAGTTTTTTGCGAAACAAACGCAGTAATGATCATTCTGTTGGAATGACCATTCCATTTCTACCTTCATTACAGCGAACCAAACGCCACCTAAGTGTTAAACTGTGGGTCTAATCAACAAATATTAATGGCAAGACCAAACTTGGTATTCTAAGCTCATAGAAGCCAAAATTCGTTATTGGCCTAATATTCAGCGACATGATTATATTTGGAGACTACAATTTGTTTTTAGAAAAGCTGTAATTTAATTTGATTAAAAGACCTATAGCACGGCCCCATAAGAGACTGGTCCATTAGTTTTGATCAGTATGGATTTTTATAAGTAGGCTCCAATATTGAGGAGAACAATGAATTTATCACTTACTATCATGGACGGCGCCACATTGATCTCAGTGGGGTCAAACTGAGATCTGAAAGAATATATAAAATAAAAATTTTTATGTCATGGATTGAACTTATGGGAAGCTTTTGACCCCACTCAATTTAAGAGTTTCACCCCCACATTAGCTAACATTACATTCCTTGCTGTTCTCATGGGCGGCACCACATTGATCACAGTGGGGTCAATTGACCCCACTGAGATATGAAAGAATATTTAAAAATGAAAAATTTTATGTCATGGATTAATTGAACTTATGGAAAGCTTTTGACCCCACTCAATTTAAGAGTTTCACCCCACATTAGCTAACTTTACACATTTTCCTTCTTATTGTGGTGGTGAACAAAAGCACCATAAAATACCCACCGCCTAAGTTAATGGGGCAACTGTCTACCAAAATAATTAAGATAAATTAATGGGCCTACATTGCTGATATGCGCTCTAGCAACGAGTTTTTAGAACTTGGGTCCGTTTGGTAATTTTACTTTTAAAATCAAGTGAAATGAAGTGAAGTAAAGCATCAAATCAAGAGGGAATAAAAAATACGTGGGTTATGATAATATTTTATTTTTAGTTGTTTGCTATGTAATCTTTTCTTTATTTTTTTTATAGAAAAGTAGAGGTTTTATTTATTTATTTATTTTTTGTCTTTTAGTAGATAGAGATGGTTTCTTTTTTACTTTTTTTAAAAAGGATTGAGGGAATTTTGAATTAAAGTGCTTTTGATGTAACATTTTGTCTGAAAATAGAGGCTTTACTTGACTTTTACTATTTTAGTAAATTGCCAGACGGTTAGTGGAGACAAAGAAGGATAATGTATATATATTTGCTTATTTTCTTCTAAAATTGGTGTTGATTTTATAAGAAGCGATTTCGACGGTAGAAAGAGCTTTTTCAGCAATGAAGTACGTAAGGAACATATTGCGTAACCGAATGGGAGATCAATGGATGAATGACTATTTGGTCACTTACATTGATAATGATGTGTTTACTAGTGTTGCTAATGAAGCTATTATGCAATGATTTCAACACATGAAAACTTGTTCAGGACAGCTGTAGAAGCTAGTTTATGTATTTGGATTTTCTTTTTGGATTAAAAACTATTAGTAACAATGTATTAAAATTTTTATTTTTTCTAGAATTCAATATTATCTTTGTCTGATTATCGGAAATAAAATATTTGAGAGTTTTATATTATATTTGTAGAATTATCGAAAGTAGATGATAGATGTTGATAAATGAGAAAATAAAATTTATTCGATTTGCGGAAGATAAGTCTTTTGTTGACCCCACTGACTCGAATTCTTGGAGCCGCTAGATAGATGTTGATAAAGGGAAAAAAGATTTATTTGATTTGCGGAAGATAAGTCTTTTGTTGATCTCATTGAATCGAATTCCTGGAGCCACCACTGACTATAATGTTATAAGAGAATCTTAAGTGGTTTATATCTTCTAAAATTCAATTAATATCTTTTCATATCCAATGCTAATAAGCATTAAAATTCTCAATTCCTTCAAGTATTGAAGATTTGAGACCAGTTAGCAAATATGATAACAGGCCATACAAAAGTAGGTAGTTCTGAGCTTGAAGAAGCACAAACACGTTATTGGCCTAATATTCATGGACATACTGAAGTTGTAAACTGCAATTAATTAATTTTGATTTTGGTTAAAAAATACTTATATGGGGCGTAGCATGGCCCTATAAAAAATGAGTTAAAAAATGGGCCCTATTGAGAAGAGTAATGAATTTGCCTTCCACTATTAGGTAATGTGAGAATTCTTGGTAAATCCTACTCAAATTGAGTGAAATTTGATGAGGGCTCATAACTATAGTATGATTTATTTGCTTGGTTTGGGTTTTGTATAAGTGGGCCCTATTGAGAAGCATCACATTAGATTACTATTAGATTGTGTGAGGAGTTTTAGTAGGTCAAACTCTAAATGAATGGAATTTTATAGGAGCTCATAAAATAAGGTGTGTTTTATTTATATCATTTATAAGTAGGTCCCATCTAAGAGAGTCATGATTTTGTGAGACTAATGTTAGGTTATATGAGAACTTACCAATTGAGTAAAATTTCAAATGAAATCATGGTTATGTATTATGTAATGAGTCCACAATTGGGTAAGCCAGTTTGTACAAGAACAATGCCCATGTTAATTGGTAGGCCCAACTCTAAAAGTAAAGAAATTTAGCATGCTTATTGATGTTTTAAATTTTAGATGTGGGACCGATTAATTTAATAGAGTGGGTTGAGAGTCTATAAGGGGTAATGCGAAAGTGATTTGTTTGAAAATTGAAAAGGGTAGTTTAGGGAAATTATAAAAACACTTGCTTGAGTTTTTTTTTCTTAAGAGAGCTGCTACTTATACACTATAAGATTCTTTCCACACATCACGTTTAAAAAAAAAAAGCCCAAAAAAAATTCCTAAACTACCCCTCCCTCTCTCTTCCTCTCCCTACTCCACCCGACCCTGCCCGCCACCAACCCCTCCCTTTCCTTCTCCCCATCCCCACCCCCACCCCCACGCCCACATCCCCTCAGTACTGCCGAAGGGGAGGGAGTGACAGAGAGAAAAGGGAGGGAGAGGGAGAGAGACAGGAGGGGGAGAGAGGGAGACTGGGCAGGCGGGCTTAGGACGGGGGAAGGGGAAAGGGCTGAGGGCGGGTGGAGAGAGGGAGGAAAAGGGAGAGGGAGACAAGGGAGAAAGGGGGAGAGGGTGGGCGGGGATAGGGAAAGGGGGAGAGGGAGGGGAGAAAAAGGGAGAGGGAGAAGCAGAGGGTGTGCGGGGCTGCCGGCGATGGGTGACGGGTGAGAGGTAGAGATAGGGAGAGAAAGAAGGAGAGAGGGAAAGGCAGAAGCAAAGGCCAAAGGGCTTTCAGGGGTTGTCGGCGGTGGGCGAGAGGGAGAGGGTGAGAGAGTAGGGGTGTAAAAAAAAATGGAAAAATCGTCTAACCGATTGAATCGAACTGATGGTTAATAACCGTGTTTTACAGTTTATTTATGGTTACGGTTATTAAAATTGAAAAATTGTGCTTCACGGTTTGGTTATGATTTTTAGTTTCGACTTACAGTTATTAACCGAACCGAACAATAAAATACGGTTCAGTTAACCATTTTTCCAAAACACACGGTTGATTGAACCGTTACACTAATAAAAAAAAGTAAAGAGCCTAAATGTATTGCATGATAAATATTTTGTAGTATCATTTTAGACTTTTAGTTGTATTTATTTTCGTGAAAAACGATAGTGTTGTTTTGCATGAAGAGTCAAAGGGCAAAGAAATATTTTTTTTAAGTGGCGATTAACTTTAACCGAACCGTCTAATACGGTTAACCGTGGTTTGGCTTTTAACGATTTTTTAAAATACGGTTACGGTAACGATTTTTAAAAACTGAAAACTGTAAAATACGGTTCGGTTAATGATTTTTTTCAAAAGAAACGGTTAATCGAACCATTATACCCCTAGGAGAGAGGCAAAGAAATGGAGAGGAAGGGGGAGAAGGAGAAGCAGAGGGCGAGTAGGGGCTGCAGGGGGTGGGCGGTGTCCGTCGGAGGTGGGCAGAGCAGGGAGGGGTAATATAGAGATTTTCTTGATTTTTATTTTTAAATGTGGAATGTGGAAATAATTTTGTAGTGTGCCGTATCAACTCTCTCTCTCTTTTTAATGAGCCCTGCTACATGGCTCCAAAACTGGCCTGAAATCCGTTCTCGGACTGTGGCACGGATTCCGAGTGGCCGTTGGATTCCGGGTGGCCGTTGGATCCCAGCGGGTTGGGATCCAACGGCTCATGGAATCCTTGCCAAAGCCCGAGCACAGATATCGGGGCCGTGTGGACTTTTCCTTTTTCTAATGCACGCATGAGTCGAAGTGAAAGAGGATAGCGAGAAAAGGTGCTTACACTGAGATGAGATGGAATCCGACCATTGGAGAGTACCAAGGGCTACATTATACTATGGTGCAAGGACGCTGCACTCATTAATCTTTTGAACCAGCTTAAAGTTCGCGTTTATTTTGAAATTAATCACTCATATATATTATATTATGACTCGGGCACAGCATGAAGCTTCTCTTCCAGTTGTATATTGAAACTAGAAAGAGGCAGGGAGTATTGATTCAAAATTTGTAAAACAGCACATGTTGGACTGACACAGGGTTCAACGCCTATGAAGCTCCGTGTAAAGTCGCAGAAAGCCAAAAGCCTTATTGCTTTTCTTGGTTGTTGAATCTAGGTGCTGATTTCTTCTGGAATTTTTGTCAGTTTTTGCACACATCCTAGACTGTTGGTTAGCTAATTATTGTTATGTACATGTGAAATTGAAAAGAAAAAAAAATATTTTTATTTAATCCCCAGTAAATTAAAATTAAGAGGAAAGGGGTAAGTTGAAATGGATAAAGAGGGCAAGGGTAAATCAAAAAAGACGTGGGCGAATCGGAATAATAAAAATAGATATAAAGAAGTATAATTTATTTGAAAACTTGATTTAGAATTTATTAAAATGGAGAAATATACTCCATATAATTGACTCCAATATAGTTAGAATTTGGAATAAGATTTTGATGATGATAAATTAAAAATCAAAAGCTTAAACTTTAGAATCAAAGTCAAAAGTGATTCCAGAAGAAAGATTGAGTCCATATATGAGCAACGAATATAGTATCAGGACTGAACAAGTTGCAAAAAAGCATAGTGAAGCCAAACATAAGAACAAAAGTACTTCAATTGCTCAATGAAAATGTATTAGGACCTTTTAACTTTCGCCCAAAATTAGCTTAAAACTTTTAGGCCATGTTTCTTTGGAGGAATTTCTGTCAGGAATTCACCATGTTCAGGAATTCCTAGACATGATATGAAATGTTGTCTCGTAGAATTTCTGAATCCCATAACATTTTTGGATTCCACATGAAAGTTCTCTTTTGACATTTGAGAATTCAGGAATTCCACTCCTTTTGTATTTTGGTGGAATTCCTGGATGCTCAAGCCCAAAAAGGAGCATCCAAAAATTCCACAATGTCTGGAAATTCAAAAATTAACTAGATAGGAATTTCTGAAATTCCAGCAAAGTTTCAGGCCCTTAGAAAATATTTGAATTCCTTTCCACTCGAAGATGAATTGGACTTTAAGATGGGATGTTTGTAATTTCCTCATTGCATAGAAAAAACTCTTAAAATTAAGAATTCCTCTTTTCTTTCCACGACAAATAGAATTTCAAGTAGGTGCCAAATTTTTCCATTTTCTTTCACAATAATACTTCTGCACAAATCCGTCATGAAGGAAAAAAAAAAAAAGAGTTTGGTCACCTGCCTCCTTAAAGACATGGTGGGTAACCTTTTTAAATCCAAAACTAAGACATGGGTGGGGCCCACCTTAAACTGCTTTGCATACTTCGATTGTGCACTGTAAACCTGCCCAACTTTAAGTAGCATTTAAAATATTTACTTTTCTCCTTGATCTCGCGCCGCCGTGCACGTGGTTGCTCTGCTACTTGATAACATTGTTTATCATACTAATTAATTAAGGTTCATTGAACATGAATGACGGTCAATAACTGCCATGATCACTACCAGAGAAAGTTATTGCACTTGATTTTCCAAGCACAGTGGTGTAATTGACTGGGTGCACCTACAAGGAATCTCTAAATGTAGATATGTTATTTGGCCAAAGGCTCCCCTAAGTTTGAGTTTAAGGAGATAATTTTGTAAGTTCGTGCCTGTAGGGCCTACATTTGGACCAAATGGACCAAACACATGACCCCCTTAAATTGCACATGTCCACCAACTTTCGGTAAGATCCAAATTTAATGGTCCGCTGGATTGACTATATATCAATCCGAATGGATTGTTGACCATTAAATTCTTGGGCTCATATGGAGATGATAGAAATTACAGTTGCGGCTGATTTTTTATAGGGAGGAAAGATCCTACGGAGTCCTTGAAATCACCCCCACCCTCATCCCCATCCCCATCCCCATCCCCATTCCCATTCCTATGTGGGTCCCCAAGTGGGCCCCACAACACACTTGAGCTTATTTTATCCTAAGCTTGAGCTTAGGGGAGCTGGCCTCATGTTATTTTAGTGTCATCTAGCGGGCTTGTTTGTTTGTTTTTAATTAATTTCTCTTAAAATTGATTCAAATAAATATCTAATTTATTTATTACCGCTAAATATAGAGGTGGGCAATCATGTCAAATGTAGAGCCTTAATTAGGTTATTTATTCTTATAACTTTAATCTAATCTCCAGCCGTCAACTGATCCGATCGGACAATCAATCTAGAAAAAAATTATAAAACCCTAGATCTAAGCAATCTAGTGAGTTCGAGAGAGCGCCCTGATGGCTGGATCATACCCGTCTTGATTGCAAAGAGTTGTTGGTTACAACCGCATCATGATCTTGGACTAGCTGTTACTGCGATATTCATCCTGCCTTTAATTGGATAGCAGGACCAATGAAGTTGAATTCAGATATTGTCCATCTAATTACTCACCTACCCTGATTAATCGTATTGATATTGGTAGTTGGGTTCAATCACCCTTACTTTGCACCATTAAACTTCTTGACCCATGACTGCTATCATCATTTTTTAGTAGTGCTGTTAATAACTGGATGAGGCTGAACCATTGGACTAGCAGTTACTGCGATTTCTACAGTGATCGTATAATTTCTTAGCTGTAATTTTTTTTATCATGATTCTCCGGTTTGTAGTTTTAGTAATTAAATTTGAAAACTTTCTATATACATGATTTCCTGGTTAATACATTCAAGTAGTATATTTAAAAGTTTTTTAAATTATTAACTTTTTTCACAATTTTTTGTCAATTTCTTAATTTTATCTTAATTTTTATATTTATATTGTGGGTGTTTAGCACAGGTTTATTTTGCTAGGTAAGAATTAATGTGTTACTTGATTTCCTAAAATGCAGGGAAGAATTAGTCATGAGTCATGAGCCAATGGGCCAACATCATGAATGAGCTACAGCCAGAAACCCGGACTATCCAGGAAGGTTTCCCGATTCTGAGGTGGTTGCAATCACGAGAGATTCGATGATAATTAGGGCTACAACATTAAGAATTCAAATTGCTAAAGTATAAATATAATCTTGCATGTTTGTTGTGGGCAGATTTCACTCAAAATTCCATGGCTCAAATAGATAAAAAGAAAACGCCCAACTCTAATTCAAGTGAGATTTATCTTCCAATCAATGCATGCATGGGAGACATTTGTTTTGAGTAATTTGAATCTCACAAGCGAGGGTTTGTTTTGAATTTATATTTATATAGGCCTAGAGATATGATATCTCTAATTATTAAATTTATGGCACAGTTGTAATTTTGAGGTTGTGGACTGATTGATGCGACCGTAAGATTGGAAAGCTCAGGATTTGAACTTGCACTTGCCCAGTTTAAAAGAACTCAACTTGACATAGTCAACATGGTCACTCATAAGAGTCTTTTTTCATTTAATTGTGCCAGAAAATTTAGAAATAGATTAAACGCCTATAAACTTATACACATATAATAATTTACCTTTTTTTTGTCATAATTTAATCCAAATTAATAAATTAAAATTTCAAAATGAAAAAATAAGAAAAAAATTCTTTTCACCATATAACATATTTTTGTATATATATATACTGTGTCTCTCCTAAATTTGACTCGTGGTTCATCCAAAAAGAGGAGACTCTGCCCTTATTCCAGCCTTATTCCAAATGAGGTAAATTGGCTAAAGTAATAGTTCAATTAGGAGAGTTTTTCAACCCACTACTAAAAAAAAAAAAACCCTCATGTTCAATCATGTTCAAACAGCAAGAATAGGCCATGTTTTAACAGGCTAAAAATTAACAATAGATTAAAGAAGGTTTATATTATGACCATCCATTTAAAGTTCCATATTCAATGGCCAGCAGGGCCGGCCCAAGGGGCAGGCGGGAGAGGCCGCCGCCTTGGGCCCCCAATAATTACAAAATTTTAGGGCCCCATATTATTTTATGTATTAATATATATATATATATGTAAATATTTAGTCTAATATGTAAATTGAAAGGCCCGAATTAATAACACATGTGTGTAAATATTTAGCCCAATAAATAAATTAAAAGGCCCAAATTTAAAGCCCACCTTATTTAAAAATAACCATTATATAAAAAGCCAAACTTAAGGCCCACCACCATACCACCATAAGATAAAGACTTTAAAAGTCAAACACGGGCAGCCCACCACCAAAAGATAAGACCCCCAAACTTTTCAGCTTTCCTCATATTTCGTGAGCATCAGAAAAACTTGATTATACAAGTTTGATTAGTGACTTTGCAGCTAAAAATGCGAGAAGATCTTGTTTTCAGCAATACTTTTTTTTTTTTTTTTTGTTCTAGGTTTATTAGCCTTGTTTTTTGGAAGGGAATGTTGGTGTGTGAATTGTAGGCTTTTGGCCAGGGTAGGTAGTTTAAGAGAACTACATTGTGTTTGATCCTTGGGATTAAATATAGCATCCCTTGGTATGTAGGCAGTCCTAAAGTTATCTGGATGCAGCACTTTTTTGTAATAAAAAATATTATTTTTTTGTTAGAAAAATATAATGAATTAAATTTTTTTTAAATAATTGTATAAAGGCCCCATTTTTTAGAGGTCGCCTTGAGCCCCTTAAATGACGGGGCCGGCCGTGATGGCCAGTTCACAGTAGGATCATAGAAAAACGATATATGACTATTGTCTAAATTGTCCTATTCTGATTTCATCTTGTGTGGACTTGAGGGATTCCCCACATATTAGCTCAAACATTCAAAAGTCTTAAAAGAAAGATATCTACTGCTGGTTGCCTCTGACTTGGGATTCCCCACATATTAGCTCAAACATTCAAAAGTCTTAAATAAAAGAAGGGTGATTCTATTGGCACCCCACTATGAACAGTGATTTAAAATTATTATTTATAGAGGGGTGGGTGCGCACAGCATTTTCTTGGGATGCCAATAGAATCACCAATAAAAGAAAGATATCTACTCCTGATTGCCTCCGAAGCACAGGGATTCAACGCTTCTCGGGGCAAGTGCCTACGTTTTCGGCACAAAATGTACCAATCCAATGAATCCTCAACATTTCAGTCGATCATGTGAAAAATAAGCCACCTACTCAAAAAAACCATGTGCGGTGGCTACCAGTTTTAGACGCAACTGCGAGGCCCGCTATCATGATTGTTAAATTTGAATGTGGAGGAAAGCGAAAACTTCCAAAATGCTATACAAATGTATCCTAAAAATTCTTAAAAATCCAAAGCAAAGAAAACAAATATGCTCTAATTTTTTTAGGTGATGGCTAGCTAATTACTAAGGATGGGTTTGTGTAATCAAAATGCCGTAAAACAACAGCGGAAAAAGATCGACATTTCCTTGCTCGTCCTTCATTGTGGTGTGGATAAGTTTTTTCATTGAAAATGGATAAAAAACATTTTTGACTATGAGAGGGAAAATTTTTTTTTTGGTAAAAGTACTATGGGAGGTTGGACGACTCCTTCGGCGGAAGTTGCATAAACAGGACTTTTCATGTTTCAAACCATATGTTTTGGTGGGTTTACCTTTTGTAAAAGAATAGTGGTATGTAAAAGTTGAATCTTGCAGATAATAACCACCATGATTTGTTAGCAGAGCCCACATATAAAGTATAAGCCACTCAACAACTTCAGCAGTACTGCCTTGTTTAGTGTGAAATTTCACTCCAATATTTTGAATTGCGGTCAACATCAAATAAACAATCTATTAAAAATGTGTTTTACTTTCTTCTTCTTCTTTCTTTTTAAATTTAGTTGTTGAATTGGTAAAACTTCAGTTGATATTGTGGGTCATGAGTAGGATCGTCAAAATGTGCGGTCAAGATACCCTAGTGACATTTTTAAATCTTTTATTATCAGATCATGAAAGCCAAATTATTTGAGGTATTAATCCATAAAAACCCCTAAAATAAATGTAAATATCTCAACAGTCCAAACCTCAAAGAGTGGGCCTAGTCTCGGATAAATCTTTTGGGTGGTCCCCTGATCACACGATCACTACTCTTAAAACTCCGAAAAGGATCTAAGTCCGGCCCCCAATAATGTAACTTAGAAATTTTATATTGTCACTCTCCATCAAGCCGAGCTCCCGCTTGCTATATTAATATATGATCAACCCCACCCTGTATTCCACTTCTTCAGACCCAACGGAACATTTCCACGAAGCCACCAAATCTCTGAAAAATCTGCAGAAGACCGCCCCACATGAGATAAATTAATAAACATGCCACGTGATTGCTTCACCCAAAACATAAAATAAAATCCATGCCCATCCATCACAAGCCTTGATGACCGGGATAAGGTCAACTTTAACAAATGTTGATGCATTATTTTATGTTCTAACGTGCCTAACACAATATCTTTTTATGTCCTCAGTCGTTTCTTCGCGTTGTGTTATGACTTTGTGATGCCATGAGTCATGGATCCAACGTGCAAAACATGCCTATCATCTGATTATAAATACCCTTTTTTATCGGCCTTTATGCACAACAAGCCAATCAGCATTTCTTCTTGTAAGCATGGCTATGGCATCCACATTTTTAAGCAACATTAATAGCTTAGGGTCCGGTCTAAATACGAAGACCACCACCTCCTCGGCATGGCCTCTTCACAGCCAGAGGGGTCAAGTTTCTGGTGGTGTACGTAGAAGGCACAGCCTTCATCGATCTCTCCTGATTTCATGCAAAGGTGGGCGTGATGCTGATAATGCTGTCCCGTTTATCGACCGTCGGAATGTTCTTATAGGGTTGGGAGGGCTGTATGGTGCAGCAAGTAGCATTGGTTTCGACGCCGTTGCCGCTCCGATTGCCCCACCGGACTTATCCAAGTGCGGGCCGGCCGATTTGCCGGCGGGTGCTATCCCAACAAACTGCTGCCCGCCGTTCAATGATAAGATTGTGGACTTCAAGTTCCCACCTGTCACCAAAATGCGGGTGCGGCCGGCAGCTCACAGAGCGGCCGACGACAAAGAGTACTTGGAGAAGTTCACCAAGGCCATACAGTTGATGAAGGATCTTCCTAAGGACGACCCAAGGAATTTCACGCAGCAGGCCAATGTGCACTGCGCCTACTGTGATGGTACTGAGAAACTTTAAACATTATACACTTTTCAATCAGTTTATATTTATTGATAGTTACTACAAGACTATATACAATGAGCTAGGTCAATGAGAAAACTTGGTTTCATCTCAATATCAATTTCATCCAATTATAATAATGAGGGATCATTTCTCAATCTAATCTTATTGCAATAATATAATTAATGGTCGCACTCTAATATAACTACTAATCACAACTTTTCTATTAATCTGTATTCTCTATAGGTGCATACGACCAGGTGGGCTTCCCTAACCTGGAGTTGCAGGTGCACAACTCATGGCTCTTTTTCCCCTTCCACCGCTACTACGTCTACTTCTTCGAAAGGATCCTGGGCAAGCTGATTGGGGATGAGTCCTTCGCCCTCCCCTTCTGGAACTGGGATGCTCCTAAAGGCATGATAATGCCCCCCATATACACGGACCCATCATCGCCTCTCTACGACAAGCTTCGCGATGCGCTCCACCAGCCTCCCAAGGTCATCGATCTCGACTACAACGGCGTCGATCCCACCACCACCGATCGTCAGCAAATTATAAACAATCTCACCATCATGTACCGGCAAATGGTGTCCAACGCCAGGACCCCTCAGCTCTTCCTGGGCTCTCCATACCGGGCAGGGGACAATCCAGACCCAGGAGCAGGGTCGGTTGAGAACGTTCCACATGGGCCGGTCCATGTATGGACCGGGGACCGGAAACAGCCCAACGGTGAGAACATGGGCAACTTCTACTCAGCTGCCCGCGACCCAATCTTCTATGCGCACCATGCGAACGTGGACCGCATGTGGACCCTGTGGAGACAAATGGGGGGCACACATAAGGACTTCACGGACTCGGACTGGTTGGACGCTGGGTTCCTCTTTTATGATGAGAATGCCCAGCTGGTGAGAGTGAAAGTTAGAGACTGCCTTGACACTGCCAAGCTTGGATACAAATACCAAGAAGTTGAGGTCCCGTGGCTTAAGTCTCGCCCCACCACCAGACGTGTGGCGGGTACCGCCTCGGTGGATTCCGCCAAGAAGAAGGCGGATGCTACAGACGCAGCATCCGTCTTCCCACGGAAGCTCGACTCGGTGTTGAAGGTGATCGTGAAGAGGCCTAAGAAGTCAAGGAGCAAGAAGGAGAAGGAGGAAGAGGATGAGCTGCTTGTGATAGACCAGATTGAGGTGGGGCGCGATGTGTCCGCAAAGTTCGATGTGTTCATCAATGTGGACGATCACCAGAAGCATGGGCCGGCCACGAGCGAGTTCGCTGGCAGCTTTGTGAATGTGGCTCATAAGCACAAGCATTCGAAGAAACCCTCGGTTCTCAAGACGCGTCTGAGGCTGGGGATAACGGAGTTGCTGGAAGACCTCGGAGCAGAGCAGGATGATGAAGTGGTGGTCACTTTGGTGCCGCGCTATGGGAAGGATGCAATCACTATTGGAGAAGTTCATATCGAACACCATGCTGTTTCTTGAGTTTGGATCACCTTCCACTACTTGATCTTCGTCTTATGTTTCAATAAAGGTGAGAAAATGGTGTTGAGTTTGAACTTGATTCTCTCTCTCTTGATCAGTCATTTCGGGGAGTAGAGGCTGCCCATCAGTAGCCAAGTGCTGTAATTGCCTTGGCAAGAGTATTTGTTGGGATGGTGATTTCCCTGATTGGGCGAAGGACTTGTTGGTTCCCCTAGCCCTTTTTTGTTGGTTGTTCAGTTTTTCTTGTTAATGAATCCTCTTCTACCCAAAAAAACGTACAATTTTACACAAGCCTTGCCAACAATTGTAGAGTTTTTCTCTCATCTCAAAAACATTGATGTCTCATGTAGGCTCCACATTAGGGTATTCACGGGTGGGGCCAGCCCGGGCCCAACTATGGTCCCAGTTCTGTTTAGGCCAGATTTGGCCTTAGATTTTGAGTACTCAAGTCGGGCCGGAGTCTAAAATCTGGGCTTGTTTAAGATCTAGGCCGGGCTTGAATTAAGTGATCGAAAGTCAAAACTGGCTAGGCCTAAATGAGTCGTGCTTCTAGTTTGTGACTAATTAATCCAAACAAGTAATATAAAGCCCAGCCCAGCCCGATTTACTAAATTGATGGGCTTGGTACCTATCTATTTAAGGCAAGCCTTGCTAAGGTCGGGCTTGGGTTGGGTTTGGTGATAGAAACCCCAAAAATGGCCAGCCCCAAACAAGCCGTGCGTCTAGTTTTGTGACTGATTTACCCAAACACAAGATAGATTGCATGTGCCAGGCTTGGCCAAATATGGGCTTGTAAACTCTGAAAAAGCATAGATATGCCTTAGTTCAGCCTGATCTGGTCCATGAACACCCGTACCCATAATGTGAATCACACCTTCTTACAGAGCAAGGAGGGTTGTCATGTTTTATTCATAAACTGTATTAAGCTTATGTTACGTTTAGTACAATATTTTCAGATTTTCTTTATGTTAAAACACTAGCCCATAAGAATGGGGATGCTCAAATGAGGGCCGGATAAACTTGATCAGTCCCATCAGTCTTACCTGGATCGGTCCACCTAACCTAACATGAACTTGATCCAAGAAAAGAAAGTTTCTTCTAAATGAGATAAGTCTCCACATCAATTCCTCGTATCGAATGTTAGGGCAGTGTGTTTTTTTTTTTGCTAACGGAGATTGGAGGTTGAAACCATGACTTCTAGCTTCGAAAGAGGGAGGAATCATGGTGTGACCACTCGACCAACCCCCTGGGATTGATAGGTTTCGGATTCGATACGATTTCATAGAAGTTAACCTAAGTCCATAAGGGTTTTGGTAATTCCTGCCCCGCCCTATTGGTCTCGGCACAGCTGGTAGTAATGAGTGACGTTCTTTCTGGAATCTTGCTTTATACAAATACTTTTTCACCTTAAGAAAAGAAAAACAACTAACAAACTTAGGGGGCGGTTTTAGTATCATGACTGTAAAACCCTTCTCGGGTCGGGTTGTGTATGGGGAAGTGGAAATGGCAATCAGATCATGGTCCAGTCGGCCAAAGCTTGAATCCCACTATGGGCTGAGTAGTGCTAATGAAGCTTTATGTACACATTACATATGAAAGAGGTTTCTAAAAAAAAAAAAAAGCCCCTATATTTTCAGAAATCTCAAAAAGACCCTTGTTTTTTGCATTTTTACTAAAGCCTCCCTAATTTGACTTTAGAAATAAAAGGTTGATTAGTGTTAAAGAGAAATGATAAAGATATCGTTTTAGTGAAGGTTAACAACCTCTCAAATCGGGACGTTCTATTGGCATACAAATTTTTACTCTTCCCTCACAAGGAAGTTGTATTTTTTTATTACATTTGTACCCCTTTACGAAATGACCAAAATATCCTTTCTCCCACCAAAACTCAAAATAAATTTTCTCTTTCACACACAAACTCATCTTCTTCCCTATCTCATTCTCCTACCCATCTCACTCTCCACTTTCCTTACACAACGATCTTGGGTAACTCATCTTCCTCTATTTTCTACTCTTGGGCAACTTATCTTCTTCCATCTCCTTCATCTTTTCCTCCTTCTTGTACTTTCCCTATTTTCCATTCTTTAGTGCGATGAAGGAAGAAAACAACATTTAAATAGTGCCTTTCAATCAGAGAAGCAGTGGAAAAGTCTATTTTTTTTGTTATTTTGTTGTTTTTCTTTTGCCATTTATTTTAAGTTTTACACTCTTGGAACGAGTTGCAGGCCCGATATATGCAGTCTTTCAGGGCCGAACCGAATGGGAATGTTCGGTTGTAATAGACCGAACATAAATTTTATGTTCGAACATTATATTCCAAATAATCGGATCATGTTTGAACATATATATACAGCCAAACACTATTAGTATGTTCAGTTATTTCATTCCGAACATATTATTCATTGCTTTTTATCTGTACACTCTGCATGTCTCTATAAAGGAAAGTCAGGTTGGATCGGACTGTGTGAAGGATTATACCAGTTAGTTTACTACTCAAAAAGTAAGACCTAATGTAAATTTATTACTCAAGAGGTAAGAAAAAATCTTAGCAGAAACCAAGAGAGCCAACCTAGTTGGAATTAACGCCAGTATTTGTGGTTGTATTATTCGACGCACATATGGATTATATTGTCCGCACGAGATTGCATAACATCTAAGTAAATGGCAGCCCATTCCTCTCAACTTTATACATCCGCATTGGTCTACGCTTGATATGTTGCCAACTGCCCCACCGAACAGTTTTTCTATGGAGTTGGATTGTAAGGCGGATTTGATGCTACTTTAACAAGGCTTCAATGACTATGATTCCACAAGAGAACCACGACTTTTAAAGAAGATACAAGAGCTGTCTAAGCTAGACAATACTCATCTGATAGAATCCAAAGTAATATCAAGAACAATAGGTAGACCATCTTTGAAAGTTGACACTTTAACTCAACGAGAGTTAAGTCAACGAGAGTTAAGTGCTTTTGAGTTAGTACAATTTGTAGTCAGTTGCAATGAAGGAAGCGAAAGGTAAAGGACGGATGGAATACAAACCAAAGATGAGAAAAAAAGGATGGGGTGATTCGTACGAGAGCAAAGAAGCTTGTTACTTATGTACACACATTTTTCGTGGGGTTGAGACCTTATATTTGACATATCAAGGACGTCACAGTTGATGGTAACTGCGGCTTCAGAGCCATCGCCGGATTGGTTGGCCTCACCGAGGATGGATGAAGACAAGTCAGGAGAGATCTGTTACAGGAGCTGCTCGCACATGTAGATCAATACAATCAATTATATGGGGTGGAGAACAGAGTTGAGGAACTCATTGAGACATTATCATACTATGATGATCACACATCGGTGGACAATTGGATGACTATGCCTGACATGGGGCATCTTATATAATCTCGTTATAATTTGGTGCTATACCACTTGAGCATGGAACAATGTCTCACTTTTCTTCCATTGCACATGTAGATCACTACAAGCAATTATAAGAGCTGGCTACTACAAACGTGATAAGGACAGAGTCAGCTTAAATCAGGCAATGGTGCGGAGATTTGTGACTGTCTACGAGAGATCAATAACGTATGATTCACTCTTCAAGATCCAAAGGCAAGGATGGATACCCTGGATGCAGAAGATGATGATGGAGAATTGAAGATCTAGTGGAAAGAAGATGAATTCTTCAAAGTTATTCCAAGCTATATCTCTCATGTCTATATATAGCCCTTAGGCTAATGGGTGATAAGATCTCTGTTCAAATTCAAATTGAGAGATGATTATGATCAATCTCTCTCTCAATTTGAATTTGAATGTAGATATGATAAAGAGATAGAGAGTTGGATAAAACTCAAGTTATCCTTATCCATATCACCATGAGACTCCTTGTGAGGGGTGTATCTTTGTAAGTGGGATCCACCCACATGTAAACACAAGTGGTCCCTATCACAAAAGCCAACATCTCCCACTCATACTGAACAAGATTCATCCCATTAGATCACTAGTTTCTATCATCAAATTCTACAAAGTAAAAATGGACCTGAAGAGTGGGACCTCCACTATGTCTATTCACGGAGAGAATGTAACTAAAGTCGCCATCTGTCTGGAATACACCAACTCACCGAAACATCAGTCTGCCCTAGACACTCGCATGACCACACCGGATTGGATGTTGACTCATACCCTTGAGTCGTGTTCAACCCACATACGTGCTTATTCAACTTATCGAGTAAAAAAATCTTTACAAACATTTCTTTTATAAAATAACATATATATATAACATATATATAATTAAGAAAATTGTTTGTCTTAAAATCTTCAAAATACTCAATATAGCCCGGGCTGATAAGTATCGTAAGCACGTATAACAAGAGTGTGATGTCAAGGGGTCTTCCCACGGACTTATGAGGTTCAGAATCAACCAAGCAACTTTCCCAGCACAGCGGCTCGTAGGCTCCTATGTTACCGTGGCACAACCGCAGCTAAAGTAGCATCACCGATCTCATCTTTCCAACGTAGAGGTTGGTATAAGGGCACAAGAGCCTTAAGAATTGATTCACACAATAACCAACTCTAAGCTTAAGAGTCACCTACGGGACTAACTCTCGCACAACAAACATGATTTCTAGGGTATTATCTCGTTGCTCGTAGGTAGGTCCTTAAACACGTATGTCTGTAGACATGCGTCGCAGTGTGAAAATGTATTAGCTCTGTAACGGAGCCATGCTAACATTGCACCGATTCACTGCTGCGCAAGCAGATCGTCACAAACACAACCGCGCTTGGTTTCTAAAACAGGCCATCAGACTTATAAGGTGTGATTTGTCCGACGACTAATGCTAGTCTCATTCGGTCTTGTGATCCACATCACCCCAATGCACACAGACTGAGTCAGTGTTCCATACATCTGTACGCACCAATAAGACCCATATTGGCCTAATTAGCATATCATACAAATGCATGCACCTCGTCCTATCAGTCACTAAGACATCAAGGGCGGTCTTTATCCGTGCGAGTGGATGACCTAACCTGTTTGGTGCCACGTGTGTATCTAATACACACGCTTATTGTGTATGTTGCCAATGTAAAGTATATGCACATGCATGAATGAAAGGAATATAACACGCATATAACCACAAATTTTTTTTATTAAATAAGTCTAATACACTCCCACTGAATAAAAGATTACATATATTGCATTCCCATACGCCTTACATGAATAGCGAATAGTTCTCGTGCCAAGGGTTTGGTCATCGGGTCAGCAATCATTTCCAAAAATGGCACATGAGATATCGCTATTTCTTTTGCTTCTACTTATTCACGGAATAAAAATGTCACTTTCGTTTGATATGTTTTGCCCTCTGATGAAACTAGGGGTCTTTTGCCAAGCATATGGCAGTTGTACTATCTGTTTGCAATGGAATGAGATCACGGGCAATGGATACTAGTCCCAAATCCAACAGAAAACGACAAATCCATATGGCCTCCATGGCCGCCAGTGCACAAGCAACATATTCGGCCTCCGTGGTCGACATGACCGTACACTCCTGCTTCTTACTAGACCATGAAATGGCTCCCCCGCCCAGTAAGAACATATATCCCGATTTGGATTTGCCGTCATCGGGATCATCCGAAAAGGATGAGTAATTGTATGCTAATAAACTCAAGCCACCTGATAAGTTCTTAAAAATGCATAATTTCATCATCATTTTAGAGTAATTAAGGACTTAATCATCAAATCATGCACCATTTTAGTAAAAAGTCATGATTCTATGTTTGTGGGCATCAAAGTTTGAATTCGAGTCAAAATTCATTCAAAATCGTATTTTCACATAAAATCATGAATTACTCTATTTCTTGGTATTGAAATTAGTCACGAATTTCTCATAACTTTTTTATGATAAACTTTCTATACACCATTGATTTAATTAAAGAAAATCTCATAAAATGGTGACATTTTATGCATCAATTTAGAGTGAATTGGGCCTGTATCTTGCATCATTCCTTTCTTACAAAAATAAATCATTCTCTGATCATTGATTATATTATTTGTGTTTTTTTTAGGGAAATCAGTTTCTTGGGACCCGCGGAAGAGATGATGAAGCAAATGCACCATGGGACCCACCTTCCTTGGGCGTGGATTCTAAGGTATGGGCGGCCATGGTAGGCTCTCATATGCAAAAGAAAATAAGCCATGTGAAGAAAGTCCAAGGCAAGGGAAATTCAAGCATTGCACACACAGTGGGGCCCATCATGTGTTCTAATTAATAATACAAATCTGGATTTTAGATTTGAATTATTTAAGCCAAGGTGGAGGACGTCCATGCATGGTGTGGAGTTAAAAAAGTTGCATATTTTCAAGTGGGGCCTACTTCTATTCCATGTTTGAAATTAATTTCAAATTTGAGGGGATCTTTTCAAGAGCCAAATTGGGCCCATTTAAGGAGATTTTTTCAGCTATGAAGAGTTCTGACTTCTGAGAAAAAATGGAAGATCTTGCTAATCAATCCAAGTTGGAAACAAATTCAAAGAGTGCAAGATTTTAGCACTAAGTTGTTAAACTTATCTCCAAAAGATAGGCCTCAAGATTTGAAGTTTACAACCCAAGAATTATCCCATGCTATCACACGTTGAAGCAACCTCCATACCGAGCATCACACGTTGACCAAGATTTGTTTTCAAATCTGAAATTTCAGATTTGAATTGTTTCTTAGCCAAGTAAGTGGGACCCTTTTTAGAGAAGCAAGCTACAAGAGAAGTTAAAATGGAGAAGGACTTTTTGGTGGCAAGCCAATCAACAAGAAGATCCCAAGATTGTTCAATCTCAGCCCTCCAAATCCTATCCCAACTGGACCCCACACTTCAAACTCTTTCAAATCCAAATCCATTGCAACAAACCTTATCAAGAAAATATAAAAAGACCCCAATTTGGGCTGCACGTGAATTCCCATTCCTCCATTCCTCTTGGACGACCAGTAACTTGCAAATCCCTCATTTTCATTATTTTCCTCCATCTCTCCTGTTGACACCAAAAAATGTCACTTTGCCTCTTCAAGATCCAAAGAGCTACATGAAGTCGCAACCTGCCATAAATAGGCAATGCTACTTCCAAAAATCAAATCTTGTCAGAATCAAACAAAACTGCAAGATCCTTCAAGACAGCCAAAAGAGGAGTACACAAGAAGTTTCGGGCCATTTCAAAATCATTTGGCCTAACTTCGCTTCTCCGACAGCCGAAAGGAGCTCTCGGCGGCAAAAGCATCGGAGACACCAAATCTTCGATCAGAGCCGATGGATGGTCTCAAAATACTTCCAAAAGGCTCCACATCAAGTTCCGAGTCAAACCGACAACGTTTGACCTTACATCAACCTTCGAATAGCTAAATCAAGCCTCTCGGCGGTGAGAACCACCGAGGCCATTACTCATCAGATAGAGCACATGGACAGCTTCAAAATTCTTATAAAGGGCTACACGTCAAATTCCAGGTTATTTCAACAACATTTGACCATGGTTTGATGCTCGAAGTCAAATCAGGCCTCTCGGCGGCAAAGCTCTCCGGGACCATGTTTCCAAGACAGAGCCTATGGATCATCTTAAAATGACTCCAATAGGGTTCCCTGTCAAATTTCAAGTCAATCGGACATCGGTTGACCAGCACATCAAAACGCGACATCTTCATCGCGATAAAAGCGAGTCTACTGGTGATAGGACCCCAAACGGCTTCAAAACTCAAACATAAAGCCTATGGTTTGGTCTTATTATTGCTCAGGAGGCTTCACACCAAATTTCAGGTCATTTCCGACATCGTTTTGACCCAGTTTCAGCTTCTGACGGAAAATCGGCAGCTCTGCGCTACAAAGTCTTCGACTTTCTCAGGAAATTGGAGACTTTGTAAAATAAATTGCAAGGATTCTCATCAGGTTTCCTACAAAGAAATCAGGCCAATAAATGATCAAAATGTCAAGGAAAATACAGAAGAAAAACGAATCGAAAACACAAAACACGGACACAAACTGGGACAAAAAGGGGGAAAACCCCCAGGGTCGCAGGCCCCTGCGACCCTGGAGCCCGGGGTCGCCGGGAAGGCCCCGAAACCCCGGTTTTGTCGTTTTTTTGCGATTCGAAGCGCCCAGCCTCTGGTGCTTTCCAAAATTCAGGCTTTTGAGACACCAAATCCTCTTACATCCGTCCAAAACACGGGTCAATCATCAAGAGTATCGAAAACAATATTGATCGCCACCCGGTCAACCAAAAAAAAGTGTGCTTTCTACCCCGAACCGAAATCGAGAATCGCAGGACAGATGGCACCGCCCGCTGTTGGCAAACAAACACCTGAAATTACATGGTCATCTAGATGTCGATCTACATGAAGATTCATCGATGATCATCGCCAGAAGAATCCCAAAAGACACGGCACGGCCCGCGACTCTTCAACTGCTCGGCGACCACTTAATTGCGATTAATTGACTAGCTTATTATAGTCATTAATCCATTTCTTTGGACGGACCAATCAGAAGCAGCATCCGAGAGTTACAAGTCAAGAGATTCATGGCATTTAACCCATAAAACTCCTCCCATCATGGCGATTAAAGGCGATTAAATGCCCTCAATCTCCTCCGGCCAATCAGAAGCCAAGAAAAAGGAGTTACAAAATAAAGAATTCAATTCTGTAACTCCTCCCTTATGTAGCTTTATGACAATCAAAGCTCATAAACCCTCCTAAAATGGCTACCTAAAAGCCTATAAATAGGAGAGCTCTCCAAGAAGAAAGGATCATCAGAAAAAAAGCACAAACACACAGACAGACAAAGCACAGAAATCCAAGAGAAAGAAAAAAGAGAGAAAACTCTGCGGAAGTTCTACACCGACCACCGCAACAAGGTGACAAAAGTCCCTTGGGGTACCCCCCCCCCCCCAAGGTTCTTGCCTTCTCCTCTGCCGCCAATGGCTTAGACATGGCTTTTCAAGCCCGTTACTCGGCTTTTCATTGGACATAGGACCTTCTTTTGGTCTTTGTTCTCTAAAAACCTAGGTTATAGCCAAGCCAAGCAAATCAATAGCATCCTCTGTTCTTATCTGCATGGATGATGGCAAGCCCACATATGGCTTGCGACCGCAATCTAAACGGGTCCCCCACAATCTCCTGAGAAGTTAGATCCTCCTTTTCTTGCTTTTCATTGTAGTTTGTATTTTTTCAAAAGAGACAAAAATCACAACTCTTGTCTTTCATTATTGATAAGGATTGTAAATCGGCTATAAACGCCAAAATCGGCTATAAACGCCAAAAATCGGCTATAAACGCCAAAATCGGCTATAAATGCCAAAAAAATCGCCTTTCACGGCAAACCAAGAAAAATGTCTCTTTTCTTAAATATATGTGCAATGGAAAACTTGAAAGAAGTTGATTTCCTTTTTACTTGCGAAGGTTGATCTCCGGATCACCACTTGCAATTCCAAGTAAAATAGAAAATCTGGCACACCCTCACAAAAAAAGAAATGTTGATGCACGCCCCTGCCCCCCGGTTACGAAA